>JAVLUX010000065.1:1522500-1615000 GCA_032164185.1 Moxostoma hubbsi
AAACTTATTGCGAGGGAACGCAAACTATTGCAATGGAACGCAAAACTTATTGCGAGGTAACGTAAACTATTGCGATGGAACGCAAAACTTAATGCGAGGGAACGCAAACTATTGCAATGGAACGCAAAACTTAATGCGAGGGAACGTAAACTATTGCGAGGGAACACAAAACTTATTGCGAGGGAACGCAAACTATTGCAATGGAACGCAAAACTTAATGCGAGGGAACGTAAACTATTGCAATGGAACGCAAAACTTAATGCGAGGGAACGTAAACTATTGCGAGGGAACACAAAACTTATTGCGAGGGAACGCAAACTATTGCGACGGAACGCAAAACTTATTGCGAGGGAACGCAAACTATTGCGAGGGAACGCAAAACTTATTGCGAGGTAACGTAAACTATTGCAATGGAACGCAAAACTTATTGCGAGGTAACGTAAACTATTGCGATGGAACGCAAAACTTATTGCGAGGGAACGCAAACTATTGCGAGGGAACGCAAAACTTATTGCGAGGGAACGCAAACTATTGCGAGGGAACACAAAACTTATTGCGAGGGAACGCAAACTATTGCAATGGAACGCAAAACTTAATGCGAGGGAATGCAAACTATTGCGAGGGAACGCAAACTATTGCAATGGAATGCAAAACTTAATGCGAGGGAATGCAAACTATTGCGAGGGAACGCAAACTATTGCAATGGAATGCAAAACTTATTGCGAGGGAACGCAAAATATTGCGAGGGAACGCAAAATATTGTGAGGGAACGCAAAACTTATTGCGAGGGAACGCAAACTATTGCGAGGGAACGCAAAACTTATTGCGAGGGAACGCAAACTATTGCGAGGGAACGCAAAACTTATTGCGAGGGAACGCAAACTATTGCAATGGAACGCAAAACTTAATGCGAGGGAACGCAAACTATTGCGATGGAACGCAAAACTTATTGCGAGGGAACGCAAACTATTGCGAGGGAACACAAAACTTATTGCGAGGGAACGCAAACTATTGCGATGGAACGCAAAACTTATTGCGAGGGAACGCAAACTATTGCGAGGGAACACAAAACTTAATGCGAGGGAACGCAAACTATTGCGATGGAACGCAAAACTTATTGCGAGGGAACGCAAACTATTGCGAGGGAACGCAAAACTTATTGCGAGGGAACGCAAACTATTGCGAGGGAACACAAAACTTATTGCGAGGGAACGCAAACTATTGCAATGGAACGCAAAACTTAATGCGAGGGAATGCAAACTATTGCGAGGGAACGCAAACTATTGCAATGGAATGCAAAACTTATTGCGAGGGAACGCAAAATATTGCGAGGGAACGCAAAATATTGTGAGGGAACGCAAAACTTATTGCGAGGGAACGCAAACTATTGCGAGGGAACGCAAAACTTATTGCGAGGGAACCCAAACTATTGCGAGGGAATAACTCTTTCAGAACAAAAAGTCCTGCCCTGACCTCTTTGGGGCTCCATGTGTTTTAAATGCATTTTTGAATAACTAATTAGATGTGGACAAAAAAATTTGCCTCACTTCATATAACACAAAACATTTCATGTTTACAACATATAAAACACATTTGTCAACATGCCCCAATTAAAATGTGACAGCCTGCACAAACCTGACATTTATGAAAAATACCTGTTTTCAGACCAAATCTTAATGATATAATTGACCGTTATCTGTGTGCCATTGTGGTTTTATTAAGTTCACTAATTTACACAACAACTATTACAAATATATAATGACACTGTAATTGTAATTTGGAGGAAATTTAAGACAGTTTTCCTTGCCCTGATCTTCCCTACTTTATTAATGAACATCGCAAGAATCGAAATGAGGCTCATTGAATCACTGATTAATACTTGGACATGTCCAGTTGCATACCTGAAGTTGTGTATTTGAAGGAAACACGCGAGTAAAGTTGTGAGGAGTTTGAGATCAGGGCGCGTCATTCCTCCGACACTTTCTTCCGAACTAACACAGAGCCGGAGGTTTCCACAGGTAAAACCGAACACACCAGACACACTTCAGTCCAGATGCTCATGGTTCAGACTGGTCAAAGAAACGACACCGATACGCCGCGGATCCGCCGTTGCGCGTGCAGAAAAAGCCACTGGAAGCTCCAGTCACCATCGCGCGATTGACTTTCTGTTGGGGCGGGAAAGAAAACGCGCATGAAATCCGTGTTGTCATTAAATGCGGAAGCTGCGATGTGTTTGAATGTTTGTCTCTTCTGATGAGAGATGTTGGCTCGCGCACCCGCTTCAGCACTTGGACAGCTCGAGAGTCCCTGCGCGCATGCGCATTGTGTGGCTGCGTAATCTGTAGCGTTGATTAGAGAGACGCCGGAATCCCCCAAAGAAAGTCCAAATAAAAGTTCGAGTGGTCGTAAAAGTATACGTATTCTATTGACATTGATGTAGGCTGTATTTGCTTCCATTACAAATGGATATTTGATATGATATAGAGTGAACCTTGAATGCGTCATGGAATTAACAACAACATTTTTACAACTCAACAATTTAGCAAACAGTAAATTAACAGTAAATAATAAAAAATAAAATATTTATTTTTAAAAATAATATATATATATATATTAAAAAAATTGATTGTTATACATTTATAAATTTTTAAGTGTTATGTATTGTTTTTTTGAGAAATTAACAAAATTATTAATTAAATAAAATGTGTATATATATATATATATATATATATATATATATATATATATATATATATGCTCATTTATTTGTTTGTTTATTTGTTGTTTATACAATATATAAACAAAAATGAATATAATTACAATACATAAATACATTTATTTGTAATTTTTATATACTTCTAAATATTAAATACAAATAAACACATAAGTAACAATACATAAATATAAATATGTATTTGTTTGCTTATTTGCTGTTTATATTATATATATATATAAACAAAAACAAATAAATAAATACATATCAATACATAATATATTACGTTTATATGCTTTTATATATTAACAACATTTAAGTAACAATGCATAAATAAATAAATGTATTTGTTTCTTTGTTGTTTATTAAATATATAAACAAAAAAAACAAACAAATAAATCCATTTAAATACATAAAAAATATGTAATTTTTTTAGATGCTTAAATTAACAACTAATAAAAAAATAAGTAACAATACATACATTCATTTTTCTTTATTTTCTGTTTATATAATACATATGCAAAAAATAAATACATAAATACAATTTTTGTATATGCTTATATACAGTATTAAAAACAAATAAACAAATTAGTAACTATATATAAATACATTTGCTTGTTTATTTGCTGTTTATAATATATAAACAAAAAACAAACATAAATAAATTACAATACATAAATAACCATTTTATTTTATTTGCTAATATATTAACAACAAATAAACAAATAAGTAATATATATTCATTAATTAATTTGTTTGTTTCTTTGTTATTTATACAATAGATAAACAAGAAAAATTACAATACATAAATTAAGTTTATAAAAAATGTATACACTTATATATATTAACAACATATAAACAAATAAGCAACAACACATACATTAATTTATTTGTTTTGTATTTGTTGTTTGTTAATATATAAACAAGCACATAAATAAAACATTGTATTTTTTAGATAATTGTATTAACAACAATTAAACAAGTAAACATTATAAATTTATTTGTTTATTTGCTGTTCATTTAATACATAAACAAAAACAAAACAAATAAATTACAACACATAAATAAAATTTTTATTTGATTGTATATGCTTATATATATATATATTAACAACAAATAAACAAATAATTAAAAATGCATAAATTAATTAATTAATTTGTTTATTTGCTGTTTAAATAATACATAAAACAAACAAATGAATAAGATTCAATACATAAATAAAAAAGTTATTTGATTGTATAAGCTTATATATATTAACAACAAATAAACAAATAAGTAAAAATGTATAAACAAATTAATTAATGTATTTGCTGTTTGTATAATACATAAACAAAAACAAATAAATAAATTACAACACATAAATAAAATATGCCTACATATATTAACAACAAATATACAAATAAGTAAAAATGCATAAATGAAATAATTAATTTGTTTATTTATTTGTTGTTTATATAACAAATATAAACAAAACTATATACATTAAAATACATAAATACACATTTAATTTTTAAATTTCTACCAAATAAAAATAACACAAACAATAGGCTCACCGGCATACCTCTTGGGAACCAGGTTGCCTTGGAAACAGATTCAGCACATGATTGCAAATGCTAAAAGGTTGTGCTTGTTGCCGGGTGCAGTGTGTGAGTGACAGATGGACAGAGAGGGTCAGGTCTGCATGACTGACTGCTGGATCACATTAATTATGCATTCACACATGAGGGAGGTGTGTCTTGTGGTTTGTCTTAGCTTTTTGTTTTGTGTTTAGCTGACTTCAATAAAAGCTTTGCAGTCTTTTATTATTCATGTGTAAATCCATTAAAAATAGGATTTATAAAAGCAGCAGTGTGTAACAGTGATTTCACTGCGTGTTGTGCCCAATAAAATCCTTGAGTGACAAAAACAAACAAAAATGTATCCAAAATGAGTCGCATTCAATGGTATTTTCTCAAAGTTTTGAAGGACGATTTTCTAAAGAGAAGTACGTGCCAGATCAGATGGAAAATAACCATAATGACAGAAATAAAAAAGTGTTTTGTATCGTCTCAGGTGCTTCACCTTATCTGGTTCTGTATGAGTCGGTGTGAAGCTTCAGGCGGTGAATAAAAGCTCCAGTGTGACAGTCACTGTCAGGGAAGCTCTGATGCCGTCGAAACTCATTTCCTTCAACATCTTTAAATCAAAACCTGTCTGACCTACAACACACACTGACAGTCCATATTATGTGTATTACCTCCAATCATGTCATTTGTGCCTGTCAGTGTCAAAACAGACACGGACAACATATCATGTGCTTTGTTTTAAAGGGACAGTTCTCCCAAACATGTAAATTCAGTCATTGTTTACTCACCCCTGTGTTGTTCTGACACTTTATGACTTTCTTGGGAGAAACTGTGAATAAATGTTGTGCTCTGTGATGTCATACAATGGCCGTTTATGGTGACAACAGAACACAACTGCACACAAAACAGAGAACAGAACTTACTAAACATGTCTGAAGAGTTTGTAGTCCAAGAATTGATGCATTTCTGTGCCCAGCCTTATTTATTTGAACGGTGCCCGTTCACAGCAGATGTATTTACTCGTGCAATGCTGAAAATAGAAAAGAAGGGATCAAAAGAATTTACCGTTGCTTGTCACGGCTGGTTGAGATAAAAACTCTGATTACCACAGACATTTTGTATCTTTAAACCTTTGATCGTGTGTCGTTTGGCGTTAGGTTAGGACACGGTGTGACTGTGGCGTCCTGTAGCTCCTCTGTGTTTCTGTTTGATTTACAAATTTTGATTTACTCCATTATAAATAAAATAAGGCTGGGCACAGAAATGCATCAATTCTTGGACTACAAACTCTTCAGACATGTTTAGTAAGTTCTGTTCTCTGTTTTGTGTGCAGTTGTGTTCTGTTGTCACTATCGCTGTTTTTAGATAAACGAGTTTTGTCTTGAACGCCCCCATGTCGTGAGGGGTGTGTGTGAACTGTTGCTCTCGTGTCCCATCATGAACACACACAGGAGATCAACAGTGAACATTTACACTAAATAATACATTATATTTCAGTTTCTCATCAAATCTTATCGTATACTTTCATAACAATCATGAGTCTCATGAATAATTAATTAGACTTCTGAATGATACTTTTGTGTTCTTTTGAAGCTTGAAGAGGTGGTCACCATAAACTGCCATTGTATGACATCACTGAACACAACATTTATTCACAGTTTCTCCCAAGAAAGTCATAAAGTGTCAGAACAACACAGGGGTGAGTAAATAATGACTCAATTTACATTTTTGGGTGAACTGTCCCTTTAAGGTTCTTCAGAAATGTTTCTTTTGTGGGATAAATGTAAGTAAACTGGTTTGAGGTTGAGTAGCTAAAAGAGTGACAAAAGAACTATTGCAGTAATTCAGGCTCATAAATAATGTGAGCGTCTCACGGGTCTCTTCACGGGACAGGTGAAAGACGCAATCCTCCAGTGTGCCTTTGACTGGTCATTAAATCCACTGAATGTTGACCTTTGCTCTGGTGGGAAGGGTAATTATATAGGAGAGGTCTGCTATATTAAAACTGTGAATTCTTCTTTTTATATAATATGGTCATTAACTCTGTGGTTGCTGTCACAATATCAGGGTAATAGCTGTAATGAATGAAGAAGCGGTTTGAGACTCGGTGTATGTCAGGTTCGCATGTCTTGTGTGACACTTCATCTTCTATCGGGGCGGTCGGGGTTACGCTAATGGGGGGAAAAAAGTTCTTGAAGAGAAATGAACCTTTTCTGTTTTAAATAAAACTTCAGACGTTTCATTTAAAGTCATTAGAGAGAAACCGGTTTATTCTACGTTACATTTCATTACATTTGTATGTTTGTCCATGTGAGTATATGAGAATTAGAGTCAACGTGAAATGCTGTTCATGACCTATTTTTAGTCTGTGATCTGGCATATCTTTGAGTGAAAAATTTAGGGTGGGACTTTATCCATTTATCCATTGGATATTGATTGGATGGTGAAAAATAGGCCTTGAATATCATAATCATGCTTGTGTTTAACATACGATGCCTTTTAGGGTCTGTGTATCTCAGCGAGTATTGACACTGACTATCACACCTGGAGTCGTGAGTTTGAATCCAGGGCGTGCTGAGTGACTCCAGTCAGCTCTCCTTAGCAACCAAATTGTCCCGGTTGCTAGGGAGGGTAGAGTCACATGGGGTAACCAAATTGTCCCGGTTGCTAGGGAGGGTAGAGTCACATGGGGTAACCAAATTGTCCCGGTTGCTAGGGAGGGTAGAGTCACATGGGGTAACCAAATTGGCCCGGTTGCTAGGGAGGGTAGAGTCACATGGGGTAACCAAATTGGCCCGGTTGCTAGGGAGGGTAGAGTCACATGGGGTAACCAAACTGGCCCGGTTGCTAGGGAGGGTAGAGTCACATGGGGTAACCTCCTCGTGGTCACTATAATGTGGTTCTCGCTCTCGGTGGGGCGTGTGGTGAGTTCCAGATGCGCTACGTCTCCGTGGTAACGCACTCAACAAGTCACAAGTGATAAGATGCGCGGATTGACGGTCTCAGACTCAGAGGCAACTTTTATCAACGAGCGCAACAGTCTGGTTTCGGAAGTAACAATCCCATTAACTTTCTCCACAGGCAGACTGACCTACCACGAGCCTTGAGGTTGATAACCGCTAGTATACGCTTCTGTTGAGGCCATTCGGAACTACACTACCCATGATCCTGCAGAGAAAGATCCACCAATCAGAGAATCACAGCAAAGTGCGCCAAAAGAGCTCTGCATCTCTGCCCACTCCCATGATGCACTGTAAATGATGCAATCGAGTCTCTGTTCGTACACTCTCAAACTACTTATATACTTGTATATACCGGAATATTTCACAATACAATTAAATCAACAACAAATGTAAATTTTCCATAGTTTTTATTTCGATTATGTCATTCGCAATGGCAATGGGATTGTAGTTCATTAATATAAAGGTCTTGTATCTGCGCTGATGAGCGGAGAGGATAAAAAGGCGTGCTGAGTGACTCCAGCCAGGTCTCCTTAGCAACCAAATTGGCCCGGTTGCTAGGTAGGGTAAAGTCACATGGGGTAACCTCCTCGTGGTCACTTTAATTAGAGTCTATAATCACGTATGCTTGATGTATGTTGCAGTCACTGAAGCTGAACCTCATGTCGCGCCCCGGTCAAGATTAAGATTTGCCACATGGATTAGGAAACTCTGGCAAACACAGATTGATTGCCGTTATTGTTCTCCATGTCATCTTTGTGATAGAATTGAACATCCACAAATTTCACATCATTGTAGATGCAGAAGAGCCGAGATTCCCAGATTGTCACTTGCATTTCTCTGAGTCACAGAACGAGGATGCTCGGAACATGACGGACGGAATGTCGCACAGCTGATTGTTATGCACGATGACATCTGTCAGGAGAAACTGGCAAATATTGCCCATCAAAGACTGGTGAGAAAGAGATGGTCTTTTGGGCAATTGCTGCATACACAACTGATCATATAAGGGAAGGAAGCCCCGAACTGCACTGTGAAAAAAATACAAATTAACTAGGTGAATTTTGTTATTTGTAAAACATTTTTTTAGGTGTCTTAGTACCTTCCTGAGCCTTTGTCCTACAAAAAAATTCAATAAAATAAAAATCTGTAAAACCAGTAAATAATAAAAAAAATATTCTCACGAGACAAAAAAATTAATACGAATATACTGTTATAAAAAAAAATTCTCAAGAGGAGAAAATAAAAAAATATGAAAAAATATTTAGAGAGAGAGAGAGAGAGACTTATTTTTTGTATTTTTTTTAAGACATAGGCTCAGGAAGGTAAATAAAAATAAAATAACTATTATTAAAAAACTACAAATTCACCTAGTAAAAAGAAATGTTTGTTTCCACTGTGCGGTTTGGGGCTTCCATATAAAGGAATAGTTTACCCCAAAATTTCAATTCATTATTTATTCACCCTCATGTTGTACCAAAACTATTGGTTTATCCTCCACATGCGCTAGGTCTCCACGGTAACACGCTCATCAACAAGTCACGTGATCAGATGCGCGGATTGACTGTTTCAGACGCGGAGGCAACTGAGATTCGTCCTCCACCACCCGGATTGAGACGAGTTACTACACCACTACCAGGGCTGGACTGGGAAGACTGCGTGTTCACTGTCCTTTTATGCATATTGTGGCACCGTTTCGTGGTCCGATTTGCATACCGTGGCTGCTCAATTTAGCCACCGGGACGCTCGGTTCTCCCGATGGCCATTCCGCCCCTGAACGGCCCCAAAATGCGTCGGCCCACCGGGAAAATGCCCGGTATGCCAGATTACCAGTCCAGCCCTGGTCACCACGACGACATAGAGCGCATTGGGAACTGGGCATTCCAAACTGGGGAGAAAAAAAATCTATATATTGCCGATATTTTTCATAATTTCTTCATTTCAAAATAAGAGTCCCTGGTGGTTTTCGGGTTTGTTTATGCGTTATGCACCAAATCTTCAAATCAATTAGGATTTGGGTTGAACAAAAAAACTGCTTCAGGGATTTTATTCATTTTGGACTCTTCATCTTTGCCCGCCATAGTAAAGAAAATTTTTTAGTTTTTTTACAACCTATAAATTGATTTTAAAAACAGTCGGCCAACTAATTGGTTCTCGGCCTTTCCCACCACTTTAGTTATCGGTATCGGCAAAATACGCTATCGGTCGACCTCTAACAACAAAGTTGTAAAATTGTCTCTGTCTTTCCACAGATGTGGTTATTAAGTGATTTTATGACAGTTAAATCATGATAACACACATGTTGTTTATGTCTTGTGTCTATACTTTAGTGGTGGTGATCAACATTATGCCACAATAAATGCTGTCGATTGAAATGTTTTTGGATGTAAATCGTCTTGATGACAGACTGAATGTTGTGTGACTGTACCATTAAAAGAAACGGTGTCTTGAAGGGAATGTTGTAAGAGGTGGACTTCTGCTCTTGTGTGTAATATGGAGTTTTGATGGCAGAGAGTGCAGTTTTATCTCTATAAATAACGTATGTGTCTTCACTTATAGAGCGTGCTGTAGCAGCTGAAACGAGGGTTAAGCAGAGGATTTTTCTCAATGTTTGGACTGCAACAATGTCTTCAATTATTGAGTGAAGTACATCACTACTTACTACACTTTCAATAAAGTCAACTATGGTACTTCCTCATGACCTCTGACCTCATGAGGGGTCAGACATGTACACAGTGTGCTTGATGATGTTGTTAATAGAGTTCACGATGACTTAAATACAAAGCTAGTGGATGAATCTGAATGGACTACATTAATGATACTTGATACAGCAGAATGTGTTTGGAATGTTTGGAGTCTGTCACCATGGATACTCTGGAACTGTGTTTACTCTGTTCATTCTGCTCATTAAGTAATCCAGCAAGTATGGCAGAGAATGTAATTAATATCTAAATGAAACGATTCCAGCCTGTAATTATAACGTTGATAAAGCTAATAGTGTGTGTTTAATATGATCTATTATCTTCATTAATCCGCATTGCTGATAGTAAAATCCTTCTAATGGCTTGAAGGCCTCCTGCAGTGACAATAATGAGAAAAATTGAGAGAACAGACACATTTATATCACAAGAGCAGATACTTTTAACGTAACTGAATACCAAAACGACTGATGTTAAACATGTTCATTTGGGAATGAGGGCCGACACAGTTTAATCCACAGAATGCATTTTAATAACCACTTGGAAAAGCAGAGAATAAACAGTGTACATCCATTCTGGGTGTCTGTTTCATAAGTGCCGCAGGAACAATGTTTTAAAGTTTGTGTGTGTGTGTATGTTTGTGTGTATGTGTGTGTATGTTTGTGTGTATGTGTGCGTGTGTTTGTGTGTGTTTGTGTGTGTATGTTTGTATGTATATGTGTGTGTGTATGTTTGTATGTAGTATATGTGTGTGTGTGTATGTTTGTATGTGTGTGTGTGAGTGTGTATGTTTGTGTGTGTATGTATGTTTGTGTGTGTGTGTTTGTGTGTGTGTGTGTGTGTGTGTGTGTGTGTGTGTTTGTGTGTGTGTGTTTGTGTGTGAGTTTGTGTGTGTTTGTGTGTGTGTGTTTGTGTGTGAGTTTGTGTGTGTGTGTGTGTGTGTTTGTGTGTGTGAGTTTGTGTGTGTGTGTTTGTGTCAGTGTGTGTGTGTGTGTGTGTGTGTGTGTGTGTGTTTGTGTCAGTGTGTGTGTGTGTGTGTGTGTGTGTGTGTGTGTGTGTGTGTGTGTGTGTGTGTGCATTCCCAGGGTGGGATGGTCCTCATAATCCCGTGTTCTTGTTCAATTTCTTCTCCCGCTGGTTGCTGTGGCAACATACAGAGCTTCTAAAAGCGTGCGATGGCACTAGACAAGACAGTCCTGTGTGCATCTGTCATATCATTGTATTCAGTGTAAGCTAAATTCATTACAGACAAAACTTTTATACCAAATCGATTTGTACCACCTGATTCCAAAAAAGAACGTTTTTATAATGTTCTTTTGTCATTATTAATAGGATAGGGCATTTCTTTTCACATTAGACTACATAGAGCTCTCTGTGCCATTTTTAGAATACCAGCAGGGTGTAAACAGTGTTACCATGGCAATGTCACACTGGCAAGGGAGCTGGCGCGCTGTATGGCCTCCTCTGAAGATCTTTAAAGCTGGTGCCATCTTCAACAGTAAACACAGTTAAACACACACAGAATGAGAGAAAACTCTTCATTTTATTAGTTGATAAAGTTCACACATGACCACAGATGTGCTCAATATTTACTTGACTGGATAAAATCTAAACAATAATTTTAAAAACTTTTTGTTAAAGATATATAAAACACAAATTTTACTCAAGTAACGTTTACAAAAAACTAACGTTTTGCATTTTCAGGGGAGATGTTTGTGGTGTTTAGACCTTATTTAGCTCTTTAACTTTTCATTTTCATTTTCAACGTAAAACAGTAAAGTAAAGAGTGTCAAAACATCACCATTTGGGGTGTCTGGTGACATCTGCTGGAATAAAAATAATAATAATTACATGAAATAACAACCTTGGCATTGGGTGATTTTGCAATGATGCTCGACTATGCAGTCAAACCTGACCATGGTGTTACAATCAAATCTGATTGTGTAACAAAGCAAATACAGAATTGTTATTATTATTATTATTATTATTTATTTCAAACATAAACCTTGTCACACAGGGGTCAGACTCAGACTTGGACCTGTGTGGTATGTTTGGGATATATAGACAGGTTTGTCTACACTTGTGAGAGCCGAATGTCCCCATCAGTAAAACAATGACAAAATAAAAAGCTCATAAATGGGTCAGAGGATGTTGATCTTCAGAGTGATGTGTGATGTGCACATGGTTGAGTGATGGTTAGGTTTAGGGGTAGAATTTGGTTGTGGTGCTCCTGTGCAGCTGCATGCGATGCAACGGTCAAAGACACTCGGGATAAAGACGAGCCGGAGGCGCCAGTTCGAGAGAGACACACATGGTCGCTGTGTGTGTGTCTGTGTGTTTATGTTTGTTTAAGTTCATTTAGTTCATTAAAATGATGTTGACTGTTCTGCCGGTTCCCGCCGACTCCTTGCCCATCCCGTGAACCCCGTTACATTCACCTTTTGTAATCTGCCTTTTTTAAGGTTCTTAAAGTTCTTAGTATCATAAAGGGTGACACACAAATGAACTTCCTCTTGCTTTTAAATGTAAAAACTGGATTCAAAAAGATGAGAATACATTTTAATCGCAAATGTAATTTTTTAGATACATTTTTTAGGCAACGTAATCTGATTACTTTGGGATTACTTTTATAAAATGTCATTATTCATTTTTAATTAAGTAGAAATTAATACTCCTTTTTTTTTTTTTTTTTTACAAATAATTATAATATGTTCCAAAATAATCAAATTGGTACCAAATTTACTCGAATAGTAAAATTTCATAATTGAATCGAATATTTACACCCCTTATTATGAGTAAATTACACACTAGTTATTGCTGTTGGCAGGTTGGTGATGTAATCAAGAATGTAATCATGTAATTCATGAAAGTAACTGTAATCAGATTACACACATTTTAAAATGCTTTATAATTAAATGACGAGTACAAAAAGTTTAATCTGATTACGTAATCCAGATTACATGTAATCCGCTACAACACAACACTGGCTGTAATATATTACATACTGCATATGCAGTGCTGGGTAGTAGCGGATTACATGTAATCTGGATTACGTATTCAGTCTCTAAAATTAAATTCTTGTAATTAGATTAAATTTCACAAATAAATGGCATTAATGTGTTCTTCTGTAAAACTATTTTTTGACACTGTCAATCAGGTGCAAATGTTAATGTGCCAAAGATGTCTTAAAGGAGAAAAAAAGGGAAGTTTATCACAATACATTTGATGTTGGCTTTGCAAAACTATTAAAATAGTTTTTTGAAAGTCTGCAGTTTATTGACTGAAGGTCATGCAAGGAGTGTTAGAGGAGATGGAGATGTGCTCATGTCTAAAAGTCCCCAAATAATAGAAAACAGAGCAGCACACACTGACACCTGCTGGAGAGGATGAGAACCGCAGCCTGTCACAGACTCAGCACACACAACATATGTGGCATTTACATATAATCAGAAGCACAAAAATAATACTTTTATAACATGTATAACATGCTTTACTTGACAGACAAAAACTGAAGCTGTTATTGAGATGTCCCATAAAACACTAGATAGCTGCAGGACTGGATTATTTGCCTTTCATATGGGTTCATTTATTGACATCTAAATATGCCACATCATTACCAAAATAAGGTCTGTTTAAATGTCCACGCAAAAATCAATAAAACTGTATATTTGCTTTAAGAATAAAGCCTGTTTTACAGTCATTGGGATTTTTGCATTGTGATGTTATATATTACTCTAAAAAACAAATATATATATATATATATATATATATATATCAGCATTAATTAAAGGGGCCACAACAAAGTCTACCATGATATATCAATTCTGCACAATTTAAATAATACATTACTGTGTTTATCCGACATATTAATAATTAAATTAGCTTTTTTTCTTTCTATTTTTTGCAATAAGATGTTTAATCATCATGAAAATAATCCAATCACAATGGCAAAAAAATGGTCCTAAAAATAGACCTCATTTTCTTCAGGTAAAATAGAGTTTCTTATTTCTTTATTTTGACCTTGACATGAAAAAATAAAAAGGTGAGTAAACTTAAAGTACAGCAACCAGCTGCGTGCGTTTTTGAGTTGACTCAACTTTAGGCAAATGGGTTGAACCAACTTAACAATTTAAGTTGAATGTACTTAATGCGATACGTTTAGCGAACTCAACCATATTAATGATTTACACACAAATAAATCAATAAACGTCAATAAACTTCCATTTTTAACTTTCGCTTCCATAAATATGAATATTTGTAATGTAAACAATGAAGCATCTTCACTTATATGAAACAAAGATGTCGTTTAGTTGAGCCTGTACACTGAAAACAATAATAATCTGACTTTACTCATTTGATTGGGTAAACTCGTTCCCTAAACGGGTCTTCAGAGCACGTCATTAAGCTCATATAGAATTAACTTTACAATTTAGGTTCAGTTAACTAGATGTAAATAGATTTAACTCAGATTTTCTATTGAAATAATGTTGTTTCTAGCGTTGTTAATCATTTTAATTGAATTTATTACATTTGAGATAAAACGATTGCACAGCTCAAATAAAGGTCATAACTGATTGCAGGTCAGTCATTTAAAGAAATGTATTTCTCCAAAGAAATACATTTCATATACATATAAAAATGCACTTTAACTGCACATGCAACCGGGTTCACTGTACTGTACTGATTGTTTGGTGCAATCATAACTTTTTTTTAATAAGTGGCGTTCACACATGCAGTCTTACCCAGAAAATGACCTACAATTTTCCTTAATGCAAAGTTGTGTCATTACCTATAAATTCCCTTGTTGAGTATATGTGTGAACAGAGCCGGAAGATTACCGGTTTGAGTTCGTATGAGGTCATAGGTCAACTGACTGATAAAATGGATGTTGGATTTTTTTTATGGTAATCATAATAATCATTTTAAGTGCCCTCTGTACATCCTCCAAATCACTGTATTTCACTCTTTTTAAGAGGTGGTGTAGTGGGCTAAAGCACATAACTGGTAATCAGAAGGTTGCTGGTTCTATCCCCACAGTCACCACCATTGTGTCCTTGAGTAAGGCACTTAACTCCAGGTTGCTTCGGGGGGATTGTCCCTGTAATAAGTGCACTGTAAGTCACTTTGGAAAAAACCTTCTGCCAAATGCATAAATGTAAACATGTTAAGACAAAGAGATGAAGAATAGGGCATGACCTCGCTGCTCTACTATTTCATTTAAAGTCCACATATTCAGACTACCAACTACACATTTTGTCAAAGTTGAGGAATGACCAGGGGGTTCTGGGTATCTCAGCGAGTATTGTAGTACCTGGAGTCGTGAGTTCGAATCCAGGGCGTGCTGAGTGACTCCAGTCAGGTCTCCTTAGCAACCAAATTGGGCCGGTTGCTAGGGAGGGTACAGTCACATGGGGTAACCTCCTCGTGGTGGCTATAATGTGGTTTGTTCTCGGTGGGGCGTGTGGTGAGTTGTGCGTGGATGCCGCGGAGAATAGCGTGAAGCCTCCACATGCGCTACGTTTCCATGGTAACGTGCTCAACTAGTCACGTGATAAGATGCGAGGATTGACGGTCTCAGATGCGGAGCCACTACGCCACCACGAGGACTCAGAGCGCAATGGGAAATGAGCGTTCAGTTTTGCAAACTTTGAAAAATGACCAAGAGAACATTAAAAACTTTTGACTTCTTCAAAAAGAACAGGAGGCAAGATATCGCTATGAATAGTGTCACTTTCCAGAGACTTTAAAACATTAGAATATACTATGGTCACAACGTGTACATGTGTACAACTTTCCTAAATGTTCAGGTTTTTGTCCTTATTACGCTTTTTGTTCTAACGCCCCTGTTTAAGCATTATGCATATAATGAGTACAGACAAACCATATATGGTCGTAATAATTCATTCATTTAATACGTGTTCTATCAGTCAAACATGCTTTCATGCTTACGAAGGTTAGGATGATATTGTAATGGAGCGGTATGTGGAAATCCCTGTCATGTGGCCTGTGAGCAATGCATGAAGTAATCAATTCTTCGACTAATATTCATTTTTGGCATGAAAGATTATAAGAGCGGCCTCCCTGTTTTGAATGCACATCACTTTTGGACTAAACATTCTGTTAGACGTTGTCCACTGAAGAATGCAAGAGATAAATCATTGGGAGTTACACTATTGAATGGGTATGTGTGTTTGTGTTTTTAGTGAATTGTAAGTTGCTCCTGTGGTGCTCCTCTGTGACACGTCTGTTCCAGTCATTATACTTAGGAAAATTGGTTGAACAGCATTCCAAAAAAAAAGGGGGTGCACACATTTCCCCTCTCTCTGCTCTGTAGAATTCATTAAAAATGCTCCGTCTGAAAAATGTGTGGAATTTTGTTTTGTTCCTCTCACATCCCGAGTTCTTCACTCTCGCTGCAGTTTCATCTGTGTTGCATGTTGTGAATACTGCAGTATGTTCTCAATTAACCACAGCGTAAACAAATATATCCAGACATTACATGTGATCTGTGTGGATTTAATAATGCATTGAACTACCAGTAAGTCTGGTCCACTTTAAAGCTTATTCTGACCAAGTACAGCCTGTATGAGTGACATGTACAGCAACAAATCACAGTTTGGCTTGTTTTATCGTTCACTTTGTTTACACCGCAGAGACAGATGAGTTTAGACAAATCTTCTGCAAAATAAAAGACTCATTATAACTGATCTCGACTTATCTTGATCTAAAGATAACCTAACTAAAGATGATCTAACTTCAGACACTTTCATGTCCCAAGAGTTGATTTTTAGTAAAACTAACAGATTCCATTTTTTATTTTTTATATGAAGGTCTCATTAAAACTGAATTGTAAACTTTTTACCAGGCCTTCATAATTTATTTGTGGTACTTTTCAAAAGTCTTTTATGCATAGATTTGTGTCTTTTAATTTTGTAATATTGTTACATTTTTAAAACTATGATAACCAAAATCTGAAATAAGCAAGCAATGCCTAGCCACATGCTAAAACATTCTAGCCATGCCAAGCTACATGCGAAAACTTGTAAGCAACATGCTAAAAATGCCTAGCCACATGCTAAAACATGTTAGCAATACCTAGCCGCATGTTAAGCATGCTAGCAAGGCTTAGCTACATGCGAAAACTTGTAAGCAACATGGTAGCAATGCCTAGCCACATGCTAAAACATGCAAGCAATGCCTAGCTGCCTATTAAAATATGCTAGCAATACCTTGCTGCATGTTAAAACTTGTAAGCAACATGTTAACAATGCCTAGCCACATGCTAAAACATGCTAGCAATGCTTATCTGCATGCTACAACATGCTAGCAATACCTAGTTGCATGCTAAAACTTGTAAGCAACATGTTAGCAATGCCTAGCTGCATATTAAAACATGCTAGCAATGCCTAGATACATGCTAAAACTTTTAGGCAACATGCTGCAATGCCTAGCCACATGCTAAAACATGCTAGCAATACCTAGCTACATCTTAAAACATGCTAGCAATGCCTATCTACCTGCAAAAACTTGTAAGCAACATGTTAGCAATGTCTAGCCATATGATAAAACATTCAAGCAATGCCTAGCTGCATGCTAAAACATGTTATCAAAGCCTAGCTATATGCAAAAACTTGTAAGAAACATGTTAACAATGCCTAGCCACATGCTAAAACATGCGTGCAATGCCTCGCCACATGCTAAAACATGTTAGCAATACCTAGCTACATACTAAACCATGTTAACAATGCCTAGCTACATGCTAAAACATGCTAGCAATGCCTAGATACATGCTAAAACATGCCGCAATGCCTAGACACATGCTAAAACATGCTAGCAATACCTAGCTACATCTTAAAACGTGCTAGCAATGCCTGTCTACATGCTAACACTTGTAAACAACATGTTAGCAATGCCTAGCTGCATGTTAAAACATACTAGCAATGCCTAGCTGCATGCAACTTGATAACAATTCCTATCCAAATGCTAAAACATGCTAGCATTGCTTAGCTACATGATAAAACTTGTAAGCAACATGTTTGTAATGCCTAGCCACATGCTAAAATATGTTTGCAACATGCTAGAAATGTATAGTCATTTATAGTCACCAAACAATTTTGCCACCAACTTCTTCCACAAGACTGAGCTGTTGGATTAACCACTTCCCCTCTTTCCAAACCCCATCCTCCAAAGATACCAGAATTAGCTTTATTGTGAGCAGAAACGTTTGTTAAAAACAAGCAACAGCTGCAAAATATCGGCGTCAATTGACAACTGTTATGAACAACATGGCAAAAAAATGGCATTAAGCCTCAATAATTTGCAGCAACTACAATACTATAAGAACGTGAAAAATGATTGACAGGCAGAAAGTGTCAGAAATGTTGACACATTTTCATTTGGTGTTTGCCACAGAGACCGGTGAGATATCTTACAACACTTATTTCATTAATATCTTTCAGGGAGCCTATCTTTCCAGGAATTTTTTTTTTTGTCAAAAGTTAGTGTACTTGTTATCCAAGTGGACAAAGTGTCATTGAAGAGCACGCTTGAGATGAAATATGAGACAAAACAAAGAAAAATCAAGGGAAATATCACTTTTTATTGTGCATCTTTTCCAATCAGGCTGTTGTTTTTCAAAATTTCGCAAAAAAAGTGTGAAAATATGATTTAATTGTATTTAGGATACATCAAATGTTAGCTATGAAATTAGCCTTAGCAAGACAAAAGAGTCTGTCATTTTATTTGAAAAAGGTTAAAAATGCTATTTCAATCAGCCTCATTTCCTGCACAGACTTCTATCAAAGACATTGATGATACTCTTTAGGTTGCATTTAACCAATAGATTAAGGTTTGGCTAGTTATAATGGTTAATTTAACACCCTTTTACAGAAAAAAAACATGTTACAGCTATTCAAAAGTATCCCTAAATTTGAAATAGCAATTTATTTAAAACGGGTGATGTGTGTGCGCGGTATGTGTAAACATCACTTCCCTCGCCTCAAGAGGCGCACTAGCGACTGATGCTAAAGGCTGTAGCCTTAGCCTCCTCATTAGTGCGCCCACCTCCTATGCCGGAGATCCAGGTTTGAATCCCGCTCAGACCACGTCAAGCAGGACTGGTTACAGTGGTGCCGTGACCCAGATGATGTGTTGATATTTGAACTCAACAGCCAAACAAACACACCCCTACCTTCGGTGCTTCTTCAGAAGCTCCGCCCCCCACATTCATGCTCATGCCAGGGCTGTGTAGAACATAGGAACTTTTTTCAACGCACACACAGAACGGACATCTAGCGGACCGTGAAGAGATATTTCATGCATTTTGGCAAAAAGTGTATTGGATTGTGGCAGGGCGGAGGTCGGGTCGTGATTCTACACACCCGGCCCCTAATCAGGCTAATCAGGCCTCAGAGAGAGATAAAGGCCGACTGGAGACGGCAGTGCGAGAGAGAGAGATTTACAGGCAGCTGTCCGACACATTTGTGTGTGTATGTCTTTTTGTTTAGTTCTTCATTCAACTATTATTTATATTGTCAAGTCTCAGCTCCTCCTTTCCATTAACCCCTTTACATGGATATAATATATAATAATCAAAAACAACAACACACAGACAGACAGAACAAGCTGCTGCGTATCAGATTCTACAGCAGTAATTGAGAGTTAGAAAAACGTTCCCGATGATGACATTTTAAACGTACGCAATCATTCCAGTCACGTCATTTCGACTCTCTTAAGGATTTCCTCTTACCCCGCTCTCAACAACTGTTGCTACACTTGTAAAAAGCTTGTACCTATCAGAGAAACTTCTTAGCTATTTCCATTGATTTTTTACGTTTAAAGCATCTTTTGTTGTATTAAAGGAAGGAATTCGGTTCAATGAGGTTTGGAGAGTACCAAAACCCCCTCAATGCCCTCATCAATAGAAGTGCTTCAAATGGGTATCCAGAAGTTTAGACCCTTAAAGGGACAGTTCACCCCAAAGGTTTTATTCTCTCATCATTATCTCCGGGTCCAAATCTTTGTAGTTAAAGCTGCACGATGTAAGATTGTACCATTGAACAAATGACCATTATTGATTGAGTACATAATCAACCAGTGTTCAAAACAGTGTTATTACCATGTTATTACAATGTTATTACCTTACCCCGATTCACTACGGTAAGCCTATAAAATGTACTTGTATTTTAAGTTGTCGGGTCCAATATGGCGTGAAATCGCTGGCTTATGATGTACATCCTTGCGTCATTACGTCATGTCCGCACACACAGGAAAGAAGTCCCGGCTGTCTCGTTCCCATGTAAACAATAGATGGCGGTAATGCACTGTTTTACGGTGACTTGTGAAATTGACATATTGTAACTGTTATTTTCATGTTTAATAAAGTATATTTAATCCCCATCATTGCTGAATCCTCATTTTATGTTTTAGTTTACAGTGTTATTGTGTGCATTGCATAGACATACTATTGTAGTATTACAGTTCACTTGCGTTATCAACTGAGGCTGTACAATATAATATAACAATAATAAAGTCTTCCGTTGCCATCGTATCAGCCATATCACAAGTTTCATCTCTTAAATTGTTAAGTGTAGTACAGTATAGACATTAATTATAGACACAACTGTCCTTTCGCTGTCTATCGCTGTCCTTTTCTGCATATTGTGGCGCAATTTTGTGGTCCGTTCTGCAAAACGCGGCGGCTTGTTTTCGTTCATCGACATTTCGTGGCCGACCCACCGGCCCGCTCGGTTCTACCTATGGCCAGTCCGCCCCTGATCAGCCCCAAATTGCATCGGCCCACCTGGAAAATGCCCGGTATGCCAGATTAACAGTCCTTTCGGCACATTTTGCTGCCGATCCACCGGCCCGCTCGGTTCTACCGATGGCCATTCAACCCTGATCGGCACCAAAGTGTGTCGGCCCACCTGGAAAATGCCCGGGATGCCAGATTACCAGTCCATATATTAATTTTAAGTGCATAAAACATTAGAAACATTACATTAATAAACATTAATGAACCTGAAACAGCTTCAGGTTCATTAATGTTTATTAATGTAATGTTTCTAATGTTTTTAGAAACATTACATTGCCAGGTCAAAGCTAACAGCTCAATATTCTGACACACTTACGGTTAACCCCTGACTACAGAGTAATGACTGATTCCACATCTGATATGCATATCTTCCTGTTAAAGGAGCACATGCTCAAATTGTTCATCTGTAAGACTATTGTGCTTCTATATATATATATATATATATATATATATATAATGATATAGATATGAAAATGATCAATATATTATTAACAATTTACTGCCATTGTCTTGTTAATATGTAATCATTTAAAAAGTAACTGTAGTCAGATTACGAGTGTTTTAAAATGTAATTTAATCAGGCAAATTGTAATCTGATTATGTAATGCATATTACATGTAATCCGTTACTACCCAGCACAGGTTACATGTC
Source organism: Moxostoma hubbsi (assembly GCA_032164185.1). Taxonomy (NCBI): domain Eukaryota; kingdom Metazoa; phylum Chordata; class Actinopteri; order Cypriniformes; family Catostomidae; genus Moxostoma; species Moxostoma hubbsi. Next base: position 1,543,902 of record JAVLUX010000065.1, read on the forward strand.
ACTTGTGAAAGCGACATTACCTATACACGATGAGGTAAAACCATCCAAAACGCTTTGAAACCAGCAGACTTTGTACGATTGATTGAGTTAAGATTGAAATCACAATATCGTCTTATTGCACGATTGCAAAAGCTTGAAAGGCTGCGTTTAAAAATAGGCAGAAATCCGCTCTTCAGTCAGCATTGTGTAAGCAAGCGGCGCCCTCTAGCGGCACATTTTACATTATTCATTATATTGTATTTCACCACTGTTTAACAGACCTTAAAAGGGCATTTTGTTCGTTTGGAACATTTTAATTTTTAATTGATGTGGTTGACATTTCCCTGGAATTGTCTAACATAATATTTTTGATCAATCCGTGCATCTGATCACGTGACTCGTTGTGCATGACACTGCGGAGACTCACAGCATGTGGAGACTCATGCTACTCTCCACGATCCACACACAACTCACCACACGCCCCATTGAGAGAACCACTAATCACCACCACGAGGAGGTTACCCCATGTGACTCTACCCTCCCTAGCAACCGGCCCAATTTGGTTGCTAAGGAGACCTGACTGGAGTCACTCAGCACGCCCTGGATTCAAACTCGCAACTCCAGGTGTGATAGTCAGCGTCAATATCTACTGAGCTACATGGGCCCCCTCATTGTAGCTTTCTTTAACATTTTGGCCTGTCATGTGTTCAACAGATCCATTCAGTGGTCAATGGAAATTATTTATTGTTAAGCTTTTTGTACCTCTAGATTTTGAAAGCACAATTCCTGAGCAAAACAGTGATCTGATGACAAAGTAAGGTAAGTGGCACAATATTGGTATCGACCAATAGGTTGTTTGTTAAAATCGGTATCGGCCAAAAAATGTCTTATCAGCGCATCAGTTGTAAATTCTCCTCAATGTCCAGTAGGTGGCAATATGCACAAAAAATGTGAATCATCAAAAACAAAAGAAGTACAATGTGGAAGTAAAAAGGACTTAAATATTGATCTGTTTCTCACCCACATCCATAATATAACTTAAGAAGACATGGATTAAACCACTGGAGTCGTATGTGAAAGTGAAAGTGTAGATTTATAGTAAAAAAGGACTTAAATATTGATCTGTTTCTCACCCACACCCATCATATATCTTCAGAAGACACGGATTAAACCACTGGAGTCTTATACTTTACTTTCATGCTGCCATTATGTGCTTTTTTTAGCTTCAAAGTTCTGGTCCCCATTGACTTGCATTGTATGGACCTACAGAGCTGAAATATTCTCCTAAAAATGTTCATTTGTGTTCTGCTGAAGAAAGAAAGTCACACACATCTGGGATGACATGAGGATGAGAGAAATTTCATTTTTGGATGAACAATATCTTTAAAGAAAATAATGTGAAATCATTAACATAATAATGTGACTCATTAACATAATTTCAGTATATAAAAGATTGGATATTTATACTGTAAGTAAAATAAGTTTAGTGTTAAGGGAGTGTTGTTTGAAGGAGTTTAAAAGGTCTTTGATTACATCAACACATCAAAGTCAAGCCAGTGATTATGTCTTTATCATGATAATGACACTTGATGCAATTAAAGGGACAGTTCAACCAAACAATGAACATCTGTCGTTCCAAATACAAATAACTTCCTTTCATCTGTGGAACACAAAAGAGATGTTGAGCAGAATGTAAGCAACTTATAGCCTCAGTCACCATTCACTTTCATTACATCTTGTTTCATGCAATGAAAGTGAATAGTGACTGAAACTGAGTAAATGATGCTAAATTACTGTATTTCTAATTGTGGATGCTTGATGTTGCTGTCCAAAAAACAAGAACATCTCCAGACATCATCTTAGTTGAGGATATCGTGAAGATAGTTAGATTTAATACTCAAAAACTCTATCAAAAAAATCTGACATTAAACACGCGTTGACCGTTTCAACAGTGCAAGTTCAGTAGTAGTTATTTATAGCTCTATTAAAAGTTCTCAAAAGTTATTTCTAAGATGTACTGTTCTTTTTGTGGAAGAATGTATCCCGCCTGTCAGCGTCTGGGAAAGTTTTAAATGAGTCATTTTGGGAACAAATGCAAATGATTTACTGCAAGTTGCAATATTTATGATATCATGCACTGATCACAGATGTTTACAGGTCGTTAATGATTCCTTTAGTTTTCACTGGATGATATAAACTACATTGAATCACACATATCTACATGCCATTTTAAACTGTTCCTGGGAATACTGCCTTCAATTTCTTTGATTCTCAGATTTTCCATTCACTAAAGCCATTTGGCATCTATTGAAAGGGGTTGCAGTTTGGGTCCTTCGGGCTCCTTGGAGACCAAATTGCAGTTTGCTGGATTATCGAACACTGAACCAAAGAGCTTGAATCTGACAGAAGTGCACCAGGAATAGTGATGAGATTACAGCTCAACTTTACGAAAATAGCTTTGAATATAAAATGGAAAAAACTAAAAAAAGACATTATTTAATTTGATTATTTGGTTATGAAAATGAAATGTGTAAATCCTAAAAAAAAACAAAAAAAAAAACATATATATATATATATATATATATATATATATATTTTTTTTTAGGATTTACACATTTCATTTTCATAACAAATAATCAAATTAAATATTTTTATTTATTTATTTTTAATTTTTTAACGAAATTAAGTTTTTATTTTATTTTGTTAAAGATTGCTTAATTAAATGTAATGGAATTTTGTTATGACATTTTAATATGTAAATCTTTAAAATAAAATTAACTGGAACATACAGTATGACATAATTAAATGTTATTGTGTAACAAACATCTGTGAAGGTGATTGTGTTCATCTAAAAATGATTAAAGGAATAATTCACATAAAAACTAACACACATTTTATCATGGCAAACTGTTGGTGTTAATACAGGAATCTAACATGATTTACGCATTTCATTGCGTAAGTGTTATTTTATATATATATATATATATATATATATATATATATATATATATATATATATATATATTAAGTGTATGTAACACACTGTGATAGTGATCGTGATTAGTGAATGTGGTAACCTACAAAGAATTCAAGGAATAATTCACCAAAAAATTAAAACACATTTTATCATGGCAAACTGTTGGATTCATTATAGAAAACTTACTTTAACATAGAAAAAAACTTGATTGTCTGTTTAAAAAAAATTTATAAAAAATTATTCACATCAAATCTAATTTTAATAGAGAAAGTTTATTATTATTTTGTTAATACATTTTATTAAATTTGCCAATTAAATTGCATTTTGTATGTAGGACACTTCATCAAATGTTATGGACATTTTAATTTAATTTATCCATAATCATATAAATAACGACAGCAAAACTAATAATAATAATATATTATTATTATTATTATTTTAGCACATAACCGATGAAGAGGGCGTTCCTGTCTGTCGGGGGCGGGTCATCCCTGCTGCTGACGTCACGCGCCGGTGCAGATCCTTCAGTCAGAGCTCGCGGAATCAGTGTTCCCGTTAAACTCTCCTCAGTTGATGCGACTGCAGCAGAAGTCCTGGGACGCTTGAAAATGGGTATGTAAACTTAAAACTGGCGTTTTTAAATCTCCGTCACGCTGTAGCGTTACATTGTATCAGTTTATGGAATGTTTCCCTCCACACTGTAACAGTTTACCTTAAATTTGCAACAGGACGCGCGTAAACAACTGTCTGAGAAATAATTCGTCCGTCCTTTCTTTGCAAAGTCTGTGAGTTTCTGTGTATTTGACGCGGGTTTGCGAGTGGCGTTATTCTGGAGAGGTAAATGGGCCACTAAATGAGATTATGGATTAGACTAAAGGGATTTCACTCACATCAGCTGCATCTAAACCAGCACACAAGCGAAACTAGTGAACTGGAGTGTATAGAGACTGTAGTATGTCGCGTTGGAATTTAGTTGAACTACTGGGTGGCTTTATATGGGACTCTACCTTTGGCATCAGCAAATCTTGCATATGCTGTGCTCTCGCAGATTAATTGTACAGATTCGTAAGAAATCATACGACTTCATCGTCTCCTTCTAAAATATTGTTCCGTCATACAAAACATACTCTTACACTTCAAATCATCATTACAGACTGTACTTTTCGGTTAGGTTTATGTACAGGGTTTTGTTTAGATCATAAAATTAACTAAGCACATAAGCACACCGTATGACACACAGAATTTATATTACACATCCAGGTTTTTGCATGAATTCATGTGAACAAACTCGTGTGATTTCACACGATTTAGCAAGCTCGTACAACTTTTCATGAGATGGGGTTTGGCTTCAAATGTGAGCGTTTGTGAACATGTGGAGTTGGTTTTGTGACGATATAAAGACAGAAAGTGCTCGTACTGTACCTTTAAGAGATCCTCGACTCATACATGGAAAACATCATGAGCATTGCGCGGCGTGTTTGTTAGCAGATGACGGAGCGCTAATTCACTTTGTAGCACAAGCCACAAACAGACTACATGTTTATTATAGGGAGACCAATATATCGGTTTTACATATTTATCGGTGCCGATAGTTGCTTTTTGGAACTACTGGCAATAATCTGTCGAGAGTTGCTGAGAGTTTTTTCCTCATTTCAAAATAAAAGTCACCGGTGTGTTTCAGGCTTGTTTATACGTAAAAGTCCAGCATTATGTAACGAATCTTAATTATTTGAAAGTTGTTTTACAAAAAAACACAGAATCTGGGATTTTCGTAATTTTGGACAAAAACACCTAAAATAATACAATATTAACCTTGTGCAAACCCCATGTACACATGCGTGGATGTTGTATTTTGGCTTCGCTATACTCACCTCATTATTTAAATTCATTTAATCCAACTGATCTCAGTTCAGGAGATTCTGTGCTTTCAGTGAAGTGTTCAACACTTGGAGTCATGTGACAAAACAACATGGCGCTGACCACAGCGGAGTTCGTCTTTGGGAGAAACGGCAACAAAACTGCATCTGTTAAGAAACCTAATTAAGTTTTTACACTGAAACCTGTTTGAGTCTAAAGATTAGAGTCTCTAGTTTCATCCGATATGCCATTTTAACAATTTGAGTGATTTATCGTGAAACAGCACGCTGATAAACACAATGTACGCTAATGTGTACTTTAGTGAATACGATCTTTAGAAATCCTAAATTTAGATTGAGAATCAATGGATTCATCCAGAAACTGATAAATGTGTCTTTCAGAGGCTTTATATGGAGTTATGATGAAAATAAGGTGCATTTCAAACTGTTCTGAGACCAGTGCAGACAGACAGCACACTGGAGGTTAAGTCATGCACTAAATAGGGAGCAAGGGAGCATCCTATAGCTCTCCTATAACTGTTCTGAGACCAGTGCAGACAGACAGCACACTGGAGGTTAAGTAATGCACTAAATAGGGAGCAAGGGAGCATCCTATAGCTCTCTATGCACCGGTATCTTCATTTCAATTTAGAGAATATTGTAATATGTCCTATTCGGTTTTGAATAGTTTTGAGTGAAGAGAACGGTGTCTCATTTTGCTCTCTGTGTTCTCTCTCTGAAGCATGCAAAAGAGGTGCCATTTACACACATGTTAAACACTATTTAAATGGTCCTGACTGAATTATGGTCTCTGGGACACAAAGAAGGGCTGTGGGCCAGATGGGCAAACACTGACACATAGATCAACTCTGTGTGTGTGTGTTCACATTCAAACCTCAGGAATCTGATAAACTATGTCTCATCACTTGGTTATGCTCTTAAAGGGATAGTGCACCCCAAAATATTATCATATACTCAGATGAGTGACTTACATCTGCTGAACCCAAAAAAACATTTTTAGAAGAATATCTGAGCTCTGGAGCTCTATACAATGTGTGTGAATGGTGACCAAAGCTTTGAAGCTCCAAAAAGCACAAAAATGCAGCATTAAAGTAATCCAGTGGTTAAATTCATGTCTTCAGAAGTGGGAGTGGTTGAGAAACAGATCAATATTTAAGTAATTTGTTTACTATAAATTCAATGGCGATGTGTACGAAGAATGCAAATAGCCAAAAGGAGAATGACGTGGAAGTGAAAGTGAATGTAGAGATTTATAGTAAAAAAGGACTTAAATATTTATCTGTTTCTCACCCACACCCATCATATCACTTCTGAAGACATGGATTAAACCACTGAAGTCACATGGATTACTTTTATGCTGCCTTTATGTGCTTTTTGGAGCTTCAAATTTCTGCTCACCATTCACTTGCATGGTATGGACCTACAGAGCTACAATATTCTTCTAAAAATCTTAATTTGTGTTCTGCAGAAGAAAAAGTCAGATATCTGGGATGGAATGAGGGTGAGTAAATGATGAGAGAATTGTAATTTTTGGGTGAACTGTCCCTTTAAAACATCTTGTTTTTATTTATCCTTCAGCAGCATTTCCTTGTTAAGTTGACGCTGTTTCAACCCAAGGGGGCTTTCTTTTTACGGGATGAACTGAACCGTGTGTTCCGAGTTTTTCCGAATTTTTTTTGGGAGAAAAACAGACCTGGGTTTATTTGCCCCGCCGCAGCTGACAGTGTGAGAATGTGTGAGAGCTTTGGTTTGTTCTCTCTCACAGCACTGGCATTGTGTGTCTAATTCATCCGCCGTGCCTTTGTGCAACTCCGGAGACTGTTAGCGTTGAAGTAGCTCCAGTGAGCTGGGACGTCCTGAGACGAATAATACATAAATGTGGGGCCTCCTTTAATTAAGTCCGTCCTGCATCGCAGCTGCATGGTATCCATAGCGTTGCGGCTTTGACAAAATAATTATAAAAGTTTCTTTCTTTCTGAGTGGGTCATTATTTTATCAGTGCAAAGCTGTTTCCTCCAGATTTCTTTAAATAGATGGATTCAAACATGTGAGTCTTTTTTAATGATTTGCTTCATTTCGAGACCCGAGCTTGACTCATCCAGTAATTTTGAAGAACATGCAAATCATTTTTTGGAAAAGGCGTCTGGGGAAGTGCTGACAAGTTTTCCCTTTAGACGGGATTTTCAAGGAGGAAGTTATTTGTATTGCATAGTCAGACTTCTGACAATCGGCATAAAATCTGGACCAGTTTGCAGCTTATTTCAGCCAAGAAATGCCCATGTAGAGACTGACATGAAAAGCGATCAATCAGTTTGTTTTGTTTTTAAATGGTCTGCATTTATATAGTGCTTTTCAAATCGCTTTACACTGTGAACTCATTCACCCACACACACACTCACACACACACTCACACACTCACACACTCACACACACACACACACACACACACACTCACTCACTCACACACACACACTCACACACACACACACACACTCACTCACACACACACACTCACACACACACACTCACACACACACACACACTCACTCACTCACACACACACACTCACACACTCATTCACCCATACTCACTCACTCACTCACTCACACACACTCACACACGCACACTCACACACGCACACTCACACACACACACACTCACTCACACACACACTCACTCACACACACACTCACTCACTCACACACACTCACTCACACACACTCACACACACACTCACACACACACTCACACACACACTCACACACTCACACACACACACACACACACCATTGACAGCAGAGCTGCCATGCTAGGTGCTAGCCTGCCATTGGGAGCAACTTGGGGTTCAGTGGAACACTTCGGCATGTGGAGTCGTTTGGGCTTTGAATGGAACCGCCAACCCTGCGATTAATGGCCGACCCGCTCCACCACCTGAGCCACAGCCGCCCCTCATCACATGCTGTTTTGGGGTGGGTTTATCTGCAGCGATTAGTCAAGTTATCAATAGTCCAGATGCACTCCAAACACCTAAAGGTGATATGCAAAAATAAGTAAATACGGTGTCATTGTGAATGTGTTTACAAAGGAAACAACCCACCATTATATCTTTAATGCGTCCTTTATTAAAGATCAAATTATAAGGAACTGGCTCATGCAAATGAACAAACTCCGAAACTGGGATTTCTCTGTGCGGTCAGCGCCTCTTCTAAGTGTCCCGGTCTAAGGGAAAGAGATTTAAACTCCACATTCTGCATTTTCTGCAGCTAGATTATAACATATTGAATTATAATATACTGTGTGTGTCACGGTGTGTATATTATCATGAAGAAAAATGGCAATACATTTAAATATGGATCGAAGTGAACAAAAAGGTAAGAGAGTGAAGTCATATTCCATTATACATGGCAACAAAACGTGTTTTTGGTTGATCTTTTTTGGCTTGTTTTCAAATATATATATATATATATATATATATATATATATATATAAAACTCCTTTAAAACAACAATATGCATAACGCGGTGGCTCATTTAGCTTATCATGGCACATTCTGTGGCCGACCCAATGGCCAGTCTGCCCCTGATCGGCCTCAAAGTACGTCAGCCCACCGGGAAAATGCCGGTATGCCAGATTACCAGTCCAGCCCTGCTGGTGCACCTACTTGCACCCGAAAGTTGCATAGTGTCACCAATCAGATTGGAATTGGTGATTTCAGCCATCTGTCCATGAAATGTGTATTAGACAGTCATTAAACAGACTCTGGGCACGTTGTGTTATATGAGCTTCTTCAATGAGACCAATAAATACTGTAGTCTTGTTTGTTTGGGATTGCCTTGTGACTGCAGCAAGTTGGAGGAACTAATCAACAAATCACGAGCTGAACTTTAGCCTCGATGTTTTCCACTCTTTTCATTTTCTTCACTTTTCAGCTGCAACATAATGAACTCTCGGAAAGTTTTAGTCACTTTACATTTCTTCAGCGTTTCCTCAGTGTTTACAGCATTCAGAACAACACCAGTAATCATGTTGGCACCGGAGAGTTTATATATTTAAACTCTCATGGGTGTAGTTGTATTTATGTTGTTTGGTGGGGAAGTATTTCGGCAGTCTATTTGTCAGAAGCTTTGTGTCGTTTTTGTGTCTTTTAATGCCCATTTGAATTGTGCCACTGTGGTTATCTTAAAGTCCACATGAAATCAAAACTGACCCTGTTTCAGTGTTTCCCTCAGGATTTTGTGTGGTTGGTGGACCTCGGACCCTTTAGGGTGGTCTGGTGGCATGCCCCCCCCCCCATGTGGAAAATGTTGTACATTTAAAAGTTAAATGCATCAATCTGGAGCACTTTGAGAGCAAAATTAAGAGGCGAGATCTGTGAAGAACTTTGTGCTCTTGTAAACAATTTTGAGCTCTAGTAGTAGAGATTAAAGCTGCAGGAACCTCATTTATTATTCCATCATCTTCACATTAGAAACGTCACATCTTTAGACTCGTGACTTTGAGAACATTGTATTTCTGGGTTGTCTTGACACTTTTATTATTGTTTATTTACATTATAAAAACATGTTCGGCACAAAATATTTCCATTACTATAAACTTCAGCTTCTCTAACTTTAATAAATAACAACAACTATTAATTGTGAAACTTGTGAAATAAAGCCCAAATTGTCTTCTTTCAAAAGATATGACAACTGTGTCCGAACTCCAAAGGGTCCCGTAAATACACCCATTTTAAGTTCCGGTATGTCATTTTCATGGTTTGTGCTCATAAAGTGGTGCGTATCAACAGGTTAATGAGAATTTTTTTACTGTCTCCGGACGGTTGCACAACATGACATTTTCTGACTAAGGGGGAAAAAAGAAGATCAAAGTGACTTTGAACTCAGTAATTGAAAACATGTTCATCATTGAAGAGGTGTAGTCAAGTAACTGTTTTGTGTGAATTGCATTTGTAATGTGTTTTGGAATAATGTATTAGATGCGGACAAAACAATTAGCATCACGTCATTGACCCACGTAACACCCCATTGTACCTTTTCAAATGTCTGAGAATAATCGCGCATAAACATTCTCCAACACGTAACACACCTCCAGCAGCTTTATATATTATAAAGGTTGACCGCATGTCAGCTGAGAAGGTGAGATATCACCCCTCCATCTCTTTGAGTTCAAGATATTGTGATGGAAAGGTCAACGCAAAGGTCACGCTGAGCTGATTAACCGTGGAGCGTGACAAAACAGAAACAAAGATCGCACGACAAGCGTCATCATCTCCATATTTCTGCAATGGTTCGTTCTGGTATGTGCTCATAATCTCTTCTCGTTGTTTGCCCGTTATGTTCGGTTGTTTCTCTTGATCATCTCCGGGAACAAAGAGGGACATTGTGAATTGTGATATGACATGATATGGAAGCGTCAGTGTGGAGTGGGAGTGTTTGCTCAAGCATGGCCAATTTTCCTCACATTTGAGCATCAAAGACCCATTCACAGGCCCAAGATAAGATGGTTGTGAGCTCACCCTTGTTCAGTGCCACTTGTTGGAGATCGCAAAGAGCTAAACGACAAGATGTTCATCTAAATAAGTTTTGCTGTCTAAATTAGTACAACTGTGTAAAGCGGGTTAAGATGGGCAAGGAGGAGGCGAGAACCGGCTTGTCAATATAAATAATAATTTAATGAAAACTTAAACCCAAAACACAACATAAACACATACAGGGCAGCCATTTGTAATTTTCTCTCTCTCTGGAACCGTCGTCACCGGCTGCCTTTTATCCCTCGCGTGCCCCATCAGGCCGATTGGGGACCGGGCGTGCGACATTCCAGCCTGGCCCCGCCCCCCTCCACTCCACAGACTGAAAGGGGTCATGACATACTCTTCAGAACCGAAAACGTCTTCGTTAGTATATAAAATAAAAGGCTTCATTGAAACCAATGTTCCAAAACGTCTGGTTCTCCACTTCCTCCTCACTATCACGTCATATTGAGGTGTTACATCAGCCCACCAGTCTTGACGTTAGAGGAGAATGGTGGGATTATTTTTGGAGCAATATGAGGTGCCACGATGGCCACGTAGACGTTGTGCAGTGCCAGATCTCTTGCTTTTGGATTTGCTTCAAGGATCCCGAGATTAAGAAAGAGTGGCTGATGTTTATTTTAAAACGTGTTCGTTTGCTCGCTTCATTTTGCCGATGGTTCTTTCACAATCAAGACAAAAGTTGATGCAGTGCCAACTATATTGGACCCGACTGTGATGTCACAACACACAAGTGTGTGTATCCATGTTAATTGTTTAGCTTCGCATGTTACTGACTGTTAGATGTGTACTGAGTATGATTTGATTTGATCCTAGTGATTTTAGATGCTCGTGTATTAGTTTTAATGCACAGGGATCTCTTAAGCGGCATATATTTTCTTGTTCTGTTGGCATGATGGCACAATTGCCACACATGCACCAAAAGAGGATTGATATCAATATATTTAGACAATCTGTTTCCTTTTTTTAATCAATTTGACTCATTGTAGTGAACAACATACGCTTTTGCCACTACACTGAATTTATGATGAAAGATGATTCTATGATGAACGACCCCACATGCGTGTAATGGCATTTGTGTTTACTCTTATCCACATGCAGAGATGTTACCCAATCACAGGTCTTCAAGAACACGCCCCCAAAAACAGAGGATTTGAATCAGAGGTGCAAAAGCTGGATAGAAATTACCAATTATTCCTACATTTCGACTAATTTAGACCTCGAGGAACATTATAAAATAAAATTAAAATACAATTCATGACACCTTTAAAACTTCAACGTAAACGTCCACGGCTCACATCGTGCAGCACCTCAAATTCACTGCAAGCACCACAACATTATAAATCTAAATTTCAGGGTTTACATATAATGCACGCAGGGTTTTGCGATCGGGTCCAATAGTGTTTTTAACTGCCCCATCCTTCAATAACAGTTCTTTTGCAAAGCTTAAATCATATTATGACAGGTTCACAAACAATCCTCGATGATATGATCTGGAAAATGAAACCCACACAAGGTCCAAAGCATGCTGAAACAAGATGGCGATGTGGCACTGAGACGCACATCGCCAGAAACGCATCAAATCAGTCAAAGGCGTCCATCTAGTTCATGTTTTCATACACCAATAATTAGATGGGTACAAGGACGCGTTTGTGCTCAGAACAGCAAGAGGTAAAGCAGCTGATGATGGCGTCTCCTTTTCAAATTGTAACTTGACACCACGTCTTTTAAAAGCAGTGCAAGATACATGAATATGGTCAAAGATGTCTGTCTAGTGCATGTTTATATGCAAAAATAATTCAAAATAGTCCAGATGGGTACACTTTGGTGTTTAGGAAAATGTAACTTTTCTCTCTCTCTCTCTTTATACAAATGGAGCGCTAGTGGGCGGGGCCAAGGATGCGGTGACAAAGTAGGCGTGGAAGTAGAGAACGAGGCATTTTTGCAGCTTGTTTTCAATAAATGCTTTTATTGCATTGGGGATTAAGTCTTGAGTTCTAAAATCTAAAAGTTCTCGATTCCTCATGACACGACCCCTTTAAAAGTCCAGACTTTACTGGTTGTTCTTGGCCTTTCCGAGCCAAATGTCAGTGAAAACACCAAAGGGCAAACTTGTTATCCTCAAGGAATTGTTCAATATTTATATCCACCTCTTTGTGAACATCCATTTGTGTTTTAGTCTAGAATTAATTTGGCATACAGTAGTTTATTAGTTACTAAAGACCGTTTGGAATATTTTTGTCCATCTTGTTAGCATAGCTTAATGTTAGTAAAGTTCAGCCTGATCTCATGAAATTATGTGACTGGCGACATTTTGACAAAATGATATTATTTGTGGTTCATTACGCGTATCGCGGCAGTTCTGAGGTGAAATGTCCACTGTGTGGCGCTAAAAGCGAGTTAAATGTTTCAAAAACTGATGAGGGTTTTAAGGTTAATGCTATATCGAGTTTTGAATAAACAAAGCTGCCTACCTTAAACCTAGACCTAACAGATAGTGTCAGTAAAAGACAATAAACGTGATTTTGTGGTGTTTCTATGACACTTTCGGCTCACGTGTGCACTTGCGTTTTCTTCAGGACTCGTACCTCGTTTGTTTTGACTTGGTTTGCTTTTTCTTGTCTATTTGATTAATGGTTGTCCTAAATTTTGTATCAAATATTCCTTAGACCTCAATTGGAGATTTCTGTCTGTAATTACCCAGAACTAGTAATGTCAAAAGGACGGGTACTTCGGTACCAAGTCGGTACTAAAATAAAAAAGATGCCATGATGCCAGTGTTTCTGCAGCACCGACTCGATCTTACTCAAACCACTAATCAATCACAGCACAGGTAGACTATATATATCATTAAATCACAGTATTTGTGGTTGAATGATCACACCGGGCCATGTAGGGAACTGTTTATTGGTCAGTTCTGTCAGAAATAGAAGTGAAGCTTCCGTCAAAACCACACGTCAAAATAAAAGCACGATTCAAAATAAAAGCTAAATGCCTGTAATTACAGAAATTGCAACAGAAATATAAAATTCTGTGGATCTAACGGTGAGTATCGTATGCTTTGACTTGCACTGAATGCATTACAAACACACCCGTTTCATGAAAGCTTTGTTGAAATAACTTCACACTGTATATCAGGGCACATTTCTTTCCATGACACCATTAAGCATCGCTGTACTCTTGTATAGACTGTATTGATGAGAATGGGGGAAAAAAATCTATACTGTTTTCTGGGTTGACCTAATTACATTCCTGTAAGCGGGGAACCAGGACATACGAGTAAAGAATACGTTAACAAGACGAGGGGAATCAAGGCTTGGATTAGACTTAATACAGGTTGTAATCTGGCCTGTCAATCATGTAAATTAAGGGACATGATTGGATGCTGCATTGTAGGGGGTTAGGTTATATGACCAACATATTGCATCATGATATCAGTAATTTGTATCAGTGTTATATACTGTATATAAATATAGCTGCAAGAACAATTACAGGGCCAAGCACACCAACGGCATGTATGGAAATATGATTATGACTAAGAAAATTGGCATAAAAAGCACGAGTATGATTGCTAATATTACAATACAGTTAACTATAACTTTTGACCAATAGGTGGCACTAATTTATGTGATGCTTTTAGGGTGTGGTCACAGTGACACATACACATTTCATGTGAAAACAGCAACGCTTTGCCGAGACACTAGCTCAGATGATTTTGGTGACTTGCCATCTAATTCGTTGGTGCGCTATACGAGAACTGTTGGGTCTATTGAAAATCTTTTGATAACTTTTTGTCTTGAGGATCCTTAGATGATATATGACACATTTTTTGTGAATCAGACTTATGGACTTGGGAAAATTGCGGACAGGAAGTATGACTGACCATGGCAAATTGGGAATCGTTGCACTCGACATAACCCAAGATATTTAAGGATGGCAGTTTCAGGACGATAGGCTGAACTCGTCAAATGTTTATTAAGCATTTATAAACCTTTCATTATAACTTTTGACCACAAGGTGGTGCTGACCCCAAACTCTATATGAACCCTCAGGATATAGAGCTGATGATGCATACAAAGTTTCGTAACAATGTGCCAATGCGTTTGTAAAATACAGCATTTTATGTCAATATTCAAAATGGCCAACGCCAAATATGGCTGACATATGAAAATTAGGTATCCGTCGGCTCTGCATGCCCCAAGGAATCTAAAAAGACCAGTCTCACAATTTTATGCCAAACTATTCAGAAGTGATAAGCAAAAATAGCAATTTTATATATTTTTGGTCCAATAGCTGAAACTGTGCAGGTACCCTCAATTCATGATGACTCTGACATATACTAAGTTTTGTTTCAATACGCCAAACCGTTACGAATATAAACCTCGCATCCATTTCGGCGTGCCCGCCTTTGAATTCATTGATACTTTATTCGAGAACAGTTTGGTCTTTATAAATAGCTTTTAATAACTTCATGTTTTCAATGTCCCTCGATGATACATGCTTCATTTTATGCAACTCTGACTTGCAGGCGAGGAGGAGTTAGAAAATGTAGGCTTTGCGGTCTCTAACTGGTCTTTAAACAGTTGGTGGCACTAGAGGGTTTAAGTTAGAGACCCCAAATTTGGGTCAGTAATAGTTTAAAGTGTCCTCTATTAGTGTGCCAAATTTCACAACTTTTTATGATTTTCATATGATTTTATGGGTTGCCAGAGTAAGAGGAATAATAATAATAAGAAGAATAAGAATAATAATAAGAAGAATAATAAGAATACAAACAGATACAATAATAACAATGCATTTTTAATATGAACACTTCTTAATATAAGGTTCTTGGTTTAAATGGAAATTGAGAGACATTTAGTGTTATTTAGTATTTCGTATGCAACCTATTTCCTGTTATCTGCTGTGCTCGAATGAGGTCTTTTAGCTGCTATTTTTCTTCAATGTATTTATTAGTTGTTCCTACTGGCCAGATGTCAAACCCCTGCATGAAATAATATCCTCTGTCCTCCTTCACTCTTAATTCTTGGCATTGACATTAGTTCTCGCTCTTTGCATCAACTTTGTTGGCAAAAGAGTTTTATCAAAAGCTGCAACGGCATTTGAAGTAAAACTCGATCAAGTAGCAGCGATCTTTAAGCTTGTCAAACCGTCCAACTCCAACTGTACTCGTTTTCCACAGAAATGAAGAGGATAGCTTTTTTCAGATTTCCGTGGTCTTGGAGTGAACGTTATTGTTAATGTTGGTTTAAAGGGCTGGAGTTGTTGGCACTGGGCCTGGGAGTGCACATACAAGTCTTCACAGATAGCTCTTTGTGCTGCTCTCATTTACTGTCGCTGCCACTAAACAAAAGCCTCTGAATCTCTTTATTTGGCCATTGATGAGCTCTCACCATATGAATGACCACACAGAAGTCTTTTTAGCAAGTCAGTCCACTCGGTGGCCATGTTTGGAACGCTCTCTGGCAGCTATTTTCTATATAAACAAGTGTTGCTCTTATCTACTTGAATGGGGAAAGACTGAAATCTCTAAAATGGTTGATCATGATTACAATCACAGAACATATTTAGAATCGGCAGTAAAATCTGACAATTCTGGTATCATAAATTGTGCCTCTTTACCTCTGATTATGCCAAAAAATATGCAATTTTACCGGCTTGTATAGCTAATGCGCATGCTCGTTCTCAAGTTGATTGACAGGCGATGCCTGTCTCTAAAAGGTGGTTGGCTCTTGTTTTTGTTCCGAGTATTGGCGCTGACTATCACAGCTGGAGTCGTGAGTTTGAATCCAGGGCGTGCTGAGTGACTCCAGCCAGGTCTCCTTAGCAACCAAATTGGCCCGGTTGCTAGGGAGGGTAGAGTCACATGGGGTAACCTCCTCGTGGTGGTGATTAGTGGTTCTCTCAATGGGGCGTGTGGTGAGTTGTGTGTGGATCGTGGAGAGTAGCATGAGTCTCCACATGCTGTGAGTCTCCGCGGTGTCATGCACAACGAGTCACGTGATCAGATGCGCGGATTGACGGTCTCAGAAGCAGAGGCAACTGTGACTTGTCCTCCATCACACGGATTGAGGCGAGTAACCGCGCCACTATGGGGAGCTAGTAAGTAGTGGGAATTGAGTATGACAAATTGGGGAGAAAAGGGGATCACATATGTTTTAAATCATTACACCATGGGTCTGTTTGAATGCTTGATCTTGATTGGTTGACAGACATTTTAAGGCGTGCAATTATTTTTCAAGTAAACGCACGGCTATGAAGTAGTTCCAGTTCTTGACCGCATAACGGTTCCATACACTTCACCAAATTATGTCAGTTATTTCAAAGAGCTGTACAGGCTACCACAGCAAAATAACCAATTAAACAAAATACATTGGTTGAGTACATCGAATAAAAATGACAATGTATGTAATTTCCTAAATTGCTGCTCCAATAGGTCCTTAAAAGCAGCGAGTGCAGTCCACACAACGAAGACTTGCGCTGTATCAAAGCTAGACGCTGAATCCGTGGTGCAAGAAAGTAGTTCCACTCACAAGAGCGTTTTAGGGATGAAAACCATAAAATGTCTTGAGATAAAACACTGAATGACGTCTTAAGGTGTGGTAACCATGGTATAAACGGAATAATGCACTCCATCCCATTGAATTATTACAAAATAATGGACTCCCGAGGTGCAATGGGCACTCCGCGGTGCATTAATAATTTCAACTAGATTTTTATTTCACCCATTAAACACTTCGCTACAATGGCTGTTTGGTTGAAATTATGGTTCATCTGATTAAAAACAAGTCAAAAGACAATATAGTCCATCCTCAAGTCTCTATGATGTGGTAATCTGGTCTCTAGATATGGATCGGTCAATGGGATATTTTTCACCAATTTTCAATAGTCAATCTTTAGTCAGATGGCTTAGAAAAGTAACACACGCCATAGCACAAACCATGCTGAAGTTTTGGATATTAATTAGATTTGTCCAGCAGAACTAAAGGATGTTATGTAACATCCATGATTCATCTTCTTTTTCGATATTTGTGATTCAATCGCATGTGACTCTGGGTCTATGTCACTTGGGTTTACAAGGGCCGCTTTCAGCGGGTGTGTCATGTTCATTTCCCAGCCAAAATTGTTCCGGATTTTCCTTGAAGTACGAAATGAGGAGCTAAAGTGTGTAAAGATCATGTGTGCCAATTGAATGAACATATCCCAGATTATTAAGCTTCCCTTGACGGGAAACAACAGCTGGAGGAAATTTTATATCGTGAGAGTTATCGGAGTATTGTCAGTTTTGGGAATTGGAAAAAACAGTGTGGGTGAAATGTAAAATGGGTCCTTGAACGCCATGTGACCCATATAATGTGTCTTATTATTTAGCCTTTATAATGTGATAAATGTGATCGATCTCAAAGAGGGAATTGGTGGGAAAGTTCTAGCCACGGTTGAAACCCAGCTGTCATATGTATTCAATATATGTTACAGGCAACCACAGGCATTTTCAGTTTGAAAAACTGCCAGATATGTATCGTTAATCATTGGGAAAATCTTCCAATTATCAAAACAAGTGAAGCTCAATCGACAGCATTTGTGGCATTATATCCACAAAAAGTGGATGTAAACTGGGTTAGTGAGACACTTGAATGGAAGTGAATGGGGCCAATTTTTGGAGGGTTTAAAGGCAGAAATGTGAAGCTGTAATAATAATTTATAAAAGTTCTTATTTTTTAAAGTTATTTATATCGTCGTTTTTGTTGTTGTTTAAGGGTTTACGGCATTACATTGTCATGGCAGGTTTTAAAATTGTATATAAACAATATTATTGCACTAAAATCATGTTAACACACTGTGATGAGGAGGAGGTTTCGTGCTGGGCCGTGAGGACACATGGCCATCCCTGAATCGGGCTAATCAGCCGGGAGGGGGATAAAGATGCCGGAGGCACCAGTTCGAGAGAGAGAGACGCTCATGGCCGCACTACATGTGTGTCTGTTCGTTTATGTTTTATGTTGTTTTAAGTTCATTTATACCATTAAAGTTAATGTTGACTGTTCAGCCGGTTCCCGCGTCCTCCTTGCCCATCCTTATACTGTTACAGTGCAGCCAAAACCCGGGAGGGAGGAGGGATGCGCTGTTGCCCAGTCCTCAACCACTCCTCTCCCCCCGGCGGACAGCAGCGAGTCCTCCAGCCCCTGGCGGCCGGAACCGCTCCTCCCCTTCTGCGGCGAGTGGCCGCAGTTCCTCCAGCTCTCGGCGGCCAGCAGCAACCCCTCTGTCCCCTGGCGGCCGGAACCGCTCCTCCCTCCTGCGGCGAATGGCCGTGGTTCCTCCAGCTCTCTGTGGCCGGCAGTGACCCTTCCGTCCCCTGGCGGCTGGAACTGCTCCTCCCTTCTGCGGCGAATGGCCGCGGTTCCTCCAGCTCTCTGCGGCCGGCAGTGACCCTTCCGTCCCCTGGCGGCCGGAACTGCTCCTCCCTTCTGCGGCGAATGGCCGCGGTTCCTCCAGCTCTCGGCGGCCGGCAGCGATCCCTCCGTCCCCTGGCAGACGACTGAGACTGCTCCCCTGGAGGATGGACTCTGCCATCCTCCCTCCAGGGTTTCGGAGGCGGAAACCGGCTGTCATCGTAAAATGTAATTATATAAATGTTCTTCAAATAACATAAAACATACGGCCGCGTGTGTCTCTCTCTCTCTCTCTCAAACTAGCGCCTCCGGCTATATTTATCCCCCTCCTGGCTGATTAGCCTGATTCAGGGCCGGCCGTGTGTCCGCACGGCCCGGCCACGCCCTCCTCCTCATCACACACACATATTGAAAACACATATTTACTTTTAAAACAGTGAGTATTTTAATGTTGACAGATTCACTCCATTCACTTCCATTGCAAGTGACTAACTGTAACACATTTTTGCTTTCCTTTAAAGAAAAGGAGGGACAAGTCAAAATTAATGTGTGTGGTAATCAATATTATGATGATCTAGTGATCTAGGAAACTCCTGTTCACAAGAACTGAGAACTATTGTTAATTTACTATATCAATAGCCATTTAATCTCCAGCCCAATTCATCTTTGGCGTCATATTTCTAAACAAGTGAACAAAGTTCAATAACAGCTTTAACACAAACCAAGTTCTCACGAAGGCCGTGCACAGACATGTGAATTTGGCCGTACTCGCATGTCAACGCTCTCACAGGATAAAGGAGTTAGCCATTCAATTCAGTGCTTTTTAAAACATGTTCAATAGGGCAGCTGTTTATGCTCATGAATATTCAATGAGCTCAGACTGAGTCAGCCTCTTGGATTGATTCAATGCTCAACAAGTCTACTATTCTTGATCATTTGAGATGTGAAACAAATAATGCATTTGAGGCTTGTACTGAGATGAAGCGAAGATTGTCCTTTTTTTTTTTTTTTTTTTTTTATTAAGTAGAATAGTTAAGAATAGTTTTTTCCTCCCATTTGTTATAAGACGGGGAACGAGGAACATCTGTGCACATGTTTTGTTAAGAATCATTTCTGTCTTCTCTGAGGTGCCAGACAGCGGGTGTAAAGTCACATGAGAGGGCCAAATTTTGGTTTTAAAACAACCTCAGAACAGCTCAGTTTCCCCCAAGCCCTGAAAACCAACAACACAAACATGTAATTACAGACATGCTGATTCAGAGATCCTGGGGAACATTCGGTTGAAGGTTACCAATTAAATTTTGGAGGCCCCCCCCCCCCAAACACATCATTTTTTATATAGATAGATAGATAGATAGATAGATAGACCATTTAAAGTAAGTTTCTGATACTTGGTTTTCACTCTTTCTGAATTTAGATCAGATTAATTTTGTGCTTTCATCATTTAACTTTGGATAACTTTTCAAATGTTTTTAATGATATAGATAATGATATGTTCTGAGACTCTCAACCTAAGAAACTTCTGAAATATCACTAAAAAACTGCGTACTCTGTGTAGGGAAGGAGGTATTGCCCCAAGTGAAGGAGTTGAAGTACCCCGGGGTCTTGTTCACGAGTGAGGGGACAATGGAGCGGGAGGGTGGCCGGAGAATCGGGGCAGTGGGGGCGGTATTGCACTCGCTCTATCGCACCGTTGTCACAAAAAGAGAGCTGAGCCGGAAGGCAAAGCTCTCGATCTACCGGTCAATTTTCGTTCATACCCTCACCTATGGTCATGAAGGCCGGGTCATGACCGAAAGAACTAGGTCACGAGTACAAGCGGCTGAAAAGGGTGGCGGGCTTCTCCCTTAGAGATAGGGTGAGGAGCTCAGTCATCCGTGAGGAGCTCGGAGTAGAGCCGCTGCTCCTTTGCGTGGAAAGGAGTCAGTTGAGGTGGTGTGGGCATCTGGTAAGGATGCCCCCTGGGCGCCTCCCTAGGGAGGTGTTTCAGGCACGTCCAGTTGGGAGGAGGCCTCGGGGAAGACCCAGGACTAGGTGGAGAGATTAGTAGTAGTAGTAGTAACCCTTTATTGTCACATAGTCACAAGTGAAAGTAACCAGTGAAATTGGCCATCATCCTGCCCATACAAACATACAATATGACAACGGGTAGACAGGGCAGGAAGACAGGGAATTGAGAAGATATACAGCATTACATGGGGAAAGGTGAGATAAAAAAAGCAACCCCCAGACTATGCTCCTGTTAGGATTACAGTATGGGAACAGGAAAAAACATCTCAGCAACACTTAGCACATAATCAGTACATCTACAACATAACAAAAACTTGCAACAGGGTAGGGGAGTGGGGGATGGAGTTAACCCAGCACTGGCAAACAGCCATCCGGTCCTGCAGCCATTCTCGGCGCTGGTCACAGACCCGCCTGTCAGACTGGGGGGTACGAAGCGGCGAAGGCGGAGATTACATCTCCACACTGGCCTGGGAACGCCTCGGGATCCCCCAGTCAGAGCTGGTTAATGTGGCTCGGGATAGGGAAGTTTGGGGCTCCCTGCTGGAGATGCTGCCCCCGCGACCCGACTTCGGATAAGCGGTTGAAGATGGATGGACGGATGGAAGAACTCATTACAAATGCAAATACAACAATGAAAAGGTTTGCTCTCTCTCCATAGCATGCAGGAATGAGTAACGAGATCTCATTCAGTTCCATTCTGTGTCATTTGAGTCATCATTGAGTATGTCATGTATTTGGCGCCATCTCCTGGTGGCCATATGTAATTACAGTGGATGATCCTCTCTGCCCATATTTGGATGACTTCCGCCTCTGGTTACGATTACTTTAGTGTTCCATGATGATGGACAACGTACCCACGTAAATTTCCGATAAAGTTATGTGATCCAGAAAAGCTAATGTGTTTTTATCCAGATAGCACATATATAAATGAAGGCTTGCTGTGTGCACATTGTGTGGATTTTCTAATGAGCTATGCTTCCGATTATGTTGAGTGTGGGCTCGTTTTAAAGATAATCTCCTTTTATACGTAATGGTATGTGATATTTTATCTTCCGTTTATTTTTTGTCAAATAATAAACAAAAACGCGGCATATAAGCAACACCTGTTTACATGTAGCATGTTTGCCAAAGACATATATTTAGCTGTTACTCGCTATATTTTTGTCTGTGAGTCAAACAAATAGGCTGGTTGTATTTTACTCTTTAAGAGCTTTCCAATAACATATGACACATGAATATTTCATCAGTTTACGAGTTTACCGATTACAATATGTACGGTGCAAAATTCTTAATAAATTATCAAAAAGGAACAATTCTGATTTGTCTGCAAATTGTTCAGTTTTGGTCATAATGTCTGCATGCATTGGAAAGTAGAGCTTCTAAACTTTCAACTTTTTTAACCCTAATTTTCTTTCTAATTTAAGTTTCCTAGTTAAATGGGTAACCTTGAACTTACCAATATTTAGTTACAATTTAAACTACTTTGAAGGGCTAAACCATCAAAACATATTTTTGATAAAGTAGCTTTCTGTGAAGCTGTTAATGGAGGCAATATTGGAGGCAGATTATCAGGTTATATCATTTATAACTTAATCAGAGCAGTTTTTAAGATAACAGCCTCATTTAACTATATATTTAACTTTAAACTGGTATATTGTGTGTTGTACACTCAAGGAGGCTTTGAGGTGCTGATAATGGACACAATGTGTTTTAACATGGAATTAAGAGTGTCATTCATTTATATTAGTTCTGCCATTGATTCAAGCCATGAAACGGGTCAACAGACACACGTTGATTGACAGAAATGTTTCTGGGTTGTGACTCTGACAGTGAAATCGATGACCTGATCCTGACTATTTGTTTCAAACAATAGAAAGTGGGTCAGTGTTGCAACATGCACAGATTGGAAGCTGTTTGCAATCAGCAAAATCACAGCAAATAATAATTGTATTATTTTTATCCGTATTACCATACGGCTTTTTGGGAAAGTATGGTTTGACATTCATCTATGTTTTACACCGATGGGGAGCGAAAGAAACTGGGACTTATTGAAGGCATATTTTGCTGCTCGACAAGATGATTTAATTGTTATATGATAAAATATCATCTAATATTGCTGCGCTGGTCCGCACACCCGCTAGAGGTGCCACTCGAGGATGTTTGACTGACTGAAGTGGTCAATACAGACAAATTAAAACACAGCCTTTTGCTGTTTAGTAAGCACGCAAAATGGCTCCAATTCGTTTCGGGTGGTTCTTTGCCTCCACGTCATGCATTAAAATTGTTTAACGTACATCTCGCCATGCATTACTCCTACTATTTGCATTAAAAGATGCATTTGTCTCATGGATAAAGCTGCATTCACACTGCCAGCGACACCATCCCATTCGTTTTCAATGAGAGCACGGCGACTTCCGGCGACACGATCTGTCGCGACCATTGGCGACCAGATGTGGGCGTGTCCAGCGACGCGACAATGTTGAGACAAGTTCAACTTTATTCAAATGAAGAGCGACTTACGGAAGCGACAGCCAATAGGAGAGAAGACTGTAGAGCTCACGTGATCCTTCTCTCTCAGCTCCTGCAGTAACGATGGATGAAAGGCTAATTCTTGCTGCTAGCAAGTTTCCAGCGCTCTATGATACGTCTCTTCCCACGTACAAGGACATTTGTAAGAAAAATACTGCGTGGAAAGGTGTCTGACTCCGAGATTGAATGGTGTTGTGGACCCAGACAGACCGGCGTTTGCGTTTTCGCCGCAGATAAACAGCCGCTATGGCAAACAGCACGCCTTGTTTCTCGTTCATCTTTGATATAAAGCATTTAATGGACTGATTCCATTTATATTTAGTATTTTCCCTCCAAAATGTTTGTTTTTAGCAGCAAGAAAAGTGATTTGCTGTCAGCAGCAATGGAATGTCATTTATAAACGTTGCTAGGCAACCAGTAGTGGGAACGCCCACTAGCGACTTCACCGCCAGCCACCAGCGACCTGCAGCGACAAAGTATAACAAAGCCGCTGGCAGTGTGAACGCAGCTTAAGAGTGCTCTTGCACATAGTAGAGGTGGACCCACAGTGGATTTTGCTGATACCGATAACTAAGGTGGTGGGAAAGGGCGATAACCGTTTAATCGGCAGATGGATTTTATTATAAATTTATAGAATGCCAAAAAAAAACATTTCTTTCTCTACTATGGCGGACGAAGACATGGAGTCCAAAATGAATAAAATCCCAGATGCAGTGTTTTGTTCAACTAAAATCCCAATAGTAAACCTGTTAATAGTAAGAATGAAGATTTAGTCCATAACGCAGGACTTTTAAGTATCAACAAGCCTGAAACGTACTGGGGACTTTTATTTTGAAATGACGAAATAATGAAAAAACTATCGGCAACAATCGACATTTTTGCCACTAACCAATAGTTCCAAAAAACAGCTATCTGCACAGATTAATTGGTAAAACCGACTAATTGGTAAAACCAATAAATTGCGTGGTGAATGAGAGAGCGAAGACACGAGAGGATGGTTAAAATGAAAACTAATCCGCAAGATTTGCAGGAAGCAACGCAAACACTTCCTGTATATGTTCAGCTTAAAAGAAAGGACACACAGCTTTTGCTTGAATTGAAAACATGCCCAGTAAATAAAAAAAGATACAAAAACTCTTCATCTATTGAATATATAGGTTATACAAGTTTAATTAGGTAAATACTTAAATATAGAGCATTTTAAGTCTCTTGTCATTACATAATAAGAGTCCCTTCTGTGTTAATGAACCAAACCTTATTTTTCATAAACAGAATTTTCCACCTGAATGATCCGTATTGAATGATGGATGAAACTAGCTGGAATTGGTTTGGTTTGTGTGTATGTGTATGTTTTCATGTTGGACACATGATCTGCGTTATCCTCGTCCTGTGGACGTCTCTGCTCTGTCTTCGGCCTTGAGAAGCTGAGAGAGACGTTTCTAGTTGTGTGTCCATTATGAGAGGAATGGAGCTCGTGGTAATGAGAACTTTCTGCTTTATATGTCAGACAGTCTGATGTTTACGGGTGAGTGAGCGCTGGGCGACTATTCAACCTCCGTTGAGGAACACAATGCACCGGCCTGTTCACCCATCAGCTGTGCTGAGCCCCGGCAAACCCTGCAACCAAAGGCTAATATAGGTCACAAACTTCAATATTTAGGAACTATTTCGGAGTCATCTTTCTTGCCTATAATATTCAGAGTGATTCTGAACTGATCTGCTGCCTTCAGGTCAGAATGAGGTTATTTATGGGACGAAGGCACTGATGTATTCATCACTTCTTTCAAGTTTGTTCATTTTGTTTGTTCCTTTATTGTTTTTCATTGTTTCTCTCTTCCTTTTTATGTCATTCATTCTTTTCTCTCGTTTGTTCATTCTTTATTTAATTTGCTCTTTTTCTTTTGTTTTTTCTTTCATTTTCATTCGTTCTGTCTTGCTTTTTTAATTTAATTTGTTCTTTGTTTCTTTTTCTTTTTTACATTATTTTGTTTGTTAATTTCTTTTGTTCTTTCTTTTTATGCATACTTGCCATCTTTTTCTTTTTCTTTTTTCTTTTGTTTCTTTTTTGTTCATTTTTCTTTGATTCTTTTGTACATTCGTTTGTTTGTTCTTTTTAAAAGAACAAAACAAAAACTTTTTTTTCTTAAAAACAGTTTTTTTATTTAGTTTGTTCTTTCTTTCACACATTCTTTCGTACATTTTGTTTGTTCATGATTTTTCTTTCTTTATTTTTCATTCTTTCTGTTTTGTATTTTTAATTTCATTTGTTCTTTTTATTCATTCTTGCCATATTTTTAATTTATATTTTTTTTTCATTTTTAAATTCTTTTGTTTGTAATTCTGTTTATTCTTTCTTTTTATTCACTCTTGCCATATTTTTATTTATTTGTTTTCTTTTGTTTATTCTTTCATACGTTTTGTTTGTTCAGACTTATTCTTTTGTAAATTAGTTTTTGTTGTTCTTTTTAAAAAATATTTTAGTCTTTCGTTTTTATATAGTTTGTTCTTTCTTTCACACATTCTTTCGTTCA
Organism: Moxostoma hubbsi; assembly: GCA_032164185.1. Lineage (NCBI taxonomy): Eukaryota > Metazoa > Chordata > Actinopteri > Cypriniformes > Catostomidae > Moxostoma > Moxostoma hubbsi. The sequence goes on from JAVLUX010000065.1 coordinate 1,569,728, forward strand.
TTATTTTTTCTTTCTGTCTTTCATTCGTAAATTCTTTTGCTTGTTAGTTTCATTTGTTCGTTCTTTTTTTCTTATTCATTCTTGCCGTCTTATTTAATTTTTTATTTTTATTTTGTTTAATCATTTTTGTTCTTTTTGTTTGTTCAGACTTTCTTTGATTCTTTTGCACATTCGTTTGTTCTTTTTTAAAATTCTTTCAGTCTTTCGTTTCTATTTTGTTTGTTCAATCTTTCTTTTTTCTTTCTGTCTTTCATTCGTACATTCTTTTGTTTGTAGTTTCGTTTGTTCATTCTTTTTCTTTCTTTCTGTCTTGCGTTTTTTTATTTGATATGTTCTTTGTTTCTTTTGTGCATTCTTTTGTTTGTTAATTCATTGTTTTATTCTCTTTCATTTGTTTATTTGTTCTTTTTTATTCTTTCAGCCTTTCGTTTTTTATTTAGTTTGTCATTTTCTTTTGTTTATTCTTTCTCCCGTTCAATATCCACATCTCCTCCTTTTTCCAGCTTTTCCTCCTCCTCTCCATCCACCATACGTTCTGTCTCTCATTGTCGGCTGAGGTTCTTCCCGGTTTCTTGTGCTTCTCCTCCTTGTTCTCAGGGGTCAGGCAGCAGATGGAAGGCGAGTTTGTGGCCAGTGTTTTTTAAATATGTTAATATATGCATGGTGGACTTCAGTGTTGTGGCGGTCTCCCCCTCCTCTTGCATTGTGCTGGTCTGGGAATGTGTCCGTGATTTTGTGCAGACGTGATTGGGAACCTTTTTAGTTGGACACAGAGTGGGTGTCTGATGGTTTTTGGGGTAAGACGGTGATGGTCCAGGAAAAAAACAGTGAGAGAAACTGTGGAAGGGTGCAAGAGAGAGTGAGGCAGTGAACGAAAGAAGGGAACTGCCAAAAAAGCTTCTGGAATATTCTTGATTTGTGCAGAACAGCCATGGAAACTCTATACGAGGACAGTGAGGATGAACGTAAGGAGAAACGAGGTATCTCGCACAAACACCTGACTCGCGCTCACTTTAACTGAAGGATGTTTCATTGTATATTATGTTTAAGAATGCATCTGTTTACAACCTCAAATCAACGGCAGAGAAGATCAGTCAAGAGAGTAAATGGTTTGCTGGTCGTCTCCAGAGCAGAGTGGGATTGTGGGGTTCATACTGTGGCTCTCGTCCCGTTACAGAACTCTCAGAGAGTGTCCTGGTCTTGTTCTGTTGCTCAATAAGGGTCACATTCTCTGATCTGGTACACTGGACCCTTTGTTTGACTGCAGCTCAGGCTGTCTGCTGTTATTTTGGAAACAGGAGTTTTGGACTGTAATGCCTGAAATGTAGTGATGAGGTAACCTTAGTTTGGCACGGAGTCACTGCAGCTGCGCCCTCATGTTTACTTCATACGCTCCTCTTCTGCCATCTTCCTCTCCCTTCTTCTTCTCCCTCTGATCCTCCATCTTTTCTGTCTTCTATTCTCCTTTTCTCCTCTTGCTTCTTCTTCTTCTCCTGTGCCTGGTTATTGATTGCCGTCTTTTTTTTTCTTTCTTTATCTTTCATTCTGTTCTTCTCCTCCATTTCTTCCTCCTTTTTCTTCTCCTTCATCTTCTCATTCTTCTTTTTTCTCCTGTTCCTCCTTTCCTTCTCCACCTCCTTTTTATTCTCCTTCGTCATCGTCTTCTCCATCATCATCTTCTCATTCTCCTCATTTTTCCTTCTATTTCTTCTCCTTTTTTCCTTCTTCTTCTTCTACTACTTCGTCTTCTCCTGCTCCTCCTTTTTCCTTCTTTGTTGTCTTCTCCATTTTAATCTTTTTCTCCTTCATCTCCTGGTTCTTCTTTTTCTTTCTCCTCTTTCCTTCTCCTCCTCTTTTTCTACTCCTCCTTCTCCTCCTTTTTCATCTCCTCCTTTTTCTACTCCTCCTCCTTTTTCGTCTACTCCTCCTCCTTTTTTTCTCCTCCTCCTTTTTCTTCTCCTCCTTCTACTCCTCCTTTTTCTTCTCCTCCTTCTACTCCTCCTCCTCCTCCTCCTCCTTCTTTTTCTTCTCCTCCTCCTCCTTTTTCTTCTCCTCCTTCTACTCCTCCTTTTTCTTCTCCTCCTTCTACTCCTCCTTTTTCTTCTACTCCTCCTTTTTCTTCTCCTCCTTCTACTCCTTCTTTTTCTTCTCCTTCTCCTCCTTTTTCTTCTCCTCCTCCTCCTCCTTTTTCTTCTACTCCTCCTTTTTCTTCTCCTCCTTCTACTCCTCCTCCTTCTTTTTCTTCTCCTTCTACTCCTTTTTCTTCTCCTCCTTCTACTCATTCTCCTCCTCCTCCTTTTTCTTCTCTTCCTTCTCCTTTTTCTTCTACTCCTCCTCCTCCTCCTCCTTCTACTCCTCCTCCTTTTTCTTCTACTCCTCCTTTTTCTTCTCCTCCTTCTACTCCTCCTTTTTCTTCTACTCCTTTTTCTTCTCCTCCTTCTACTCCTCCTTTTTCTTCTACTCCTCCTTTTTCTTCTCCTCCTTCTACTCATTCTCCTCCTCCTCCTTTTTCTTCTCCTTCTCCTTTTTCTTCTACTCCTCCTCCTCCTCCTCCTCCTTTTTCTTCTCCTCCTTCTACTCCTCCTTTTTCTTCTCCTTCTCCTTTTTCTTCTACTCCTCCTCCTCCTCCTTTTTCTTCTCCTCCTTCTACTCCTCCTTTTTCTTCTACTCCTCCTTTTTCTTCTCCTCCTTCTACTCCTCCTTTTTCTTCTACTACTCCTTTTTCTTCTCCTCCTTCTACTCCTCCTCCTCCTCCTTTTTCTTCTCCTCCTTCTACTCCTCCTCCTTCTTTTTCTTCTCCTCCTCCTCCTTTTTCTTCTCCTCCTTTTACTCCTTTTTCTCCTCCTCCTTCTCCTCCTCCTTCTACTCCTCCTTTTTCTTCTTATCCTGCTTCTCCTATTCCTCCTCCGTCATCTCTTCCACCTGTGATCTTCCTCTTGGTCCTCCTCTATATTTGCTCTTCTTTATCTCCCATTTAAGATGATAACAGCTGGACATTATTTAGGATGTTTACTGAGTGTCCTGAGAGTGTTTGAGGTTCATTGGAGGGGGGGTTTGAGAATCAACATGACTCTCATTTTGTAGTTTATTTGTGTGACTGTCCATGCTGTGAATGTTGCCTTTCTAAAGGCCTGTCTAATATAACAAGACCTTTCAGTACTCCGTCAGTTATCTTTAAAGCCGAAATCAACACACTTTGTTTTTTTCGTCAATGCAAAGTCCATTTGTGCTAAAGAGATGATCCACTTTGAATTCAGACCACAGTGTCTATCCTATCCGAGAGGAAAACTGACTGAAAACTGCATTGAAATATGACTGTGGTCAAGAGTCAGGCATAATTACTGCTGTAAACTTCTATGGAAAACTGGAAAGAATGAATGATGCATGTTTGTAAGTAGCATTTTAACAGAGATGTGTAATAACCGCATGTAAGCAGTGTTTTTATAATACTAAATACAGCGTCAGCTTGTAACACAATGGTGCCACAACTCAAAACGAAAGCCTGTTTTCGTTTCCCAATCTCCAGTGTTTTCACTCGCGTGTGATTTTTAACTTGGTACAAAAACAATTTTCATTGAATTTCCTGCAAAGAAGAACTGTTTTATGATATACAATGTTGCCACAAAATAGAATTACTCATACGATTATATCACCCACCCCTAGTTGACCAATACTTACGAATGTTTCACTTTACCTCTTAAACATTTACTGACAGTACGCAAGTTTTCTCCAGTGTTTCTGAAGGGTGGGAATAGTTTCTAGCGTTTCCTTTGAGATGGGAGCATTTAAGTGGCTTCATAAGTGTGTTTTCTAGTCTCTGTGTGTGTGTGTGTGTGTGTGTGTGTTGTGGGTCGTGAGAGACTGTGCCGTGGGCATACTCATTGGGTTGTGGTTAACTCGCTGCTATGGCAACGGCTATTCACCAGTTGAGAGGGAATGCATTCACCCCCGTGTGCCTCATAGAAACGGGCACAAACTGTTGGACACAGACTGGCTTTGAAAGAGCTTCTCTCCGCTCCTTCATATATCTGCTTTATTTTGCCTTTGTGTGCTGGGAAAAAGACCTCCACAGAGAGGAACCTTCAGGATTCAAACTGTGCCCAATGAGGACTTTAATTAAATCACTCTTGTGTTTTCTCACCCCAGATGAAGCTGATAAATGTGTGTGTGTGTGTGTGTGAGAGTGTGTGTGTGAGAGTGTGTGTGTGAGAGTGTGTGTGTGAGAGTGAGAGTGTGTGAGAGTGAGAGTGTGTGAGAGTGAGAGTGTGTGTGAGTGAGAGTGTGTGTGTGTGTGTGTGTGTGTGTGTGTGTGTGTGTGTGTGTGTGTGTGAGTGTGTGTGTGTGAGTGTGTGTGTGTGTGTGTGTGTGAGTGTGTGTGTGTGAGTGTGTGAGTGAGAGTGTGAGTGAGTGTGTGTGTGTGAGAGTGTGAGAGTGTGTGTGTGTGTGTGAGAGTGTGTGTGTGTGTGTGTGTGAGAGTGTGTGTGTGAGAGTGAGAGTGTGTGAGAGTGAGAGTGTGTGTGTGTGTGTGTGTGTGTGTGTGTGTGTGTGTGTGTGAGTGTGTGTGTGAGAGTGTGAGTGAGTGTGTGTGTGAGAGTGTGAGAGTGTGTGTGTGTGAGTGTGAGAGTGTGTGTGTGTGTGTGAGAGAGTGTGAGTGAGTGAGAGTGTGTGTGTGTGTGTGTGAGAGTGTGTGTGTGTGTGAGAGTGTGTGAGTGTGTGTGTGTGTGTGTGTGTGTGTGTGTGTGTGTGTGTGTGTGTGTGTGTGTGTGTGTGTGTATATATATATTAGACTCAGAATCATTAAATGAGACTGGTTATGCATGTTATATATACGTGAATTACAAGAAACATGTCAAGTATGTGTCATTTTTCACCCCAAAATCAAAAGGAAGGTATAAGACATGAAGTTATTTTAACCACTTGACCTCTAGGTGGTGCTGATTTGCAACGCAATTGTTTTGAGGCCTTATTTTGTTAAGTAACATAAATGCAGAAGATTCTAATCTTTCAAATGATACCTCATATGCCTGACTTATGTACATTTTAAACGTAAACATTTTTCGCGACATAGCGCCCCCTTTTGGACCTGCTGGTTTAGAGATTAAAGGGAAAGAGGCCTATTTTTACATAGTGACAATTTCCATGAATTTCTCCTCCAAATTCTCAGTACTGTAATTTGAAAAGGATCAGTTATTTATTTATTTTGAACATGAAAATGTAATCAATAATGGAGTTCAACGTTAGTTTGTTATTTTTTTCTTGGGCTTAAGGCAAAATTTCATGTGGTGTTACTCATATGTAGGTCGCAAAAAAACAAAACATCAAGACATAAAATATCAGATATTTTGACCTTTTTATGAAAAGATCGATTTTGTTCATTTGGTTTAACTCTTAAGAAAACTTTTTGACATTCAGGACTCAAAAGTTAGATTTTTTTTTTTAAATTATTTTAATTAATTATTAAGTTACACACATTTATTCAAGGTGCAAGGAAAATATTTTAAAACATTCCAATTGATGGTTACACCACATTACATTTTAAGTGATTAAATACATTTCCTTGCTGTAAATGTTTTTCAAAAGTGTATCTAAAACATGACATCTCTACGAACTTGACGCTTGTTTTAAATTTTATTTAATGTTTTATTTCAAAATGTATGATCTCGGACAACCGAATTTATGAATGACCCATTCATACATAATGGTAGTATTTGTTGCACTACTGTAATTGTGTTGATTTAAATAAAAATATTTGTACAAATTTAGTAGTTAAAATCAAATTTGAATCACCATTGAACATAATGAGTTGCATTAAGAATAGAGAGTTATAAAATAAGTAAAAAAGTATTTTGGGGGAAATGTAATTAATGTCATAATGCAAAAATGGTCCATAAATTAAGCATCATATTCTTTGTCAAATATGTTGTAGAATATGTTCTTTTTTTTAAATGCATCACATTGTTAGTGTAGTAAGGGACTTCCGGAAACAAAAGACAAGTAAAGCACATGGCCCTGATGGTGTTTCACCCACTTGTCTAAAATCCTGTGCTGACCAGCTGGCATCCATCTTCTCACAGATCTTCAACAGATCAATAGAGCATGTAAAGTTCCCTGCTGCTTCAAATGCTCCACCATTATCCCTGTCCCAAAGACACAAAATCAGAGGACTTAATGACTACAGACCCGTCTGTGGTCATTAAGTCTTTTGAGAAACATCACTGAACCCTTTCTAGATCCCCTTCAATTTGCTGATCGAGCAAACCGGTCTGTGGATGATGCAGTCAACATGGGATTGCATCATATCCTGCAACATCTGGATAGACTCGGGACATATGCAAGGATCCTTTAGGTGGAATTCAGTTTGGCTTTCAATAGCATCATCCCAGCTATTCTAAATTAAACCAACTCTCTGTTCCCACGTCTATCTGTCAGTGGATCTCCAGCTTTCTGACTGACAGGCAGCAGTTAGTGTCAGCACCTGGCCCCCCAGGGATGTGTGCTCTTCCTGCTACTCTTCTCCCTCTCCACCAATGACTGCATCACCAAGGACCCCTCTGTCAAGCTCCTGAAGTTTGCAGATGACACCATTGTCATTGGCCTCATCCGACATGACGATGAGTTTATATACAGAAGGGATGTTGAACAGCTGGGCATCTGGTGCAGTCAAAACAACCTGGAGCTGAACACGCTCAAAACGGTGGAGATGATTGTGGACTTTAGGAGGAACACCCCAACATTGACCCCCCTCACCAGTATGAACAGCACTGTGGAAGTTCAACCTGCTACAGGTGCTGCTGATCCAGTTCTACTCAGCAGTCATTGAGTCTGTCCTTTGCACTTCAATAACTGTCTGGTTTGGTGCAGTTACGAAATCGGACCTCAGAGGACCGTTCGGTCTGCTGAGCGTATTATTGGTTTTCCCCTACCCCCCCTCCAAGAACTGCACACTTCCAGAGTGAGGAAAGGGCTCCAACATATCCCACCTCTTCTGCCATTACATTCCCTTGCTTTTGTACATTATCTCCGTCTTGTTGATTCTGACTCGTGAACAGAGATATTAACCATTTCCAATGACTCTTTCAAGTCTTTATCTTTCACGCTGGTGTTCTTTATTACCTCGTTGAGCATTCTGCGTTGTGCCCTTTGATTCATCTTGGCTGGACGGCCACTTCTAGTGAGAGTACCTATAGTATTAAAATGCTTCACATTTGTTTTATTTCTTTAAATGACATTTAAACATGTAACCTTTATTTAATAACATTGGCTGTTTGCAATCTATTGGTGTGATGTAGTTATTATGTAGCCTGTGAGTTTAATTTATCAAAATTGAATTGAATAGTGAAGGATCCATATGTTTATATATATATATATATATATATATATATATATATATATATTTATTTTTTTTATATACACACAATTGCATAATAGACAAAAATCTATTAAATTATATACAAAGATCCATGTTTTAATTTTTTGTTTTTGTTTGTGACGATGTGGTACAAAAACTTAAAGTTTGTGATCTGCATGCCATAAAGATTTAGTTTAAAGCTTAAACTGTCCAGACTGAAATCACACACACACACACACACACACACACATACTCATTCAAACACACATACACATACTCACACACACACACACATACACACACACTCACGCATACTCATTCAAACACACACACTCACGCATACTCATTCAAACACACATACACACACACTCATACTCACACATGCACAAACACACACAAGCACACACATACATATGCAAATCAATATCTTTGACAGTCTATGTTTTCAGTCCTTGCTTTACAGTGTTTTGCAGTTTAATGGCACATTTATTAAAGTACTAGATATAATGACTTACATTTCGGTTCCTCATACAATGCTATCATATGATCTCAGAATACTTGGAATATAGCACACAAATCAAATGGACTACTTTTATGATACTTTTATCAGGCTTTTTTGTAGTATCTTCCAATATTCATGGGATTTAATCTGGTCATTTAAACCGTGTAAAGCTCTTGAAACTGTAATAAACAGTGTTGTAACGTGTTTGTGTTTCCCTGCAGGTTGTTTTGAATGCTGCATTAAATGTCTTGGTGGCGTGCCGTATGCGTCACTGCTGGCTACCATCCTGTGCTTCTCGGGTGTGGCGCTCTTTTGCGGCTGCGGGCATGTCGCCCTGACGGGCACCCTCACCATCCTGGAGAACCACTTTTCTAAGATCACCACGGATCACGCAATGCTTACTGACATGTGAGTCTCACAACAATACACTGTGAAATTAGTGTTTCATTTGTCTTAAAATGGACGAGTCTCATGTCAACGTCACATTGCACCATAAAATCAAAAGAAATGTTACTTTGTTTGATCAAATATGTTTGCATTGTCACATTAATTGTTCACAGTTAGGGATGCACCGATGTATCGGTTGCCGATATTTATCGGGCAATTATTGCCCAAATTAACAACCATCGGCATTAAAATGCAGAAATTAAAAACAGATGGTCGATTGATAATTGAATAGTAACACACTTTGTAAAAACGGTGAATTTAAATGCACAATCCAGAAATAATAATAGCCACAATATGCAGAAGGGTTGGCATGCATAAGAACATGTAATATTCATTTTTTATTCTTTATCTTAATTAGGAAAAATCCCCATAAACAAACATGTTAGTTGTGAAAATGGCACTTGCCTATATAGGCTAAATCATGAGAGATTGATTGAATTAAGATTGAAATCACAATATGGCGTTTCTGCATTCAGCTCTTCAGTCAGCACTGTGTGAGCAAGCGGCGCCCTCTAGCGGTCTGGACGCCATTATCCAGTATCCATTACACCACAATAGAACTTAAAAAGGCATTTTGTTCCTTTTAGTAACTTTATATTTCTCCATGATATGGTTGACATTTCCATGGAATTGCACAATATATGCATACAATTTGTGATATTTTATTACATATAGTACATGCATGTAAAATGTGAGTTAGTTTTGTCTCTTAGAATTTAAACATTCACCTGTTATCAGGCTCTAGTCAAGTCTCGGCTTTTAGTGCTATTTGATTTCCTTCATTTAAAGCTCACATGTGTTGATAATTCATCTGCGCTACACATTTATTCTATTCACCATCTTGAGACTGTAATTAAAGTCATATGCCATGATGAGGTGTTCTCAAACCGTACTTTGTTCCTTCAGGGCAGAGGTTAGCAATATAAATCACCTTCCACTAACAAGGTTTTGGGGGCATATGACAACACACTTGATTTCGTAAAGAGCCCTGTCCAGATGGTTTGGACAGGAAGTACACACATGAGCAAAAACAGCTGTGAATTTTTGTCGATCTGCTCTCTTTCCAGAATCCAGCTGATGCAGTATGTTATATACGGTATTGCCTCTTTCTTCTTCCTGTATGGTATCATTTTGCTCGCGGAGGGATTTTACACCACCAGTGCTGTGAAGGAGCTCCACAGTGAATTCAAGACCACCATCTGTGGACGCTGCATAAGTGGAATGGTACGATGTGACTGTAACTGTATCTCACACTAATGTAAAGTCTTGCTATGGACAACATTCTCGACTCTTGTAAAGCTACACCACATCGCCCAAATGTATATGGACACCCCTGCTAATTAATGGTTTTGGCTATTCCAGCAGTGTTAATCTCGTCAGTTAAATTACTGACATAATGTTTGTTTTTTAATTTAATCAACGATAAAAAAAGAGACAAAAGAAGCATCATGACGATAATCATACAATTTTAATTAAAGCATACACTTGATAAAAAACAAAACACGAAAACAAATTCTTACAGATATCATTAACTGTTTTTTTTATATATATCCTAAAAATAATTCATTTAAATTTGGATTTAAACTGGACTGCTTTACAAACTAGTAGATTACCTCACTCAAACTCTCCCTCTCTCTCTCTTTCTCTCTCTCCCTCGCTCTCTACCTCTCTCTCTCTCCCTCCCTCAGTCAAACTCTCTCTCTCCCCTCTCTTTCTCTCTCTCCCTCCCTCTGTCTCTCTCTCTCTCTCTCCCTCCCTCAGTCAAACTCTCTCTCTCCCTCTCTCTCTCTCTCTCTCCCTCCCTCTCTCTCCCTCTGTCTCTCTCTCTCTCTCTCCCTCCCTCAGTCAAACTCTCTCTCTCCCTCTCTCTCTCTCTCTCTCCCTCCCTCTCTCTCCCTCTGTCTCTCTCTCTCTCTCCCTCCCTCAGTCAAACTCTCTCTCTCCCTCTCTCTCTCTCTCTCTCTCTCTCTCTCTCTCTCTCTCTCTCTCTCTCTCTTTGCTCATAAAATGTGATCTCATCTTCATCAATGTCACAAGTATAGACAAACACAATGTGCTTAAGCTAACAACACACAACCAATTATAATCTTTCATGTCTTTGTTTAATGGGATTTGTTCAATATTCTCATGGCTGTGGATAAATTAATTGAACCCTTAGATTTAAAAATTGGCCAATCCTCCTTTGGCAGCAATAACTTCAAGCATTTCGGATTAGACCTTGTAATGCTTTAGATGGTAAGGAGGAAGCTGGGACTGGCTTGACAGACACACAGACATTTAATGACACTTTTCAGTGGATAAAGAAACAAAAACATGCACTGCTTTTCAGCCAGTGCGTCAAATCGGTCAGACACGCAGACAAGCTTCTTACATCTCTCTCCCGTCCGCTGCTGTCTTTTCTCCTTAAATACTCCAGCATCCCCTCAATGCAGGTGGAAGTCATTCGCCACTTATCTTCCCGGCCTTGATCTGCCCAGATGCTGCCCTGCCCTGCCCTGCTCACCACAGACATGCATATAGTTCAGAAGGAATTCTAGATCATTCTTCAGCTCATATTCTGAGGATGTCTGGTGTGAACGGCTCTCTTGTGGTCACAGCATCTCTATTGGGTTTAGGTCTGGACTCTGACTGGGACACTCCAAAAGGTGGATCATTCTGTAGTGGATTTACTTTGATGTTTAGGGTCGTTGTTCTGCTGCATCACCAAACTTCTACTGAGCTTCAGCTGGCACACAGACACCCTGATATTATCCTGTAGGATATCTTGATAAACTTGGGAATTCAGTTTTCCCCTCGATGATGGCAAGCGGTCCAGCTCCAAATCATGATGCTCACTCCACCGTACTTCACACTTTGAATTATGTTTTCATGTTGGTATGTGGTGCCCTTTTACGCCATACATAGTGCTGCTGTTCTTCCCAAACAATTCAACCTTAGTTTCAGCAGGTCACAAACATTTTCCCAGTAGCGTTGTGGAGTGTCAAGGTGGTCTTTGGAAAACTTCAGGTTCACAGCAATGTTTTTGTTGGATAGCAGCGGCTTCCTTCATGATGTCCTGCCATGAACACACACCTGTTTAATGTTTTCTGTACAGTAGACTCGTGAACAGAGATGTTAACCAGTTCCAGTGATTCCTTCAAGTCTTTATCTGTCACTCTAGGGTACTTTTGTACCTCATTGATCATTCTGCAGTGTGTCCATCGAGTCATCTTGGCTGGATGACCACTTCTAGAGAGAGTACCTATAGTACTAAATCATCTCCATTTATAGACAGTTTGTCTCACTGTGGACAGATGAATATCTAACGGCCACTTCTAGAGAGAGTACCTATAGTACTAAATCATCTCCATTTATAGACAGTTTGTCTAACTGTGGACAGATGAATATCTAACGGCCACTTCTAGTGAGAGTACCTATAGTACTAAATCATCTCCATTTATAGACTGTTTGTCATCTAACGAGCCACTTCTAGTGAGAGTACCTATAGTACTAAATCATCTCCATTTATAGACAGTTTGTCTAACTGTGGATAAATGAATATCTAACGGCCACTTCTAGAGAGAGTACCTATAGTACTAAATCATCTCCATTTATAGACAGTTTGTCTAACTGTGGACAGATGAATATCTAACGGCCACTTCTAGTGAGAGTACCTATAGTACTAAATCATCTCCATTTATAGACAGTTTGTCTAACTGTGGACAGATGAATATCTAACGGCCACTTCTAGTGAGAGTACCTATAGTACTAAATCATCTCCATTTATAGACAGTTTGTCTAAATGTGGACAGATGAATATCTAACGGCCACTTCTAGTGAGAGTACCTATAGTACTAAATCACCTCCATTTATAGACAGTTTGTCTAACTGTGGACAGATGAATATCTAACGGCCACTTCTAGTGAGAGTACCTATAGTACTAAATCATCTCCATTTATAGACAGTTTGTCTAACTGTGGACAGATGAATATCTAACGGCCACTTCTAGTGAGAGTACCTATAGTACTAAATCACCTCCATTTATAGACAGTTTGTCTAACTGTGGACAGATGAATATCTAACGGCCACTTCTAGAGAGAGTACCTATAGTACTAAATCATCTCCATTTATAGACAGTTTGTCTGACTGTGGACAGATGAATATCTAACGGCCACTTCTAGTGAGAGTACCTATAGTACTAAATCATCTCTATTTATAGACAGTTTGTCTAACTGTGGATAAATGAATATCTAAGCTCTTCCAGAAAACAACCAATCTTGATCATAGGTCTTCTGAGATCTTGTGGTCCACGTCAGCAGATGTTTCTTGTGATTAGCAAACTCAAAATGTTTGAGTGTTTTTTAGAAGTCTAAGTAGCTCAAACCCACACCTCCAATCTCATTTCATTAATTGGATGCCAGGTCTTTATGCCTAGGGGTTCACATACTTTTTCCAGCCTACAATGTGAATGTTTGAATGATGTATTCAATATGTACAAGAGCACAATATAAGTATAAGAGTGTTATTTGTTAAATTAAGTTAAGTTTTTAGGACAGTTTTATTTTTTTTTCTTATGTTGATAAATCTTTAATATGCTTGATTTACATGATTAAAAAATTACATTTTTCAAAATGTTGAAATATTTGGTTAAAGTTTGGTCTGTTACAGTTAAGTAACATAAGTTTTTGTAATTTTACATATTCTAAATAAAAATGTGTTTTTTTTTGTTGCTAAAATCATATGCCATGACTTGAGTAAAAGTAACTAAAATGATTATGACATGACAAAATATTAACTACATTAAAAGGGACTTTTAATAAATAGACAAAGATTATGAATAAAAATGACACTGGTATCCATGTTCAACATCCAGAGAAAAGCACCAGAAGAGTGTAAGTCCCAAATAGTTTTGAAATAAAATGTTCAACAAGCACATATGTGTATGGCATTTGGTGTCCACAAACATTTGGCAATATAGTGTATGAATGGCAGTATATTTTCATAATAATTCACTATATTCAACACAGAAGTCTTAACAAGTTTTGCATTGATTGTCTCTCTTTAGACGTTTAATCAATTGAAATATTTTAACAAATGTACTATGAGCAAAGCTGCTTGCAGGACATGAAATATCTTCAACTAAGATGCATAAATGTTTTTAAATGTCTCTTTCTCAGTTTGTATTCCTCACATACATCCTTGGCATTGCATGGTTGGGTGTGTTCGGCTTCTCTGCGGTTCCTGTGTTCCTGTTTTACAACATGTGGTCAACTTGCGCTGCCATGCGCTCACCGGTGGCCAACCTCACGTCCATCGAGACAATCTGTGTGGATGTGCGTCAATACGGTAAGGAGTCTTTCAGCTGAGCGATATAGTGGATACGTGAGTCTCACTTCGTGCCTAAGAATGCTTGGAATAACCGAATACTTCAGGCCAATTTATAGTTCTCAGTCAAACCACGTTGAATCCTCCAAAATGTAATTATACGTCACATCTACACAGCTGTGATTGGTCTGCTGTGTAACCTGAGACCATCAACCATGATGGTTAAAAAAAGGTAGTTTAGATAACATTTTCATACAAGATTATTGCAAGATCTATGCATCATATCCCATTGTATTTGAGCTCATTTGAATCAGGAGAATCTTCTATTTTATTCTGTTCATGTTATATGAAATTATAAGCGAGAACACGACAAACATATGTTTACAACTTATAAATTCTGTACTTTCAAGGCTTTCTACTTTATATAACTTTGGTCTGTAAGTGAAACAATGTGTAACTCTCATTTGAATTGGGATACAGGGATTATTCCTTGGAACGCAACACCGGGCAAAGCATGCGGCTCAACGCTTGATGATATTTGCAACACCAGTGAGGTATGGTAATAGTTTCCATGCATGGTTTTACCAAAATTCACACAATCATGTTTCAGATTAACAGAGTACTTACTCAAATGCGTAGATTTAAGTACACACACACAGATTTAGTCTTTATGCACAGTAATACGAGAGGATGTGGCCACATCTTTAAAGGAGTGTTACAAAGATCTGGACAATAAACATTTAAATGCACACCGTATCAAAAGTAGGAAAATAAGTCTTAAACATTATACAGTATCTTCCGCTGTAAGTAAATAACTGTAAACCTAATTTTAGATTTTAAAAAATAAAAAATAATCTTAAAAAGTCAATTTCTGTAATCAACATTATGCCTAAAAATTCTGTTGATATAGCTTAAATTGTATTCAACTCAGAACATTCATTTAACCAAGGGCCTTCAGAATTAAATCAATAACACGTAACCAGAACTTAATTCACTTAGAAAATTTGGGTAACACTTTATTTGGATGGTCCCAAGTAGATATTTAACTGACTATAAGTGACTTATCGACTGACTTGCTATAGCTAGTAAACAGTGTTTCAACAAACATTCAGTAGATTGTCAATAGCCTATATATAGATCTTTATTAATTACCTACTTAGATTAATGTCGAGAACATCAGTTCATTAAAAGGTCATTAATTAAGAGTATTTTCTGTTTGTGTGTTGCAGTTCTACCTGTCGTATCATCTATATATTGTTGCCTGTGCTGGAGCCGGAGCTACAGTCATCGCTCTGGTAAGATCATGTCTCTTTCTTGATGAGGGACTGTTATGGTCAGATATGGGGTGTTTGCTCCTCTCCCTTTTTATTTCGTCGTTTCCCTGAGAATCACCCCTCCCTTCATTCCCAGAGCCATCCACTGCAAACCATGTGCTTCAACAGACCACATCTAATGGTACACTAAAGCTGGCGTCTCACTAGCCGACTTGAAAATACGTGATTTTGATCGACACATAGTGTCAAACCTACCAACTGTTGTCTCGCCCTCTTCTGTCGTAGGTTTGTCACACTCACTGATTAGGGATGTTTGAGGGGGTAACAGATTTAACCCCTCAATTCCCTGTCATTTGAAACAAGAACATGATACAAACATAAGCAATTGTTCTAGATTGAATTAGAAAACAATTCAATTGGAAGACAGATTGTTTGTTTATTTGTTCCTTCAGTGGTTTGCCCTTTCTTTACAGTTTACATTCATACAACATTATTTACATTCAATAAACACATACCATTCTGCTTAATTTAAGAGTAGAACTGCTCACGAAAATTGGCTGAAAATCGGCTAGTGGGATGGCTATGGAGCCATATTTGTGCCAAAAATAAAACAAACAATTAGAATGGAAAATGTAGATGTGGATGAGAAAATCCAAACGCAGGGATCTCAAGATGTGTTTTTTCTACGTTTTAAACTTTGTTTAACTTGACACAGACTTGACACTGAATTTGAGTTTGAATCTCTGGACCAAAAGTCTTCAAATAGAGTTAATTGTCACTATAACACTACAAGTTTATCAGTCCACTATGATGTCTCATTCCTTGTTTTCTCTTCCACCAGCTCATCTACATGATGGCTACCACATATAACTTTGCTGTTTTGAAGTTTAAGAGTCGGGAGGACTGCTGCACTAAATTTTAACATTTTTGCATGAAGTCGCCTAGAATGAGCAGCCACTGACAATGTGGACTAAAAGCATAGAAACAAAAGCAAACTTTACTTTTGACTTATAATGTGTAAATATAGGATTGTATACAGATGTAGCGTTTTTGATGCAGGGGCTGCGCTTGTCTGTAAACATGTTTATCAGGGGCAAGACTTTTTTTTTTGCTTAACCACTAATTTTGCTTCATTTTAAGGATAGCGTAAAGCCCCTTTAAATTCCTCTCTGAATCTTGTTGGGGTACAGGATTATTATCAGTTAGTATAAAGCACAGTAGTGATTCGTCTTGGCTCCGGAAGTATTTTTCCCTTTCATTTTCTCCACAGTAATTTCAAATATTTAAAAATCATTATAAAGATTAAAGAACATAACGGTGTGCTACTTTTATGAGGGAACTACTTATCCTAATGGTACAATAAAACCTCTTGATTGTATGTGTAAAATACAGTAGGTCTGTTCTGAAATGTTTTTATGTTATTACCTAAAATAACATTGCTATGGAGAAAATGAATGATTTTTTTTTCTTACGGAACCCGACTGGAAGAAATCTATTTTTATTTTATTTTTTAGAAATGTGCCAATTCTACAAGTGCCATTGAAGCCCTCCAGTGTTTTTATCGTATTTTTCTTTCACACTTGTTTACAGTTTTCATTGTTGTGCTTTTTTTTATCATTTCCATGCATTTGTTTGCGAGCAGTATTATGAAGGTTGTTGGCATTTTTAATCTTAATTAAATGACACGAAGACACTATACAGATGCTTCTAAACTAACTTAGTTGTTCTTTTACCTGATGGTTGGTTAAAATGGTGCGGATCTTGGCATAAATGTAATTAAAATAAAATGTATAGAAGTGTGGTTTTTTTTTAAGTCCAGGCCTTTTTCTATCAAATATAACGTTTAAATATTAGTATAAAGCGATTTAATAATGTGTTAATTGCTGTCACTTTACTGTTGGGCCAAAACATTATGACCACGTGCCTAATATGATGTTGGTCCTCCGTGTGCAACCAAAACAGCACCGACTAGCTGAGGCATGGACTCTGCAAGACCCCTGAAGGTGTCTGGCACCAAGATATTAGCAGCAGATCCTTAAGTTGTCCTGTAAGTTGCGAGGTGGAGCCTCCGTGGATCGGATTTGTTGGTCCAGCACATCCCAAGTATGCTCAATCGGATTGAGATCTGGGCAATTTGGAGGCCAGAGCAACACTATGAACTCTTCATCATGTTCCTCAAATCATTCCCGAACAATGTGTGCAGTGTGGCAGGGCACATTATCCTGCTGAGGCCACTGCCATCAGGGAATACCATTGCCATGAAGGGGTGTACCTGGTCTGCAACAATGTTTAGGTAGGTGACACGTGTCAAACTGACGTCCACATGAATCCAAGTGTTTCCCAGCAGAACATTCCCCAGAACATCACACTTCCTCCACCGGCTTGTCGTCTTCCCACAGTGCATCCTGGTGACATCACTTCCACAGGTAAACGGCGCTCATGTATACTGCCGTCCACGTGATGTTAAAGAAAACAGGACTCATCGAACCAGGCGAACTTCTTCCACTGCTCAAAGGTCCAGTTCAGATGCTCACATGCACATTTTTGGAGCTTTCGATGGTGGACATGGATCATCATGGGCACTCTGATCAGTCATCATTAAACTTTTCCGTGACTTGTGCCTCAGTAGACCTTCTGTCAGTTTGAACCAGACGGGATATCCTCCTTTGCCCTCGTGCATCAATGAGCCTTGGGCGCCAACACCCTGTCGCCGGTTTGTGGTTTGTCCCTCCTCGGACCACTGTCGGTAGGTACTCACCACTGCTGACCGGGAGCACCCAACAAGTCTGGCCGTTTCAGAGATGCTCTGACCCAATCATCTGGTCATAACAATTTGGCCCTTGTCTAAGTGGCTCAGGTCTTTACTCCTGCCCATTTCTCCTGCATTCAACACGCTGACTATTTGATTGTTCGCTTACAATTTAATCTACCGAGACCTTGACATGTGGCCATGTTAGGAGATGATCAACATTATTCGCTTCACCTGTGAGTGGTCATAATGTTTTGGCACATCAGTGTATAGGATTAAACAAATTAAGTTCAACCGACAGCATAAACATAAGCTCCAAAATTTCACTTCCATTATGTGTCTCACTGTAAACCCGATATCTGCTTTTTTTAAAGAAAAGGATTTTTTGTGGTAATCAACGTTATACCACAAATACTGTTGATTTTGCTTAACTTGTATTGAACCCATAATATATTCCTTTTAATGATACACAAAATTATTGAGTCATGTACTCAAAAAACGCACATTGACAAAACCAGATTAAATTCAAAACTAAATCTATATAATCGGAGCACATTAAGGCAAGTCTTGACTTGCTCATAATTGTTATTCATATTGTGTTCAGTTGGTGTTAATAATTCAGGCTATGAAATAAAGAAATGTATAGATGGGGTATGAAAAATGTAACACTTTTTATAAGAAGTCGACCGATTGAATTTTGCCGATGCAATAACTAAGGTGGTGGAGAAAGTCAATAACCGATTAATTGATTATAAATCGATTTATAGAATGATCAAAGATTTCTTGATCTTTTCTTACTATGAAGGGCTCATACATTGAGGCTACAAGAGTCCAAAATGAATACAATCCCCAAAGCAGTTTATCGTGCAACTAAAATTCCAATAATAACCAAAACAATTTTGATTTGGTGCATAAAGTAGGACTTTAAGCTATAAACAATCCTGAAATACATTGGGAACTTTATTTTAAAAATAAAATGTGACTATCGGCACCGATTAATCAGTAAAACCAATATATCGTCTACCTCTACTTCCTATGAAGCCCATATTAATAATTCACCATAAGGGCATTATAAATGCATTATAATTCATGCATAAAGTCTCATAGAATATGTTGTGACCCCTCATAAATAATTGTAACCACAATTATAATACATTACAATACATTATTATTATAAATTATATAGCTGCAAGCAGCATGGACATGCCCAAGCATTGCAGTGCCATCGCCACCTGGTGGCACTAGGAAAACAAAGCATGGTGGGTGCATGCATTTGAGAGGGTAAATATAAGAGGACTATTTCAAAGTCACAAAGTGGCACACTTCATTTTGCCAGTTGGTGGTGCTAAGACCGTGACCCACAATTCACATCCACAAGTCATATCCATGCAATCAGCCCCCATGTACAAACAGACAGCGCCGATATAATTTAAATCACACAATGCACATAGAAAATATGGGACACTTCCTGTTTCCCACTTTTTCCATTAATGTATTACCTCACCATGGCAACACCGTTCAATATATCAAAAATCTGTTTGCAATTTAGCATAATCAGTGTCTTGGCATAAGGTTGCCTAAATTTTGGTGACAGTCACATGAATCCCCTAGGAGGAGTATTCAAATGTTCAGGGCCTGCAATTCTTCCTGTTGGGCGGAGCTAATGACTGTAATTTTGAAAGTTGTTTGTCTTGATGAGAACCATATATGTAACAAGTTTGGTGCCCATAGAAGAAACTAACCCTAACTCTTTTGTCAAAACGTGGTGCTAGAGAGCTCCCCGGCCATGCCCATGTGTTAACTTTTGCCCAGGCCTAATGGCCGACAACTCAATATACATAAAAAGGAATAATGACATTTAATGCATTGCCATGGCAACACTATTTAAGATATCAAGAATTCCATCAGAATTTTCAATCTGCACTGTCTTGACATTATTCAAATTTGTTTTGAAGCAATTCAGGTAAACATAAAAGGGATATTTCAAAGTATGTTTAAAGTGCCACACTTCCTTACGCCAGTTGGTGGCGCTACGACCGTGACCCACAATTGCCACATCAATGTGATCAGCCCACAATGCCAAACATACGGCTCAATTTGGATGTAAATCACACGATGCACGCATGAATGGCATGATGTCGCCCACATTTGGTACCTGTAACATGAAATCCCTAGGAGTATTAAAAATTCCAGAGCATGCATTTTTCAAACAATCCAAAATGGCCGACTTCCGGTTGGGCGGAGCTCATGACTGTCAGCGTGAAAGTTGTCAAAATCTATATGTGTACAAAGATTGGTGACTGTAGCTCAAAAGAGATGTTCTACAAAGCCCCCCCCCCCAAACATGCCCATTTTCTCTGTGGCACTACAGAGCCCCCCCTGCATGCCCCCCCCCCCCATCCTGAATAAGCTGTAGTTGTAATTATTTGTGAAGTTTTAACATATTATAAGACGAATAATGAGACATTATGAATGCATTATAAATATGGGCTTCATAGAAAGTGTTACCAAAAAAAAGTTTTAACAATAAATTCTGATTGGACGAGTTTATGTTGAACGCATATAACTGTTTGGTATTAATGCTCCAAGTTGCAATGTTGCTAAACAAATACATTTTTTTCTAGTTACAAGCATAAGAACAAGACTTAATATTTCATGCCATTCTGCTTTTTTTTAAGGATGTTTTGATATTTTTAACAGGAAAGTACAGATTCGTTTTTTGCATTGTATTGCTGGTTCACAATTCCTTCTCTTTTAGTTATTCTGATATTACCTCTAAAAATACTTCAAACACTTTTGAATGAACAGATCACATGATTCGTTTTTCCTTAGTTTCAATTTTTTTCCCAAGATTTTGAGGACTGTAGGTTTTTACTTTCTATAAGAAAAATAAACTTCCTTTTTGTGTACAAAATATCCTTAATCGTCTTTATTTTGAGGACCTCACGAGGGTTGAAAAGATCATTTTTTATTTCTAAATACAGTTTGTGTTGTGCTGTGCGTTTTCATGACTAACCTTTATTTCAAGCTTGCTTTTCACTGCTTTGCATCAAATTCACATCCTTCTGTTTGCTCACACCCCGACACGCTAATACATCCCATTCCTCAGTAATTTAATAATATGAATTAGTTTGTGTATTGAAGTATGTGTACTGTGTTTATGAATAGATACAGTAGGTGTAGTCTGTTGTTGGATCACGTTTGTGTCTAACTTTCTTGTACATAGAGGGTGAATTCAAATACAGTGGCGGTAAAAGGTATTTTGAGACTTAAGAATCACTTAAAAATGTCTGAATGTCATTGTATTCGATATTGAGTATTTAAATGTTCATGTTTACAGTTAATGTGATGAACTACATGTGTGGTTACTCTGTTAGGACGAGGGCTGGGTATTGATTCAGATTTCTATGGGATTTCATTAGATTCCAATTCATTTGGGTATATTTCAGTTCTGATGTCTATTTTGCTTCATTTGACAATTCACAAAACTAATTTTGACAAAGTAATAGAAACAATATTTATGCTCTGCAAAAAATATTTTTCTTAACCCTCCTATGGTAATTGGTCATTTTTGACCGAAATACATTTTCCTCATTTAAAACAAATGGTTTCAGAGACTTGGTGACTTTTTTTTTTCTAATCTGTCAAATACAATCAATAAATCAGCCACAATACAAAAATAAAAACAGACAGAAATTACAGGGTGAGACTCTAAAACATGCATACACACTCACGCACACGCACTCACTCGCGCACACACACACACACACACACACTCACTCACTCACTCACACACATGCACACACACTCACACGCACACACACACACACTCACTCACACACACACATGCACACACACTCACTCACACGCACACACACACACACACTCACTCACACACACACACATGCACACGCACACACACTCACTCACACACACAACACACACATGCACACACTCGCACACGCACTCACACACACACACACTCAAACACACTCACAGACACACACACATACTCACAGACACACTCACACACACACACACACTCACATACAAACAAAAATGAACTGGTGAGACTATAACACAGGGCTTTTTTTTTTTTTTTTTTCAAAAAAACAATAAATAAGTCACAACGTTAAACACACACACTCAGAAATGAATGAGACGATAACACACTCACAATGCAGAACACACACGTTTCCAAAATACATTTTTACTATAGAAAGTTTCAATATTATTGCAAAATGTTTAATCCCAAAAGAAATACATAATTTTATTGTCCTTCAGTTAGAAGAAATGGTATCATCATCATCATCATTCTAAAAAATACAAAAAAGGTTATTACTTATCTAAACCTTTCAGTAAAAAATGATTTTTTTCATTCGATGAAAAAAAATTAATTTTTCATTACCATTTTTACCTAAAAAAAATTTTTAAAAAAAAACACGACAACAAATGCCATATGAAATATATGTAACCTGAGGTAAATGCATTTAATTGTGGGTTTTCATTTATTTAAAGACTATCTATCTATCTATCTGTCTATCTATCTGTCTATCTGTCTATCTATCTGTCTATCTATCTGTCTATCTATCTATCTATCTGTCTATCTATCTATCTATCTATCTGTCTATCTATCTATCTGTCTATCTATCTGTCTATCTATCTGTCTATCTATCTGTCTATCTATCTATCTGTCTATCTATCTATCTGTCTATCTATCTGTCTATCTATCTGTCTATCTATCTATCTATCTATCTGAACACCCTGCTATTTTGGCAGTTCTCCCACTTGGAAATCATGGAGGGGTCTGAAATTGTCATCGTAGGTGCATGTCCACTGTGAGAGACATAATCTAAAAAAAAAAAAAAATCCAGAAATCACAATGTATGATTTTTTTTTAACTATTTATTTGTATGATACAGCTGCAAATAAGTATTTGAACACCTGTCTATCAGCTAGAATTCTGACCCTCAAAGACCTGTTAGTCTGCCTTTAAAATGTCCACCTCCACTCCATTTATTATCCTAAATTAGATGCACCTGTTTGAGGTAGTTAGCTGCATAAAGACACCTGTCCACCCCATACAATCAGTAAGAATCCAACTACTAACATGGCCAAGACCAAAGAGCTGTCCAAAGACACTAGAGACAAAACTGTACACCTCCACAAGGCTGGAAAGGGCTACGGGGAAATTGCCAAGCAGCTTGGTGAAAAAAGGTCCACTGTTGGAGCAATCATTAGAAAATGGAAGAAGCTAAACATGACTGTCAATCTCCCTCGGACTGGGGCTCCATGCAAGATCTCACCTCGTGGGGTCTCAATAATCCTAAGAAAGGTGAGAAATCAGCCCAGAACTACACGGGAGGAGCTGGTCAATGACCTGAAAAGAGCTGGGACCACCGTTTCCAAGGTTACTGTTGGTAATACACTAAGACGTCATGGTTTGAAATCATGCATGGCACAGAAGGTTCCCCTGCTTAAACCAGCACATGTCAAGGCCCGTCTTAAGTTTGCCAATGACCATTTGGATGATCCAGAGGAGTCATGGGAGAAAGTCATGTGGTCAGATGAGACCAAAATAGAACTTTTTGGTCATAATTCCACTAACCGTGTTTGGAGGAAGAAGAATGATGAGTACCATCCCAAGAACACCATCCCTACTGTGAAGCATGGGGGTGGTAGCATCATGCTTTGGGGGTGTTTTTCTGCACATGGGACAGGGCGACTGCACTGTATTAAGGAGAGGATGACCGGGGCCATGTATTGCGAGATTTTGGGGAACAACCTCCTTCCCTCAGTTAGAGCATTGAAGATGGGTCGAGGCTGGGTCTTCCAACATGACAATGACCCGAAGCACACAGCCAGGATAACCAAGGAGTGGCTCTGTAAGAAGCATATCAAGGTTCTGGCGTGGCCTAGCCAGTCTCCAGACCTAAACCCAATAGAGAATCTTTGGAGGGAGCTCAAACTCTGTGTTTCTCAGCGACAGCCCAGAAACCTGACTGATCTAGAGAAGATCTGTGTGGAGGAGTGGGCCAAAATCCCTCCTGCAGTGTGTGCAAACCTGGTGAAAAACTACAGGAAACGTTTGACCTCTGTAATTGCAAACAAAGGCTACTGTACCAAATATTAACATTGATTTTCTCAGGTGTTCAAATACTTATTTGCAGCTGTATCATACAAATAAATAGTTAAAAAAATCATACATTGTGATTTCTGGATTTTTTTTTAGATTATGTCTCTCACAGTGGACATGCACCTACGATGACAATTTCAGACCCCTCCATGATTTCTAAGTGGGAGAACTTGCAAAATAGCAGGGTGTTCAAATACTTATTTTCCTCACTGTATATATATATATCTGAGAGAGAGAGAGAGAGAGAGAGAGAAACTGTTTCTTTCCTTGATTTAAGATTTGCAAAAAATTATTTGGAGAAAAAACACATTTTGAGAGGGAAAAAATAAGACATTTTATTCAATTTTTTTTTTGAATATTTAAAAAATTGTATTTATTTAGAATTTATTTTTTTTATTATTATTTGATAGAGAAAACAAATTTGAGACAAAAAAATATTGAGAAGTTCGTTTTTCACAGTGCGTTCAGGGCTTCCGTATGTTTCTGTTGTTTGATTAATATTAACAACGTACTAGACAGTGAAATGTGCATTTACATTCAAGTCTGTTATTCTGATACAAATCCGCTTTCTTGTCCTGCAGTTTAATAATAATACATTTTATTTATACAGCGCCTTACTAAAACCCAAGGTCACGTATGTGTTTGCGTTCACCTTACACACAACTGACTGTGTTTACATTAATACCTCACTAAGACATTTAATATATAATATAATTAAAAATGATTGAGCAAAAATGTTGGTTCTGAGAAAAACAAACACTGACATTCAGACATTTTTAAGTGTCCAACCACTTTCTGGGGTCACTATAAATTGGCCGACCTTTTGCCTCGGAGTCAAATGTTTAAAGCTGAATTCACCCGCCACCTTCACATATTAGTTTAGCGTTTGGCTTTGCGTCATTAACATGCTCACTGGCCCTCCTCCTCGACCTCTCTCTTCCAGATCCATTACCTCATGATCCTCTCTGCAAACTGGGCGTATCTGAAGGACGCCAGTCACCTGCACGCCTACCAGGACATTAAAATGAAGGAAGAGCGAGAACTGCAGGACATCCAGTCACACTCCAAAGAATGCCTCAATTCGTACTCGTAAGAATGACAGGGGGTCAAGAGGTCAAACCAGGGAAACAACGACACACACTAACCAGCGCTAACACACTAATGCATCTACTGCTTTCTTTGTCAACTAACATGTATTTTATGTTCTTCACGTTTTATTTACATTTTCTTTGTCCTTTTGTCGCCCTTTCTGAACCAGCAATGGCTGGTAAAAGTGTGAAACGTTGCACTATTCAAAATAAATCGTGAGCAATATTTTTGTGTCTGCAGGTAAAAATATCTAAACATCTAAACACCCTCTGCGACCCAGCGTAGAAGAATTGCAAAGTTCGTTTACATCAATTAAATTGTACTTTTTTACATGAAAAGTTCAGAGCTGTCGATCTGAATAGCAGCACAACTGGCATTTTAGTGGGAAAAAAAACTGCTAATTGAATGTCCCAGTTTGCTACGGTCACGCAAAATTCTCCCGAAACAAAATATGCCTAAAAATCTACATTTTTATAATCAGTGACTTCCTTAAAACTCGATCAAGGAGGAAAATAAAGAAAATATGATCAATCTCTATGCTTGGGTCTCTGAGGGTTAAAACAGGGTTTATTTTTTATTTCACCAAATTGGCAAAATTTCTTGTTTTAAGATTAATAGAGATTTTTGCTAAAAAAATATTTTTTATGATAATATTTTTTTTTTTCCCAAGATGTACGTCTTGCACAGTTTTGCTTTTCAAGTAAATGTATCTTGTTTTAAGGATGTTTAGATATTTTTTTACTAAAATAAATTGAAAAATTACAATTTTTTTGGCGTTTTTGCTGTGAAAAATGAAGAAACTTCCCTCAAATGACAATAAAAAAAATGCAAATCAGATTCTCTTCATAACATGATGTGATTTGCCTTAAAATATGAAAATAACTTTTTTATTATTATTATTATTATTTTTATTTTATTTTTTATGTTGGCTTGAGAGCAAGTGATTTTTGCATCCTCTCAAATTTGGAAACATTTCGCTTAATTTTATGTCATACTATTTTGTAAGAAAAATAATGGCAGATTATTCTGCAGTTATTATAATGTGAATATTTTATGACATGAATTGGATTAGACTGTACAGCTGGTTTCTATTGTTGAAATGCATGCAAACGTTTCTATGCATTGACCTAAAATGACCTTCGATTGGCACGTGGATTTACCCTGTACCTCACATTTACCACTATATGTTGTCATATAGCCCATAACGACTATTATTTACAGTGGATCCTTAAATATTTCCCAGAAAACAGATTTTGAAAAACTTAAAATGCTCTAAAATTAAGAAATATTTCAGATTTGGGACTATTTGTAGCACCAATGACTAAGAAATAGTATTTTTCTTAAATGACAATTTTCACCCCAATGTTATGTTGATGTAGTGAAAATGTTCAGTATTAAATTAGAAACGCATTTTCACGAGCGCTCTCAGACATTCTCCATTTCTGCCATATCTTCAATGACACAATGCAAAATGATATCTTAAACATCTTACACAAGTTTCCATCTCAGAAGAGGAGTTTGACACTATGCAGAAGCACAATTTGATTTCCATTTGATCATTTTACTTGTAACAAACTCTACCGTAGTGTAAAGTGTCCCGCAGAGGCTCATTTCGCCTCTTTTGTCGTCTTTTTGTTTTTCTTTGTATTCTTCTTCTTTCCCAGCAGGTAAAAATGGCACCTATGTGAACGCAAAGTGGAACTAAATGTGTTTTTGTATGTTTGTTTTGGCGATGTATCACAACAAACAACAAAATGTGCAATTGTAAATACTGACGAAAATTGCCGTCCTGTTTCATAATAGGTTGAAGACATTATTATAATGTTTGACCACTTTTAATGAAGGATAAATCTGTGGTAATACAGCCGTGATCATTTGTACTGACCAATATTGTAGGCATCATTTGCCTGGCTTTTATATACATCTATATATATATATAATGTGTGGTTAGTGTTTTTATATTTTAATTAGAATTTGTTTAGTTGGAGTTTTGTGTTCATTGCTTTGTATTAATTAACATACAGTGCATTCTGAAAGTATTCACACCCCTTCATTTCTTTCCCATTTTGTTATGTCGCAGACTTACGTTAACATGCCTTAAATTGTTATTTTTTCACATCAATGTACACTCCATAGCCCATAATGACAAAGCAAAAAACTGGTTAACTGAAATATCACATTGGCATAAGTATTCAGACCCTTGACTCAGTACTTGGTTGAAGCACCTTTGGCAGCGATTGCAGCCTCGAGTCTTTTTGGGTATGATGCGACAAGCTTTGCACATCTGGATTTGGGGATTTTCTGCCATTCTTCTCTGCAGATCCTCTCCAGCTCTGTCAGGTTGGATGGGGACCATCGGTGGATGGCCATTTTCAGGTCTCTCCAGAGGTGTTCGATTGGGTTCAAGTCCGGACTCTGACTGGGCCACTCAAGGACGTTCACAGAGATGTCCCGAAGACACTCTTGCACTGTCTTGGCTGTGTGCTTGGGGTCGTTGTCCTGTTGTGAAGGTGCACTCAGGACCACAGACTGGGCCAAAGGTCAAGGATATCTCTGTACATTGCTGCATTCAGCTTTCCTTCATCCCTGACCAGTCCCCAGTCCCTGCCGCTGAAAACACCCCCACAGCATGATGCTGCCACCACCGTTGGGATGGTATTGCGCAGGTGATGAGCGGTGCCTGGTTTCCTCCCGAATTGATGCTTGGAATTGAGGCCAAACAGTTCAATCTTCATTTCACCAGACCAGAGAATCTTGTTTCTCACAGTCTTAGAGTCCTTTAGGAGCTTTTTCCGTGTCTTGCACTGAGGAGAGGCGTCCGTCGGGCCACTCTGCCATAAAGCCCAGATCGGTGGAGTGTTGCAGTGATGGTCGTCCTTCTGTAAGTTTCTCCCGTCTCCACACATGATCTTTGGAGAACCAGAGTGACCATCGGGTTCTTGGTCACCTCTCTTACTAAGGCTCTTCTCCCCTGATTGCTCAGCTTTAGGAAGAGTCCTCGTTGCTCCAACCTTCCTCCATGTAAGAATTATGTGCTCTTGGGATCTTTCAATGCAGCCGGAAAGTTTTTGTATTCTTCCCCAGATCAGTGTCTCGACACAATCCTGTCTCTGAGTTCTGCAGGCAGATCCTTTGACCTCGTGGCTCGGTTTTTGCTCTGATATGCATTTACAGATATGGGACCTTATATAGACAGGTGTGTGCCTTTCCAAATCACATCCAATCAATTGAATATGGCACAGGTGGACTCCAATCTATTGGTGCTTTTCCACTGCATGGTACAGCTTGACTCATCTTGACTCTGCTCGCTTTTTGGGGGTTTTCCACTGTGGATGGTACCTGGTACCTGGTACTTTTTTTAGTGCCACCTCGGTCGAGGTTCCAAGTGAGCCGAGCTGATACTAAATATGACGTCAAAACCCTGCAGATCACTGATTGGTCAGAGAGAATCGTCACTGGATATGCGACACGGGACATCAACCCGCTAGTTTAAAGTATCATTTGTTCATGTGACTTTTGAATTGTAAAAATAAATGGCTGTGCGCAAAACCACACTGTGGTCAATAAACGAGGTGCAGATGTTCCTCTTGTTGGGGATGAACAAAATGACGTGAAACTAAAAAGTCTCTCAGGAAGTGTCTCAGCTGTTGGCCACACACAGCTACCACCGGACCTACCAACAGTGAAGAGAAAAGTAAAAAAAAAATGTAAAAGTGACAACAGAACCATCAAGGACCACAACATCCAGAGTGGTTCAAACAGAAGAAAGTGGAAGTGGTTTGACCAAATGGACGCTATCTAGACCGGCGAGCAATGGGAGGGAGAGCGTCCTGGACTCGGTCACAGCGTTGTTGGCGTCCACGATGGAGGATGGGACGTTTTGTTACGTTAACTCTATACTCTGCTTGAAAGCTTCACTTTATTTAGTTGAGCAGCAACTGGAAGCTTCTAAAACAACCAGGTTGTGTAAAATCACCATCAACAACTGCTTTATGCAGCGCAATGAGCTAGCAGCTAACAGCTAGCGGTCGGGTAATTGTTTATGGTCAGTTTGTGTCGTGTTTAGGATGATGTCACGGCAGTAGAGGCGGCGCAACTATGTCGATCAGCCTATAATCCCACCCACGTTGAGGCGGCACTAAACTGCAGTGGAAATGCAAACTCAGAAAAGTAAAGCGAGTGGAGTTGAGTCCAGTCGAACCATAACGTACCGTGGAAAAGTGCCAAGATCCAGAGAAATGGGATGCATCTAGTGTCATAGCAAAGGGTCTGAATACTTATGTCAATGTAGTGTTTACGTTTTTCAGTAATCTGGTTTTTGCTTTGTCATTATGGGGTATGGAGTGTAGATTAATGTGAAAAAAATAATAATTTAAAGCATATTAGCATAAGGAGAAGGGGTCTGAATACGTTCTGAATGCACTGTATATTCATTATATATGATGCCACTTTTGTAACCTAATAGTATACTGTCATTTTTAATTCATTTTAGGGGATTTCCTTTGTTTTTATGTAAACCATTATAAGAATAAAAAAAGTTTAAAAAAAAAAAAGCTGGATGAAAAACGATGTCTGACAGTGATGATATTCCCAAACCTTTATATAATTAATAACTCCCTTTTATAAACCTCAATCATTTATTAGACAATTTTTTTTCTTCATAAATAGACCAAAATGTATGTATGTATGTATGTATGCATACTGCATGTGTTTCCCCAAGGCTTTAAAAACTGGTAATATTCACCAGTGTCGACTTGACCATTGGAAATCACTGAAAGTGGATGTAGAATCAGATTGAAGCTCAAAACGAATTATTTCATGATCAGCTACACTGTACATGTATTCAGTTCTTTGTAATAAAATAAAATACAAAAATACTTTCTAGATAGACTTTTCTCTTTTCTATCTGTAAATCTTTGAGATTGTACTATTGTTTTCCCAGTGAGGTTCCCAGACTCTACATATGCACACAACATGAACAAAACATGCACAGAGCATACACACAACATGCACAGAGCATACACACAACATGCACAGAGCATGCACACAACATGCACAGAGCATACACACAACATGCACAGAGCATGCACACAACATGCACAGAGCATGCACACAACATGCACAGAGCATACACACAACATGCACAGAGCATGCACACAACATGCACAGAGCATACACACAACATGCACACAACATGCACACAACATGCACAGAGCATGCACACAACATGCACACAACATGCACAGAGCATAGACACAACATGCACACAACATGCATAGACACAACATGCACACAACACGCACAGAGCATACACACAACACGCACAGAGCATACACACAACATGCACAGAGCATACACACAACATGCACACAACATGCACAGAGCATACACACAACATGCACACAACATGCACAGAGCATACACACAACACGCACACAACATGCACAGAGCATACAAACAACACGCACAGAGCATACACACAGCACACACAACATGCACAGAGCATACACACAACATGCACAGAGCATACACACAACATGCACAGAGCATACACACAGCACACACAACATGCACAGAGCATACACACAACATGCACAGAGCATACACACAGCACACACAACATGCACAGAGCATACACACAGCACACACAACATGCACAGAGCATACACACAACATGCACACAACATGCACAGAGCATACACACAACATGCACACAACATGCACAGAGCATACACACAACATGCACACAACATGCACAGAGCATACACACAGCACACACAACATGCACAGAGCATACACACAACATGCACAGAGCATACACACAACATGCACAGAGCATACACACAGCATGCACAGAGCATACACACAACATGCACACAACATGCACAGAGCATACACACAGCATGCACACAACATGCACAGAGCATACACACAACATGCACACAACATGCACAGAGCATACACACAGCATGCACACAACATGCACAGAGCATACACACAACATGCACAGAGCATACACAGCATGTACAACACACACACAACATGTACAACACACACACACACAACATGCACACAGCATGCACACAACATACACAGCATGTACAGCACACACAGCATGTACAACACACACACACACACAACATGCACACAGCATGCACAACATGTACAACACACGCACACAACATGTACAACACACGCACACAACATGTACAACACACACACACAACATACACACACACACAACATACATACAGGTTTTTGTTTGAATCAGAACATTGATATAAACAAACAGGAAATCAGCAGCAAACATGCAAATCTACACCGGTGACACGGCGACGTTGTTGGTCTTGGAAGCGTTTCACCAGAACTCATCATCAGGTTCTTCATGTGACCGCGCACTGATGCTGCAGAACTAAAGGTTTGTAAAAGTCAGAATAAACTGAATTATTTCTCATTTCACAACTGACCTGTCGTCTTTGTTGTCAGACAGCAGAATATCTTGAGTACTTTGTTCTTGTGACGCCTGTATTTAGGCTCACACACATCAAGTGAAACACAACAAATACACAACAGATGTTTTTACGAATGGCAGTATTTGTGGTACTGTATGCAGATTATTTATAATGTCATTTTTCCTGCAATACAGCATGAAGTTAACGAGACTGCATGCTTAATTGTCAGTGTTTTAAGGTATTCAAAAATGGCGCCTCACTTTGGTCATTTTTGACCAGAAAATTTAGATGTGTAGCCCTTTATATTTTTATGATGATAAAGATACCATATCGTCAATACATGTCTGCATTTCTTTCGGATTACGTGCTATTTTGATTTTATGTACATGCACATTTCTATATTTTACCATTAATTTGCAAATAGAAATAAGCACATTTTTGAAATAATAAATAATACAATTCAGAACCGACACTTCTATAAGATGAAACATGAAGAAAATATGAGAATGTGACAAATTGGAGGCAGATTTCTGTCATCTGATGAATCAAATATAAATAATGAGTTGATCATTACGTGATGTCAGTAACAGACAGTAAATGACTGAAGACACACTGTTGTAAACTAATATTATATTTTATTTCAAGATATACATTTGAATATATATTTAAACATTATCGAACTATTATTTGTCAAAGTTTAGCATTTTAAATATATTTGAAGTGTCAGTTTTACAAATACATGACACAGACTCAATGATGACTCAAATGACACAGAATGAAACTGAATGAGATGATTATCTTTCAAACGAGTCCACACACAAGATAATCAGATGTATAGATCATTAGATAATCCACAATGATGACTCAATGATGACTCAAATGGCACAGAATGAAACTGAATGAGGTGATTATCTTTCAAACGAGTCCACACACAAGATAATCAGATGTATAGATCATTAGATAATCCACAATGATGACTCAATGATGACTCAAATGGCACAGAATGAAACTGAATGAGGTGATTATCTTTGAAACAGTCCACACACAAGATAATCAGATGTATAGATCATTAGATAATCCACAATGATGACTCAAATGGCACAGAATGAAACTGAATGAGGTGATTATCTTTCAAACGAGTCCACACACAAGATAATCAGATGTATAGATCATTAGATAATCCACAATGATGACTCAATGATGACTCAAATGGCACAGAATGAAACTGAATGAGGTGATTATCTTTCAAACGAGTCCACACACAAGATAATCAGATGTATAGATCATTAGATAATCCACATGAAGCACAATGTTACATATGACCACCAGGAGATGGCGCCAAATACATGACACAGACTCAATGATGACTCAAATGACACAGAATGAAACTCATTCTGTGAAATCTCATGACTAAAATCATGTCTGCATGCTATGCAAACCTTTAGTCATTGTTGTGTTTGCATGTGTAATTAGTTCTTATGTACAATTATTATCTTTTATTTGTTTGGAGATGTTTTTGGACACTTTGATCAATTATATTTGTAATGTTGGAACTTTTGATTGATTTGTCGTATCAACACATTTTTCTCAGATACAGTTGACATGATTGGGAACAAAACAAAAGCAGTTTATTTTACCTTATTTACACCCAGAGATATATAATGTCAAATCAGAAAAATTAGTTTAAAAAAAGGTTAATTTTTGGCTAATTTTTTTGTGCGTGTGTGTTTCTTAGTGTCTCAGAATGCATCATAATCCATATAATAAACTTTTTTTTTTTTTTTTTGCGTGTGTGTGTGTCAAGTTATAAGCCTGTAATGTTGGGTATGTCACTGAAAAAAAAATCTTTAAAAACACCTTCAGAGCTTAAAGGGTGCCGTGCACCGATGCAGGGTTTCATAACCCCACAGTACAATCACAAGTGTAAAATGTTGCTTTACCCGGAGTTGAACGTGTTCTTTCCTTTTCGGATGACGTCATCAAGCCCTGTTGTTTCTCAACCACCAGTCATACAGGGAACGCTTTTCACCATCCAATTAACTCTCAAGTTTAATTCTACATGTTTTATCTATTTGAATATCCTGATCCCCTCAGAAACACATCAGGGAAATAAAATCATCTTCACTAGAGACTGAAAAAAACAAATACCGCAAGAGCGCCATCTGCTGGACTGATGAAAATCAACTTTTTGAATGAGTTTTCAATTTTCAATAAAAAATGTAGAAATGTAAAGTATTAGTGTGATGCTATAAAACAACATCTGTGCTCACTTCAACTCGCTCTTTAGTTTCTGATCGATGCTCTTCACAGAAAGGTCTCTCCTCCTCATCCTCACGAAGTCCATCCATGGTCTTCATCTTCGCCTCATGCACCTTACATGTCCTGTCTTCAGGGGTATTACAGTATAAAATATTGACATGTATATTTATATGATAATAGTGCTCAGATGTGTGCTCATATGTGCTCTCCATGTCTCGTCTCAGCTCCAGGATGTCCTTGTGAGATTTCTCTTGTCAAAACAAACACTACATCACAATTCAACACATCATCACGAGGGCAAATCCTGTATGTGAATGACTTGGATATTGGACTAGAACACTGTGACAATGTGCAAAACAATGTAACTAGAAAAGGAAACCTCGTATAGATATTTTTCTTATGTAGTTTGAAAAGTTTGATATGCCTTCTTATGTGGATGCTAATGTGTTTTTGGAAAGCTGACTTGTTCAGTTTTATCTAAAACTATATTAAACAATTTTTGTACTTTTAGAAATTAATTTGTCATGGCAGGACCATTAAAATGAACTAGAGAAGGCAAAACTATGGAGCTAAAACAATGACAAAATCATTTTTTGATTCTAAAACTTGTTGTTGTATATATACAAATATACAGTTGTATGGAGCCCCCTAGAGGACAGGGCGGGAATTGTTGTTCTGAAATAGTTTGCGTGCCCTCACAATATATTTATCGTGTTTTTACCACAGTAACATATTTTAACCTTAATATTCGTAGTGAAACCATAGAGATAACACAGCAAAACAAAAACTATGCTAATAAAATTTATAACTTTTTGGTTATGTTTTACTAAACAAAGGTGTTTGTGGATAGCTGACATGTTCTGTTTCATCTAAAACTATTTTAAACCATTTTTGTACTTTTAAAAATGTATTTGTCATGGCAGGACCATTGAAATGAGGCACTAGAGAAGGCAAAACTATGGAGCTAAAACAATGACAAAAGATAAAATATTTTAATCTGAAATTTGATCATTTAAATTCTAGACACATGACATTCAACAAAAATGTTGTGGTTATGTTTTACTATACAAACACCAAACTTTAACTGTGGTTTTACTGTAGTAATACTGTAGATAACCATGGTTTATCTTGTGGTTATGATGATTTTACTTCGCGTCTGAGACCGTCAAGCCAAGCATCTTATCACGTGGCTTGTTGAGCACATTACCGCGGAGACGTAGCACGTGTGGGGGCTTCACGCCATCCACTGTGACATCCACGCACAACTCACCACACACCCCACCGTGAGCGAGAACCACATTATAGTGACCACAAGGAGGTTACCCCATGTGACTCTACCCTCCCTAGCAACCAGGCATATTTGGTTACCCCATGTGACTCTACCCTCCCTAGCAACCGGGCCAATTTGGTTGCTTAGGAGACCTAGCTAGAGTCACTCACCACGCCCAGGGATTCTAACTAGCGACTTCAGGGGTGGTACCCAGCTTGTATACCACTGAGCTACACAGGCCCCCAATTTAATATTCTTGATGCAACATAATGCTTCCAAGCCCCAGTCAGCTGTGCGCTTTCTACACTGCGAAAGGGACCCCACCACACACACACACACACACACCCACACACACACACACACACACACACACACACACACACAAATACATGCACTTACTCACAGCAACGTCACCGCATAACAACATGTCAAACTCGCTTCATTTCAAGTGGCCCATGAGCTCATTTCTAAAACGTAGGATGGCAGAAGATTGCAACGATTCACTAAACAATCAGTTACACCTTCCCCTGTCATCTGTATGAGCAGGTGCTGGTGCCACATTTTCAAAGGGCCCAAATAAACCCTGATGTGTTCCAGGCTGAAATTGAGTTTGGCACCCCCGATTAAATCTATTCTTTGACCAACACGCATTAATACGGGTCCGGCGTTTTGGGCTTGTGGACGTGTGCACAACAGCACTGCTGTAATATATATATATGTACAGGCATACGGATTATATATATAGATATATATATATTAGGGCTGTCAATCAATTAAAACGTTTTATAGAATTACACAGTATAGTGATTAATTAATTGAATTAACTGCAATTAATTGCATATAATACATTTGCAGAGAAATCCCCTCAAATAGCAATAATTCAATATGACACATTATAGTGAATAGTTATATTTAAATAATTATAAATAAAAATTTATATAAATATATAAAATAAAAAATAATAAGTCAGATTATTAAAATGCATGATATTATTGCGGTACACGAGTAACATAAGTTAACAAGAACTAACGATGAATAATAATTTTACAGCATTTATTAATTTTATTTAATGTTAATAAAAAGAAAATGTTCCGTTTGTTAACATTAGTTCATGCAATATGAGCTAAAATGAACAAACAAAGAGCAATTGTACATTTATTAAAGTAATCATTCGGATTATGATTTGATAACGACTTTGTTTGGGTCCATTTCTCACTTTAGATGAACTGGAATATAATGGACATAATAATCGACTACATTTCTCAGGACAGGATGACATAAATGATGACAGAATTGTCTTACCGAGAGATTCTGTATGTGCTGGTGTAGCTGTATCACAGCGTGAATTAACTCCATCTTCATCATGATGTTCATCACGCTTTCATTTCCATGTAAAACTCTCCCTTCTGGATGTTTGAATCTGTTCAAACATAAATAATAAGTAAGAACTGATCGTGAAGCAAAGACTGATTCGAATTGTGTATAAAAGTGTATAGTAAAAAAAAAAAAAAGAAGTGCTTTAAAAATTAAAATGACTTGAACATAATTATTCTCAAGATAAACATGAAGTTCATGTGATAATTCCTCATAATAATCTGTTGGTAATTGCAGTGATGTTTTATAAATCACTTTATTGTAGAGCTCAGCTTTACATCACACTTCTGTGACATTTCACATCTGAATATAATACATTTATGTTAAACCTTTTCATATGTTTAAGCTAAACAAACATGGTGCTGTTCTTTTTTAATCAGATCGTTACATGTCTAATAGACAGATAAATAAATACATTAATAAATAAATAGATAGAAAGACAGAGAGAGAGAGAGAGAGAGAGAGAGAGAGACAAACAGGTATATAAACAGACAAATAAATAAATGATAGGAAGACAGATAAATAAACAAAACAGACAGACAGATTGAAAATACAGACAGACAGAGAGACAGACAGACAAATAGTCAGATAGATAGACAGACAGACAGACACAGATAGATAGATAGATAGATAGATAGATAGATAGATAGATAGATAGATAGACAGATAGATAGATAGATAGATAGATAGATAGATAGATAGATAGACAGATAGATAGATAGATAAATAGATAGATAGAACAGCAAAAGTATGTTCGCTCTGTCAAACCGACATAATACATCTAAACATCTGAATATAAATGCAGTTAAACATGAGAGTGAGTCTCTCTTGAAGATCTGATACAGCTTCTGTCGCAGCTTCTGTACTCTTTACACACAGACATCTTCATTTCACTCATCCGTTTTTCACACACGCCGTTCTTTAGCAACAAGAAGACACCCGCGCGTCTTTATGACGTAACGCGTATCAACTCCTCTCATTGGCTGTTCGTAAGAGCACCGGAAACGGGAAATGTTGTGATTATCAATACGCGATCGGTGTCAGTCAAGGCTTTAATGTTTATTTTTCTTTTACACATCAACATTTATAACACTTGTTTTGTGTTTAAGGACTTGCATTGTTAGAATGTGTCCTATTTAAAGAGAAAGGCATCCGTCATGTGAAATTAAAGGCGCTAACTATTAGTTATTTAATAGCATTACTAGGAATATGTCCAGTATTGTGCATTGACTGACTCGTTTATGTTATCTTTAAAGCTGTGAATACTGAGGATTAACAATGTCAGGCAGTTTTTATTTTGTTATGGTGGGTCATCATGATAATCCAGTGTTTGAGATGGAGTTTCTCCCCCCTGGAAAGACAGAATTAAAGGTTTGTGTTAAGTGAATATTAACTAACATTACTAGATAAGAGTGATGATTAACTAGTGCTGTATGTGTTGTGACAGGATGACCACCGACACCTGAATCAGTTCATCGCTCAAGCTGCTCTTGATCTAGTTGATGAAAACATGTGGTTGTCCAATAACATGTACCTGAAGACTGTGGACAAGTTCAATGAATGGTCTGTGTCGGCGTTTGTCACTGCTGGTCATATCCTTATTAAAGATTGATTGACATTTACATGATTTAGATCATTAAGAGTATGTAAAATGGGCTCTAACAGTCTAAGACCAATAGTGACAGACAGACAGACAGATAGATATGTAAATAATGAGACAAATAAATAAATGACAAGCAGATAGATACAGTAAATAAAACTGATAGAGAGACAGACAGATACATTGTGAGGCAGACACATAGAGGGACAGACAGACAGAGGGACAGACACATAGAGAGAGACTGACAAAGGGACAGACACATTAGAGAGACAGACAGACAGAGGGACAGACAGACACATAGAGAGACAGACATACAGGGACAGACACATGGCCAGACACATAGAGAGACAGACAGACAGATGGACAGACACATAGAGAGACAGACAGACAGACACATAGACAGAGACTGACAGAGGGACAGACACATAGACAGAGACTGACAGAGGGACAGACACATTAGAGAGACAGACAGACAGAGGGACAGACACATAGAGAGACAGACAGACACAGAGGGACAGACACATAGAGAGACAGAGAGAGAGAGACAGACAGACAGAGGGACAGACACACAGACAGACACATAGAGAGACAAACAAAGGAACAGACACACAGAGGGACAGACACATAGAGAGACAGACAGAGGGACAGACACAGAGATACAGACAGACACATAGAGAGACAGACAGATGGACAGACACATAGAGAGACATGAGACAGACACATATAGAGACAGACAGACAGAGGGACAGACACATAGAGAGACAGACAGATGGACAGACACATAGAGATACAGACAGAGGGACAGACACATAGAGAGACAGACAGACAGAGGGACAGACACATTAGAGAGACAGACAGACAGAGGGACAGACACATAGAGAGACGGACAGACACAGAGAGAGAGACAGACAGAGGGACAGACAGACACAGAGAGAGACAGACAGAGGGACAGACAAATAGAGAGACAGACAGACAGAGGGACAGACACATAGAGAGACAGACAGAGGGACAGAGAGACAGACACAGAGAGAGACAGACAGACAGAGGGACAGACACATAGAGAGACAGACAGAGGGACAGACACATAGACAGACAGACAGAGGGACAGACACATAGAGAGACAGACAGAGGGATAGACACACAGAGGGACAGACACACAGAGAGACAGACAGAGGGACAGACACACAGAGAGACAGACACAGAGAGAGACAGACAGACAGAGGGACAGACACATAGAGAGACAGACAGAGGGACAGACACATAGACAGACAGACAGAGGGACAGACACATAGAGAGACAGACAGAGGGATAGACACACAGAGAGACAGACAGAGGGACAGACACATAGAGAGACAGACAGAGGGACAGACACACAGAGAGACAGACACAGAGAGAGACAGACAGACAGAGGGACAGACACATAGAGAGACAGACAGAGGGATAGACACACAGAGAGACAGACAAACAGAGGGACAGACACATAGTGATACAGACAGACGGATAGAAAGAGACAGACAGGGAAATAAACAGACAAATAAATAAATGATAATCAGACAGAAAAAGACTCATTGATGTTTAAACTATTTAGATCATTTAATAATATGTACAGTGGGCTCCTAATAATAGTGAAGAACCTTAAATACAGTATTTCTTCTTCATAACTTACTCCAAAAATCCTAAAACTTGATTTCCAGATTTAAAGATCCTAGATTTGCAAGGTCTTCTACATAATATCTGACGTACTGATCTCACTGTAGCTTCAAATCAAATCAAATCAAAATCAAATCAAATCACTTTATTGTCACACTACTGTGTACACGAGTGCAACAGCAGGTGAAATTCTTGTGTGCAGTTCCGAGCAACATAGCAGTAATGACAGTGACGAGACATAAACCACTTTACAATAACAACATATTTACACAACACAATTTACATAACAAATGTACACAATACACACAATGTAGAATACACATACACTAGATACGTGTATAAATATATATAAACACTAATTGAATTGGGAGAATATATTGACAGAGTGATGATTCAACGATTATTCCTGAATGTTTGCTTGTATACATGTGAGATTTATCATGCTGCATGATGTTCGGCAAGAGGATGGAATCAAGAACTTCTTCACCGATGTGTATGACCTGTACATCAAGGTGCAGCAAATCCTGTCATACTGATATCCATATGTGTGCAATGAACTTGTCTCAAAACCTTTATGCCTTTTTACACAGTTTGCAATGAATCCCTTCTATGAAGTCAACGCTCCGATCCGCTCCACAGCCTTTGACAGGAAAATTCAGTTCCTTGGGAAGAAGCATCTCCTTAGTTGATTTGTTTTCTCTACTATTATCCATATCATGTGTACATTTTTGAGCTTTCATTTTACCCTCATGCATAATAAATAAACAGGTGTGTGTCTAAACTGTCTTGGATACAACTAGGATAATTTCATTACATTAACCACTTGATATTGTGCAACGAATGCTGAATATTTGGAAAGCTGAAGCCCTTAAAGGGATAGTTCACCCAAACATGTAAATTGAGTCATTGTTTACTCACCCCTGTGTTGTTGTAACTCTGTATGACTTTCTTAGGAGAACCTGTGAATAAATGTTGTGCTCTGTGATGTCATACAATGGCCGTTTATGGTGACCACCTCTTCAAGCTTCAAAAGAACACAAAAGTATCATTCAGAAGTCTAATTAATTATTCATGAGACTCATGATTGTTATGAAAGTGTACGATAAGATTTGATAAGAAACTGAAATATAATGTATTATTTAGTGTAAATGTTCACTGTTGATCTCCTGTGTGTGTTCATGATGGGACACGAGATTAACAGTTCACGCAGACCCCTCACGACATGGGGGCGTTCAAGCGAAAACACGTTTATCTAAAAACAGTGATAGTGACATCAGAACACAACTGCACACAAAACAGAGAACAGAACTTACTAAACATGTCTGAAGAGTTTGTAGATGAAGAATTGATGCATTTCTATGCCCAGCCTTATTTTTTTTAAACAGAAACCTAGAGTAGGCTACAGGATGCCACAGTCACACTGTGTCCTAACCTGATGGCAAACGACACGCAATAAAAGTTATATTTTTTATATTTTTTTGTCCTAATTAGCAGTGGCGAGCGACGGTTCATTCTATTGATCACTTTTTTCTATTTTCAGCATCAGGCGGGTAACTCCGTCCACTGTGAACTGGCACCGTTTAAAAAAAATAAGGCTGGGCATAGAAATGCATCAATTCTTTGACTACAAACTCTTCAGACATGTTCAGTAAGTTCTGTTCTGTTTCAATTTTCATTTATTTGTGTTCTTACATTCTCGTGGACTCGTTCTACGTCCTCATTCACTGCCAAATTTAAATTTCAAGAATGCAGGAAATTACCCGCATGTGTCCTTGAAATCGAGGTTGCATTGAATGGTGACTTGTGGGCAAGAACTCTGTACTACAGTGGCAGACAAAGGACATTTATCATTTTGTTTTGAGTTTCCCGCTGTTAGCTCGGTATACTCGTTATGGTTGTCATATTCCAACATAATTTTAATGCAGTAATAAACATGGAGAAAACAAGTGTTTACAAACTTTATTCTTTTAATGTGTCACTAGTCCCGCAAAACCCCACTGGTGTGATAATGCCAGTAGTTCTCTCACTGGATTCAAATGTGCTGTGATGGTTAATTGCGCAACAGGAAGATCACAGCACATCTCAAAGCTCGCAATAGATGCGTTCTCCGAGTTTGTTCTTCCAAGGTAGCTTGGCAAGACTGGTCTTCATAAGCATGTAATTCCATTATCTGCGTTCTTAGAATTGAGAAACACCAATAGACTGAATTTTCATTTTTGAGTGAACTATACCTTTAAATTCGGTGCCACCAGAAGAGCGCAGCAGTGCACGCCCACTTTTTCAGCCGCCTGGGTTCCGGAAGAATTTTCCCATTAATTTCTTCTAGACTTTTTTTTTTTTTTAAATCTCCCTTTAAGAGTTGTAAAGCATGAAACAAACCAAACAGCTCTGAGTTGAATCGCAACATTACTGACGTAGTTTTAAGGCAAAAAAGTATTTGAAAATCTGACAAAAAGACAAAGATACAAGTCTGTGTATTTACCGTCTTTAATGAAGGTACGGACTACAATCCCATGAAGCATTGCAAATGAAATATGAAACTATGGAAATACATAAAACTATTGATTTAGAGTTGTTCAGTAAAGAAACAGTATATTTTAACATTTACGATAAACACAAATATATCAGTAGTTTGAGCGTGCAGGGAGATTGACTCGTTTACGTCACTCACAACGCGTCATGGGAGTGGGCGGTCGCTTCCGGTCTTATTTGTTGGCGGCGGTCTCTGATTGGTTGAGCTTTCTCTGCTGGATCATGGGTAATGTAGTTGTTCAACTTGAATTAAAGCCTATGTTCATAATTGTTTATATTTGACACTCTTTACACAATCTCATAAAGTTAATATATTAGAAATCAGATGTATGAAAAAACAAAATATAAATATATATATATAAAAAATAAATAAATAAAAGCAGAAATGGAGGTTGCAGTGAGACACTTACAATGGAAGTCCTAAGTGAATGGGACAATTATTGGAAGATTCAAAGGCAGATATGTAAAGATTATTATTGTATAAAGCACTTACATTAATTCTTTTGATACATTTTGTTAGATTCTTGCATAAAAACAGAAAACAGTTTGCGAATAGGGTAGAAAAAATAAGATTAAGGTACTTCAGAGAATATACCTTGAATTAAGTTTACTTTTGGTTTAAAGCAAAAATTGAGTGAGATTTAAGCTTAAAATTAAATATATATATATATAAAAGGAAAAAGCTATTTTAATTCTAGATCTGTTCAAGAAGTCCACAGCAAAAAAAAAAAAAAAAAAAAAGTTTGTTTTTTATTGTCTTATGTTTTAGCAAAATTATCAAAGCGATCCTAAAACAAGAAAAAATTATTTGAGAAGCAGAAATGGCATGAGATATTAACACATTTTTGTTAGAGAATCCTAACCAAATTTGGTGCGCTTTATGCTTATAACAAGAAAAAAATGATTTGCCAATGGGCTAAGAAAAATAAAATCTTGTTTCCCCTTTGAATCAAGTTTTTGGCAAATAACTTTCTTTGTAAAGCAGATTTCTCTGAAAACAAGACAAAACATCTTACACAGTTTTGCTTCTCAAGTAAATGTGTCTTGTTTTAAGGATGTTCAGGTATGCTTACAGGAAAACAAGACAAAAATACTGATTAAGAAAATTATTTGAGCAGTTTATTTATTGCATTTGCTCTTTATCAAGCTGGAGAAAGAATGATATACAGTTCTGTGCAAAGGTTTAGGCACTTGTGTAAAATGTTGCATTGTGAGGATGTCTTCAAAAATAACGACATAAATAGTTTTCATTTATCATTTAATGTCATACAAAGTCCAGTAAACATAAAAAAGCTAAATCAGTATTCGTTGTGACCACCTTTACCTTTAAAACAGCCCTAAATACACCTGCACACAGTTATTCTTGGTCGTCGGCAGATCGGATGTTCCAAGCTTCTCGGAGAATTCTCCACAGTTCTTCTGTGTATTTCGGCGGTCTCTATCGCTTCCATCTCTTTATATAATCCCAGACTGACACATGTTCAGTGGGGGTCACTGTGGGGGTCTCTGTGGGGGTCACTGTGGGGGTCACTATGGGGGTCTCTGTGGGGGATCTCTGTGGGGGTCACTATGGGGGTCTCTGTGGGGGTCACTGTGGGGGTCTCTGTGGGGGTCACTGTGGGGGTCACTGTAGGGGTCTCTATGGGGGTCACTGTGGGGGTCTCTGTGGGGGTCACTGTGGGGGTCACTGTAGGGGTCTCTGTGGGGGTCACTGTGGGGGTCTTTGTGGGGGTCACTGTGGGGGTCACTGTGCGGGTCTCTGTGGGGGTCACTGTGGGGGTCTCTGTGGGGGTCTCTGTGGGGGTCACTGTAGGGGTCTCTGTGGGGGTCACTGTGCGGGTCTCTGTGGGGGTCACTGTAGGGGTCTCTGTGGGGGTCACTGTGCGGGTCTCTGTGGGGGTCACTGTAGGGGTCTCTGTGAGGGTCACTGTGGGGGTCACTGTAGGGGTCTCTGTGGGGGTCACTGTAGGGGTCACTGTAGGGGTCTCTGTGGGGGTCACTGTGGGGGTCACTGTAGGGGTCACTGTAGGGGTCTCTGTGGGGGTCTCTGTGGGGGTCACTGTGGGGGTCACTGT
Organism: Moxostoma hubbsi; assembly: GCA_032164185.1. Lineage (NCBI taxonomy): Eukaryota > Metazoa > Chordata > Actinopteri > Cypriniformes > Catostomidae > Moxostoma > Moxostoma hubbsi. The sequence continues at coordinate 1,613,789 of JAVLUX010000065.1, forward strand.
AGGGGTCTCTGTGGGGGTCATGACACCTGTTGCAGGACTCCCTGTTCTTCTATTCAAATATATTTGCAAAAGTGAAATTTGGGAGTCTAATATTTATATTTCCTATTGACACACTAAAGCTGAAGATATGAATAACCATCTTAAGACAAATGCTTTTGTGAAACATCTTAAGACTTTTGCACAGTACTGTAAGTTTACACCGTAACCCATTCAAATCCCATCATTTATATATAAACTGTAAATATACACAAGAGTGTCATGCAAAGAAACCAACCCAGTGTTGGTTGGTGCATATCCAAGTCAGTGCATCTTGAAATATAATGCAGATTCTTCCAGTTCATTCAGCGAGCATTAAATAGCTAATGTAAATAGATCATTGAGGCATATAGTTTGTGTCCGTTAACAGCAGGGGACGCCGCTACGTTGCTTCCGATGCACATTGACCGTGTCTGTTGGAATCAAATGCTCGTGCCGCTTCTCCATGGCTAGAACTCTCCTCACAGCTTCCTCGAATGCTACCGCAACATTAATCGCATCTTTTGCACTGGTCTCGAAATACGGGAAGTCGCCGTTCTCCCTGCACCATTCCTGAGCTTCTTCACTCGTCACTTGCCTCTCCGGCACGTCGACCTTGTTGCCCAGAACCACAAAAGGAAACGCGTCGGGTTCCTTGACGTCGGCATAGTAGACAAACTCTTTCTTCCAGTTGGCGAGGTTGTGGAAGCTCTGACTGTCGTCCACGCCGAAGGTCAGCAAGCAGCAGTCAGAACCGCGGTAAAAGGGTGTTCGCAGACTCCGGAATCTCTCCTGGCCGGCCGTATCCCAGATTTGCAAGGTGACAGTACGGCCGTCGACCCCCAGGTCTTTATTGAGGAACTCTACACCGATGGTGTGGAAAAGGTGGGAGTCAAACTTGTTGGTGACGTAGCAGTTCATGAGGGAGCTCTTGCCAATGCCACCGTCACCCAGAAGAATGACTTTCAGAAAGGATGATTTGGACGACATGATCTTTGTTGTTGTCCTCTTCCTGGTTAACTGAAAACTAAAGTTATGGGAAAAAGTTAATAGGGTTCTAAAACTGGTTCTCATTTTTTAATGTAGTACAAATATATCTTGATAAATATTGAAAAAGAAGTACCAAATCAATATGGAAAAAATATATGATCATTTTATTTTGCATAAAGAAATGGTCCTACATATATATATGATTCG
>JAVLUX010000065.1:1622500-1625000 GCA_032164185.1 Moxostoma hubbsi
ATGACATGCAAAAATATTGACACAAAGGATGTTTTCATCAAAAGACTAAAACTACGACTAAACCAACACCTGTGTAACAATGTACAGTTCTTTCAGCGTATCTGAGGCAAATACAAAAGTTATCATTTAGTTTCATTTTTTGTAATATTTAAATATTTATAATATAAATGACATTGCACAGATGTAACATTTAAACCTTTAATATTACATCAAAGGACGGCGCTATAAGTATTCACAGAGGTCTAGATCTGCCCCTGGCTGTACATACATACAATTGATATTTTAAATGTGGACATTTAAGCAGAGTTGAATATGTACCGTTTTTATGATACTTGACGGTCCAGTCCAAATCATCTTCATTATCCTGAACCCATTCACACGCACCGTGATCAAAATTACAATCTGTCAGGAACCCTAATCAAACAAAACACAAAATTGTTGAAAAATGTACGTACTAATCACATACTTATTCCATGTTGAATTTCATGTTCTCTTACTTTCCCTCAGTGGCGCTGCTTGACTCTCTTTCGGCTCTGTGTCGGAACCATAAACAGGCACAAAGTCGTCTGGAACTGGAACAGATCAAAAATAATCACGGCACATAAAAACACATTGTTATTACACTTTCAAATGACACCTATTTTGTGCTTCGTTTTAACAATGAATTATATTGTTTTATTGGAATAATGTGCAGTGATGAATCGTTGCAATATGAATAATTCAATTTTGATTTTTCATATTGACTAAGTAGTTCAAGCTGAATTCATTGGAGAATAATTTGGGTTAGAGGTTTTGAACAAATCCTAACCAAATGTGTCAAGAGTATCAATACAGCGTTGCCTTGCAAACACTATAAGCATGATTAATCTCCTCTTTAAGACACAAAAACCCAACGAGTAAGCAAATATCTCCTGTTATGGAGAATACAAGAATGGTCTTTTTGGATGTGCAAGTGAACACTTGCCTGCAGTTTCACGTCTGTAAGCGCAGTCTGACTGAAGCTCTGAAGTTCTCAGGCTAATTGAAAGAGAAACCAGGGGTTTATAGAAGATTACTGGACTGATGACAGACACTGAGCCTCGCACTGTCAAACAGATGTTCTAATAACAGGCTTCAGGTTATTCCGGCAAGGGAACGGGCCCTGAGGAGGAATGTCTACCCAGAGCGTGTGTATATCTCGGGCTTGTCTCCTCCTGCCTTCTCTCTGACATTCTCAAGGACAGAGGGGAGATTCTGTAGTTTTGTCTTGTTGAGAGATTGAGGGGGAATTTGTGAAGCTGAATTGCATTCCTTCATGACATCATTTATTTGCACATGCTTTACCAAAGTCAACATACTGTTATTCGACAGACAAGGACTTACATTTCTGATTGTAACTCCTCCCACAGCTTTAAAGTCACGTCCACTGAACTTGGCACAGACCTTCAGACTGTTCTGACTCATGTTACTTTGACTTTGCGAACCGATTGGACTTACGGTTTTCACGCAAGAGGCGATCAAAAATCAACAAAATCCCATAGACTTACACTGACGGAATGCTCAAACAGGCCAAGAATATTCAAATGCAACAATCAAAACATTTAAAAATTCAAATGTAAACAAACCCTTTAATCTTTTATTACGTTTACATTTATGCATTTGGCAGACGCTTTTATCCAAAGTGACTTACAGTGCACTTATTACAGGGACAATCCCCCCGGAACAACCTGGAGTTAAGTGCCTTACTCAAGGACACAATGGTGGTGACTGTGGGGATCGAACCAGCAACCTCCTGATTACCAGTTATGTGCTTTAGACCACTACACCACCACCAAAGTGACTTACAGTGCACTTATTACAGGGACAATCCCCCCGGAGCAACCTGGAGTTAAGTGCCTTACTCAAGGACACAATGGTGGTGACTGTGGGGATCGAACCAGCAACCTCCTGATTACCAGTTATGTGCTTTAGACCACTACACCACCACCAAAGTGACTTACAGTGCACTTATTACAGGGACAATCCCCCCGGAGCAACCTGGAGTTAAGTGTCTTACTCAAGGACACAATGGTGGTGACTGTGGGGATCGAACCAGCAACCTCCTGATTACCAGTTATGTGCTTTAGACCACTACACCACCACCAAAGTGACTTACAGTGCACTTATTACAGGGACAATCCCCCCGGAGCAACCTGGAGTTAAGTGTCTTACTCAAGGACACAATGGTGGTGACTGTGGGGATCAAACCAGCAACCTCCTGATTGCCAGTTTTGTGCTCTAGCCACTACGCCACCACCACCTTTTATCCATCTGTAACCTTCAAATGTATATTTTTAATGAGTCTTACACTTTCAGACAAGGTCAAACAAACATCAAAATTAGTCCTGACTTTTAATTCCCATTATGTAAATTGCTCGTCCCGTGCATGATCAAAAGCAAGTAAAAAGACACATTGGGTCTCATTCATGAAACTTTTATAAATTTATGAGTAATTTCCATGTAAAATGGTAGTAAAACGTGT
>JAVLUX010000065.1:1627500-1655000 GCA_032164185.1 Moxostoma hubbsi
TTGCCCAAGGACACTTCAGCATGTGGAGTCATGTGGGCCGGGAATCAAACCACCAACCCTGTGGTTGGCAGCCGACCCGCTCTACCACCTGAGCCACGAAATGTACATAAAAATAAGATCAAAATAGCATAAAATCCCAAAAGAAATGCATATTTGTATTGTTCTTCAGCGAAGAAGAAATTGTATCATCATCATCATCAAAAAACGGACTTTACCGGTCAAAAATGACCGTGAATACCAGAATTACCATATTTCAATATCATAGGATGTTTAAACTTTAGACTTTAATCACAAACAAAAATTCACACAAATAAGCCTTTATGTAACTTATGTCATTTATATTTATATGACATATACGTTATACACTACCAAGTCTGAACACTCTTAATTTTACATTTTTACTTTTTTAACATCTTAGAAAAATAGATAAATAAAAATAAATTTCAGACAAGGTCAAACAAACATCAAAATTGGTCCTGACTTTTAATTCCCATTATGTAAATTCCTCGTCCCGTGCATGATCAAAAGCAAGTAAAAAGACACATTGGGTCTCATTCATGAAACTTACATAAAGACCCCTGATTTAGATCAAACGGGTTTTTAAGATCATGAGAAACATAAATAAGTTTCAATTGGTCGTGTATGTTCCTGCCTAAAGCAAACCTCTTTAACCTCTTTAATGTATGTTTTTGCACATATGTTACAAATCTAGTTTGGAATGTTGTCATCGCTCACCTGAACAGTCGAATCCGCTGCCACGGAAACCCTGTTTGCATTTACACCTGTAGGATCCGTGTGTGTTAATGCACTCAGCGTGATGAGAACACTTATGCATGCCGGCAGCACACTCATTTATATCTGAAAATATAGATATATATTTTAATTTAAAGCATGAATCAGTCCAACTGAGATGTTCAAGATAAAAACATCTTTATATTGCATGTTAGATTTATTCAACACATCTGTAAATGTGGTTAATCAAACTAAACCACGGACAATTAGGCCATATATCCATTGCATCTTTCTTACCAACACAGTCGTATTTGCCATTGACATATTTGAGATCGTGACCGCCCTGGCATTTGCAGTAGTAGCTTCCAAACGTGTTGATACACTGCCGATTGAACGGACACTGGTTTTTGCCAGTTGCACATTCATCAATGTCTTAAAGGGAAAACAAGAGAAACAACAGCTTAGTATTATTATTATTATTATTATTATTATTATTATTGTCTGCTGTCATTTGCTCCAGAGTTCACACACTTTTGGACAAATGAATTTCCGTGATTTTTCCAGTTGTGTGTGGATCGTGGAGAGTAGCATGAGTCTCCACATGCTGTGAGTCTCCTTAGCAACCAAATTGTCCCGGTTGCTAGGGAGGGTAGAGTCACATGGGGTAACCAAATTGTCCCGGTTGCTAGGGAGGGTAGAGTCACATGGGGTAACCTCCTCGTGGTGGTGATTAGTGGTTCTCTCAATGGGGCGTGTGGTGAGTTGTGTGTGGATCATGGAGAGTAGCATGAGTCTCCACATGCTGTGAGTCTCCACGGTGTCATGCACAACGAGTCACGTGATCAGATGCGCCGATTGATGGTCTCAGAAGTGGAGGCGACCCGGATTGAGGCGAGTAACCGCACCACCACGAGGACCTACTAAGTAGCGGGAATTGGGCATTCCAAAATGAGTATATGCACTCAAAAACAGATTTTAAGATTTACACATTTCAATATCATAAGAAAATTCTATCAGACTGAATTGATTAATCTTTGACAAAAATGTTTTAATTTAGTTAAACATTACAAAATAACATTTTATGGAATTTTGCATTGAAACTGAAATGTGTAAATCTTAAAAATTTGTTTTTTTAGTGTTATTTAGTTAACGCATTATAAACTAACATGAACTAACAATGACCTGCTGTATATTTATAAATGAGCATTAACTAAAATTATTAAATGCTGTAAAAAATATTGTTGATTGTTAGTTCATGATAACTAATGTATTAATTAATGCCAAAAAATAGAACCAGATTATAAAGTGTTACAGAAATTTGCAGGATTTTAGGTTTTAACAGTAATCATTTTTTTTATGATTTTTCTGTTTGTAATTACATTGTGATAATATTAAAAATATGTTTATATATTCTTTAACTACAATTAACATGAACTTACAATTAACAGTCATTTTACAGCACGTATTAAACTTGGTTAATGTTGACATATTACATCTATTTACATTTTAACGATTAAACACTTTATATGCACTCAAAACATTATTTTAAGATTTACACATTTCATTTTCATAACATAATTCCATCAAACTGAATTGATTAAAAATAAATAAAAAAACCTAAATATTTTAGATTTAATTTTTGTTTTTAAATTACACGATTCAATTTGATGGAATTTTGTAATAAAATTGAAATCCTAAAAATATTTAAAAAAAACTTTATTTTTACTAAAATGAATAACAGTGAAAAGTATTTTCACAGCACTTATTAATATTGGTTTAAGTTCATTTTCACATATGCTAAAACTAAATTATGATTAAAAGTGTATATGCACTCAAAAAACAAACATATTTTAATTGCATTAAGCGCATATGCATTAGTGAATGCATTAATAACTATAATGCATTGAGTGCTCCAATAATTTACATCAATGAAGGTCCGGTTGTTATAGCAAGTGCTGGTGTTGTTTGGTTGATCTCACCGACACAGGTCTTCCTATCAGGTCCCAGCTGAAGACCAGCAGAAGGACAGAGACAACGAATTTCTCCTTCGACCTCCTCACAGCCGTACTGACAATGAGCCAAAGAACACGTCCTCGAGTCTGCGTAAAAACATCAACAAAACACATTTGTCACTGTGAAGAGGTACCCACAGAACAACACGTACACAATGACCACATACATAAAAAAGACATGAGGCGTGAGCTGGTGTCCGCCAGAGGGTGGAGGAGCGGTTGAGGACCGGGTGACAGCACGTCCGGGAGCCGGCGAACAAGTTTGTCCCTTTCTCTCAAACCGGCCCAGCCACGCCCTCCTCCTCCTCGACACAAAGTTTTTTTAACAAGATTTTTTTAAGCTGCATTTCATATCTGTATGCTGTGACAGAAGGTGATGGAGAAGAAGCCATTTTTTCTAGTGTTAGCTGGCACCAAATGAACGATTTTAGACCAAAACTAGAGCGACAGAGCAAACAGAGCCTTTATTACAAGCGTTTGAAAATGAACTTGAAAAAAGGGTCAATTTGATCCTTAAGGACAACGTAGGGGTTAAACATTAACACCTATTCAAACAGAAGTACTCACTTGCACAGGACCCGTCAGGCATTAGCATGTACCCGTTTAAACAGTAGCACATATAGCTGCCAAACGTGTTCATGCATCGATGTTCACAGGGTCGAGGCTTCAGTCCGCACTCGTTCAGATCTGAAAAGAACAACACTCAATGTTTTATAATAACAACATACTGCCGTCCTATTATTCTGCAATATAAAGTGAGTTTTGCATACGATATCAGATGACTCTAATGATTAATACTGAGGCGAACCTTGACTGCACGTCTTTCCGGTGTATCCAGGAAAGCACTTGCATTTGTTTGGTCCGACACACTCGCCGTGTTTGCATCCCAAGTCGCACTGAGCTGGTAAAACATTCAACGGTAGAGATATATGAGTAAAGAAAGGAAGGTCAAGTTTGTTCACAGACACCACAAAACCATCCATGTCTGGAAACCAGCTTCTGTGTCTCCAAGATAGTTTTGTGTGGCTTAAGAGCACCATTCCACAGCAGAGAAAATAAAGATAACATTCGTTTGTGGATGGAAAACTGGCCCGGTGTTTCCATGTTTTGAAGAGTAAGACTAGCTAAACTCAAATGAAATATTCTCAATCATGAAAAGCTTTGATTCTTGTCAAAACTGTTCTTGTACAACATTTCTACTCATTTACCTTCGCAATGACCTTTACTATTTTTCTTCCAGCCGTAGCAACACTCCAGTCGGCTGCCATAACGACACACACCTGCTAAACCGCGAGCTGGGATTTGCCTGTTACTGAAAAAGCAGGAAGAGGTCAGTTTTATACAGAGATGCAAGAAGGGCAGTGATGGGGAGTAACGGATTACATGTAACAGATTACGTATTTAAAATACTAAATATAAGTAACTGTATTCCACGACAGTTACAGTTTAAATAATTGGTCATTCGAATACAGTTACATTCAAACAGTATTTAGACATCTGAAGAGATTTCTTTGCATTTTATTGTCATTTGTTTCATTTAATATTTCGTGCTTTCAGATGGAAAACATTAATACATATAAATGATCCAAAGTGCATTTGAGCAGCGGTGAAACACTTTCTTATGATGTGTGACATTCATATGAGCAGACAGAGAAGTACGTTTGAAGTACGTTTGGAGCAGAAGAAATAGAAATAAACCTTGTGTAAATTGTTAGCTTTATGCTAAGCTAAAATGCTATTTCTAGCCATTTTACATGCACATGTGACCAGACACCATCATATTAATTTAACAAGAAAATTCACGTTAGATCATAATTTTCTTTCTCTAGTAAGATCTTTGATATTAGGGCAAAAATCATATTCTTGATGAGAATTTTTGTATTGTTTTTCTGTAAAAAATGAATACATCTAATAATCCTTAAAACAAGATCAGTTTGACAGACCTTGAGTAATTTAACAGAATATGCTACAAATTACATTTGACAGCATGTACACTGTAATCTATAGTGGAGTACATTTTAAAAGTAACCTTTCCAATCCTGGAGAGGGGTTACTTTTAGTTTTTTCTCCCCAATTTGGAACGCCCAATTCCCAATGCGCTCCAAGTCCTCGTGGTGGCGTAGTGAGGACGAATCTCAGTTGCCTCCGCGTCTGAGACTGTCAATCCGCGCATCTTATCACGTGACTTGTTGATCACATTACTGCGGAGAATAGCAATGTCGCACTATGTCTCCACGGTAACGCGATCAACAAGTCACGTGATAAGATGCGCGGATTGATGCGAGAACCACATTATAGCGACTATGAGTAGGTTACCCATAAGCTTTTTGTGTTACTTCATATTACTTTACTCAAATGTAAGTAAAGTAATTTTAAGAAAAATGTAATTCATAAATAAGCAAAAATATATTTTTAATATCATGTGTGAAACCACAATTGATACCCTCGGGACTGCAAAATATGTAACAATTTATAAAAATGGTTATATCTCTTAAATAATTTCTTCTAAAAATCAGATTCTTTTTTTTATGCTCTTTTGGTAGACTTGACAACGTCACAAAGTTTGGTTTCCATATGAAAAACTATGTTATTTAAAAATGATGATTTACCTCAACCGGGTCAAAAATGACCAGCAAGTCCCCCTTGGTCAACCAGCTTCATCAGAAAGTCTGTACTGGCTGACCAGTATACTTTTCTGGTGGCTTATTGCATATCAATGAAGTGGTGCAAAGCGTAAGTTGCTAATCACCTGAGAAATACATCACTGTGCTTAGACGTTTCAGGACCATGTCTGGTTTTAACGCAAAGTCTAAACTCAGTACCTGCATTTGTAGTTTGGAGGTGGATCATCTCCATGACGATCACTGTTGTATCCGTTTTATGATTTTTATTTTTGAGATTTGTGTTAAACTATCTATTTTTCAATTTGTATTATTACTGTGTTCATATTTAAGTATATTTATGATCTAATATGTATTTGTGTTTCTCCACGTCACTGCAAAAGAGGCCGCTGGAAGAAGTTGGCGAGGGTTAAATGATTGTATTTGGGGAGGTGGTTATACAGGATTTTTTGACCACTTTGTTATTTTGATTATTATTTTCGTTTAGTTTGAAGTATAATTTGAATTTAGAAATATTTTTGGTGGAATTTTGTTGGCAGAATAAATTAATAGGTAATTAATTAATATAGTTCTGTTTATATATGATCTAGCAGCCTAATATCTATAGCCCAATATTTGTAGCTTTGGTGCTGCTGGCTGTTTTCAGACGGTCCCTTCACAGTTTTAGCACGTTTTAGCACAATGTGAGGACTTTTCAGACGGTCCCTTACCCACCATAGTCACAATTCCCAACAAATATCAAGGTTAATTTAATGATCTTAAATGATTTAATGGTGACGCGATCAGACAAGGGTCACATTTTGTCCCATATTGATTTGATACAGGACGCATCATTTCATCTTTAAATGCGGGACAGTCCCGTGTTTTACGGGACCCTACTTGGGAATGCCGCTCTGAAATGAAGGTGTCCAGATATTGGACTGCATTTAGACATGCACGGTAATGCATGGAGCTAGTGCATGCAATGCTACATAAAGAAAAACGAGTCGTAGCATTGATGGATTATTGTGACTGGAAAGATAATAATTAACGTCAGACGTTTACGTTTACGTAAAGCTGGAGATATTAACATGATTCAATAATAGAGGTAACTGTTGCCCCAAACACAGCTAATGTACAGTTCTATCCTTCTAATTGGTCATTCGCTCTCATTACAGAAAAGATCTCACGACACAATTTTGGGTTGTGACCCAGTGGTTGAGAAACCCCCAGACTATCACGGGACATGTTAGGCTATCAGAAGACACAAGGTTGCTTTACAGGTTAAAGTTACACCATGGCGAGTGATTTGAAGGTAAACATCTTTTAACATGACCTGTGACAGCTAATGTAGGACCATTACACTCATAAAACATGTATGGAATTTGACATATATGGGTTAAAGATGAATATCTGAATGCACAATTTATTGAATTAAAATCGTGATTTGTCTTTTTTTGTGTGGTTATGTAACAGCAAAAGGCTGCAATTTAGATAAACAAAGAACAGTCTGCATGTACTGTGCACTTCTAAGTGAATGTGTGAAGCCGGCTGTTTATAAGCTGTAAAGTAAGTTCATAATCATGTGTGGATTTTAGCAGACAGGATGTAGGAACCTCTAGCATCTCCTCTGTATATTTGACACTATCTTGAAGTGTTTGACAGATTCCTCAAATTGTCCTTGACCACATTTCAGCTATTATTAAACCTTGGACATCTCAACAGCAGATCATGGAACGTGAGCTAGTTCAGTTCTCTCGTGCTGGGGTTGTGTATTAGTTGTGCGGGGCGAGCAGGACCGGTTACAGTGGTGCCGTGACCCGGATGGGAGTGAGGATTAGGGGGGTGAGTGTAACGGGAGCCAGCTGGTAGATAGCTGTGCAATGTGTGTAAACCTCACTCTCCTGACCTCAAGAGGTGCACTAGCGACTGACGCTAGAGGCTGTAGCCTTTAGCCTCCTTGTTAGCGCACCCACCTCCCACGCCGGTTCGAGTCCCGTTCGGAGCGGGGCAACCAGGACCAGTAACATTGGTTTTGTGTTATTCTTCTTTCAAGGTACTTCTTTTTAACTCACAGTAAGAAATATTGATATCGAAGATCAGTCATTAAGTCGAATATTGCTTTGTATCCTATTCTTGGGGATGAGGAAATAACGTTAACCCTTACCTCTTCAAGTCACACAATGTTGAATGCAATATGCAGCTTTAAAACACAGGACATATTGTGCTTGTGTAACGTTTTTGAATGCAGACACAAACAATAAAAGACTGTCACACGATTTAATAGACACATAAAATAGAGGGACCGACACACAAGAACGTGCAGTTGAACCAACAGTGTTCCAGTAGTATCCGAGACTGAAGACAGCTGCCTCGTCAAAGGTATGTGTGAACTGTGGATATTATGGTGTATGACCAGTCTCTCTCTCTCTCTGTGCCGGTGGCGCGGAAGCAGATTTCAATCTCTTTAGTTAGATTGTGTCAACATTTGAAGTATGTAAATAATTAGTCAGTCACCATGAATTTGACAATCGTGGAAGCTGGTCTGGTATAAATTGGCCATATTGACTGTGGAATGTTGTTGTGATGATGTCACAACCAGCCCAGATTGTCCCCCCCCCAAGCCCCCCCACCACTTCAAAACCTGTTTCGGCACTAGTGGGTGTGACTAATGGTGCATTGCGTAAACAGCCTCTGAGGCACGGATTCTGGTCCCTTTGAAGTAATCATGTTAACAATGGTGCCAATAAACAATGGTGAGCGTGATTCGTTGGTTGCATTTTTACTCTAAATGGACATTTTTACTCAACTGACGGTTATGTAAAGGATTGGGCTTATTGGTAATTAAAATTAGCATTCCTATACATAATTTATAACTCATTTTTGGCGCCACTCTGTGGACATTTCACACGGAAACTTGAGTTCACACGTGCCCATTCGTTCGTAACACTTCCAGCTTCGGCCACCGGGGGCATTGATTTAAATTTCAGTAAGCACAGACCGATTACAGCAGCAAAAATTTCTACCAACTAGCTGGTGAAAAATTCCTGTAGGGCCTGTTAACACTATCTGTGATTTATTTCAGCACAATTGTCCATTTAAAAAAATGATCACAATGAGATGGTTTGCAGGTAAGGGATTTCTTCATGCTAAAAATGAACATTCTTGAGGGGAAGGTGTTTGTATATAAGTTGTCTTGCCCCAACTTCTGGTTTCAAAGGACATCAATATAACAAAGAAAACTGAATGTTTTACCAACATCCTCTCTCTATCCTTGTTCCTAGTTCAATGCTCCAGATGTCTTCTCATGTTGGCACCTAAATTTGGAATGGGCTCTAGAGAGACTGAGGGAATCTGTGAACCGACGTAAATAAACTCTTTCCTACAGGACAGTTCATAAAGAGGCAAACGGGAGCCACTCATTTGGTGTGAACAGGTGGCTCTGCACATTAACACTTTGCCAAAATTAGCAGATCACCACAGACAGCTTTAAAGTGTGAACACAACACCACCACCACAACAACTCACTGTGTGCTGTAAATCCCACGACCCAGAAATTAACCAGGGCACGGGACAAAAACATAATCAAAGTGAATAAAAATGCCACCAATATTTCAAATGTGCTGGCAAAAAATGTCCTCTGTTTTTGGTTTGCATTTGATATATTTTATGATATTTGATTCTAGGTCTATCTAGCTGAAACTAGCAAACTGAGAGTTTCGATGAGCTCAACAATGTCTCAAACTGTGCTCAGATTTGCCAAGAATCCAAAGCTTAGAGATATCGATATGAACTCAAACATGTATTATCTAATTATCCCAAGAGAGTCATGCTATCCACATTCATTTCAACAACTGACTCATTTGTGACCATTTCTATTTCTTCTCAGGAATTCAAGGCGAAACATCACAGACAATGATGATACTTTAAAGAAACACAACTCCACGAAGTCTTTATATGAGATATAAACTTTGCTTTGGGGTGCTACATGAAAGATAGAAATGCAAAGTGTTTCTGGTTTACTAGGAAAAGGTCACTTACCTGCAATCTGCCGTCCTAAATGAAAAGTATGACAGGAATGGGAGAAAACAAATCCAAGTGAAATATTTCATGTTTGAGAAACTATCCCAGTTTGGGCTCTTAGACTCTGTTGTTCTTCTCTTTGTAGTTTAATTCCTACAAGTGTTTTGTAAAAAGTCTAAACTAAACTCTAAGGAGTCTGCCTCTCTCTCTCTCTCTCTCTGTCCTCTCTCTCTCTCTCTCTCTGCTGAAAACCCAGATGTCATTGAGTTGAGTGACTGATAGGAGGAAGTGTTTTTGTATGGGTTTCTAAGGCTTCTGCTCTCTGAAACGTAATCCATGACGTCTTGATTAATGGCATCGTGTCTTACATCTCACTACACAGGGTCAAAAAAATAAAAATAAAAATAGGTTTGAGCACCTATCCCAGTACAGGGCATAGTAGCTCACGTGGTGAGCCCGGCTATGAATTCCTCTGCCGAATTCGCCTGCCACAGGGCTAGGGAGGAAAGACATCCAGGGTTCACAGTCTCGTGAACTCGCATGGGGGAAAAAGCGCATGTCTTCTCCTCCGGGGAGGGGATGCAAGTCATGCAAGCGTAAGCCGCATTGGCTGTTTATATACGATACCATCACCGTGTTCTCCATCCGGACCAACACGTGCTTGCCCTGGCCGAAGCCTCCACAAGGCCAGCAAAACTGCCAGCAACTCAAGGCATTTCATATGCCAACGCAGTCACAGCCTTGTCCAGGAGCCCGCGACTGCATGCCCATTGCACAAGTGCCCCAGCCTAACTTGGAGGCATCTATCATAACTATGACACACCTGGACACTTGCACTAAGGGGACCCCAGCCTGGTGAAATGCAAGGTCCGTGGCAGATCAGCATGATGGCCGTGCGATGCGTGCCGCAGCTCAAAGCCCATCTCGGGACTCGAGTCTGAAGCCAGTGCTGGAGCACTCTCATATGCATCAACCCGAGCGGCGTGATGCCGTCAGGAGTCCCAGTAGATGCTAAAACTGTTTCAGTTGGACCGTTGTTCATAGAGATCGAGTCTATCTCCATTCCAAGAAAAGAGATGTCCTGGGGAGAGCTTGTCTTTTCCCAGTTGACCCGAAGCCCCAAACGGCTAAGGTGCCTGAGCACCAGGTCCCTGTGCGCACACACAGAGGCAAAGGCTGCCTCTGCGGCTTCCGTAAAGATGCGTAGCGACAGGGACAGACCGAAGGGGAGAACCTTGTACTGATATACCCGGCCCTCGAAGCTGAACTGCAGAAGGGGTCTGTGCCTAGATAAAACCGAGATGTGGATGTACGCGTCCTTCAGGTCTTCCGCTGCAAACCAATCTTGATGCTGGACGCACGACAGAATGCGCTTCTGCATCAGCATCTTGAATGGGAGACTGTGTAAGGCCCAGTTCAGCACTCGCAGGTCCAAGATTGGCCACAACCCACCGCCTTTATTTGGCATGATGAAATAGGGGCTGTAGAACCCCTTCTGCATCTCGGCTGGAGGGACAGGCTCTATCGTGTCGTTCTGCAGAATGATCATGATCTCCGCATGCAGGGTAGTGGCATTCTCGCCCCTCACCGAGATGAAGTGGACGGCGTCCTGCCAGCCAGCGTGACAGATTGTAGAGTGCTAGCCACGCCTCCAAGCTCTGAGCGTGGGGCACCAAGGGGACAATCACGTCTGACGTACCTGCGGGTGGGGCCTCGTGGTGAGGCGGAGCAGGAGTTGCCATGTTGAGGAACCTCATGTCCCGAACTCGTATCTGTGCTGAGAGAAAGGTCAAAGAACTTACCTCGCTCCGCGTGCCCACCATAGGGCCTGTCCATGACGGGAGAGGAGGGTGAACGTCTTTTGGTTTTTTGGTGGTATTTTATTACCCTAATACCACATTTGAAAAGATTTTGAAAATACAAACATCTCTTTATATAGTTTTCTAAAAATATTTGCCATTGTTTACTTGTCTGTGAGCTTGATTGTGTGAATAATCCAATCTTATATCTTTGATGTCCAGAACAAAATATGCCATCCAGAAAGAAAAGCATGCTAAAGAAACATATTTTTTAGACTATTGATGTTAAAAATATATATCATTGCTAAGGGGAGGATCTCAACTTTCTAATGACACCTAGATTGAGCTTGTAGTCCACTCAGAGGCCGAGATATTCAATGAAATAATGAGGGTGTTGCTTGAACTGAACATTAGACTGAATGTCTATGGACGAGCACATCTGTGAGGGGTGAAATGTGTTAGAGCGCCACCTACAGTTCACATCTGTATAATGTGATGGAGTGTGTTAGAGCGCCACCTACAGTTCACATCTGTGTATTGTGATGGAATGTGTTAGAGCGCCACCTACAGTTCACATCTGTGTATTGAGATGGAATGCGTTAGAGCGCCACCTACAGTTCACATCTGTGTATTGTGATGGAATGTGTTAGAGCGCCACCTACAGTTCACATCTGTGTATTGTGATGGAATGTGTTAGAGCGCCCCCTACAGTTCACATCTGTATATTGTGAAAATTAATTCTAGTGCTTTCTGCCATCTAGTGGAATAAAATAAAACCTTTCAAAGCGAGGTAGAGTGAACAGGACCAGAATTGTATGTTTAAAAATGTAGGGGATAAAAATTATGTTTATCACATGATTATTAACACATACAATATATTTATGAATAATTTGAGTCTTTTTTATTACTTGGAGGTTTCTCTGCAAAATGTTCAATAAAAATAATTTTATATACACTTTTTGACCAGAAAAAAAAGTGCATTTTCCTTTCCATCTAGCCACTTAACCATATGTTCCAGCTAATTGAATAGTCATAATAATAATGCACTATATAGTTCACATTACCTCAAACGGTCTTGACTGTCTTTGGTTATATTTGGCTGCATTCTGCTCGGTTATCAGCAGAGCTCTTGTTTGGGCTTGTCATCACCAGCTGGAATGTTCTTTGAAGTGCTTCTCATAATTATTAAGTCTCAAGTCTAGTTGTTCAAGAAAAGAGAATATCCATCATTAAAACGTTTTTATGGTTCTGCACCCTTGAACGAAGACTAACATCTGCTCTAACCCTGTTGTAAAAATCACACGTTTCTGTCACTCAAATTAGTTTTCTGTTGCATTCTAGCCAGTGACATTGGACAATATGATTAAAGGTTTTCTCGAAGGATATTTAAAAAAAAATGTATACAAAAATGACCTCCAATTTTAGAATGTTTGGAGTGACATGAAGGTGAATAAATGATGACAGAACTTTCATTTTTGGCTTTAATAATTGACATCATGTATCATATTTCCATGAATGAAATTAGCCACACGTTAAAAAGCATCTGGTGAGGTGTATCTGGAAGGAAAGCCTACATGTAGCTGCAGGTTTCTTTAAAGGTCCAGCAGTCGTGTTTCTAGTGTTTTCTTTGTTCGTTTGCTCCTTCGAGGCATAGACAGACTCAGAGCTGCTCAGAGAGCAGATTATTTTCAGTGCAACACGAGGAAGAAACAAGCTTGAATTTGTCCACGAGTCTGAAATATGCCGCTACCTGACACCTTTCACCAAGAGTAAGACTGAATCAACAGAAGAACATCATTTTCTATCGGGCTAAATTATCTTATGTTAGATATTATAGTTGCAGAACATGCTTTGTGTTTTTAAACTGGTATGTGCTTAGAAGGAAGTTGCGGTAATGTCTGAATCCTGAAAGTATATGGAGTTTGTTCTTTTTTGGTCCAACTTAATATTAGGTGTCTTTAACTACTATGTACTAATGTTAAAGGATAAGTTCCCCGCAAATTAAAATTGAGTCATTGTTTACTCACCCCTGTGTTTTAACAACCCTAAACAAGGGGACACAGTGAATAAATGTTGTGCTCTGTGATGTCATACAATGGCCGTTTATGGTGACCACCTCTTCAAGCTTCAAAAGAACACAAAAGTATCATTCAGATGTCTAATTAATTATTCATGAGACTCATGATTGTTATGAAAGTGTACGATAAGATTTGATGAGAAACTGAAATATAATGTATTATTTAGTGTAAATGTTCACTGTTGATCTCCTGTGTGTGTTCATGATGGGACACGAGAGCAACAGTTCACATAGACCCCTCGTGACATGGGGGCGTTCAAGCGAAAACACGTTTATCTAAAAACAGCGATAGTGACAACAGAACACAACTGCACACAAAACAGAGAACAGAACTTACTAAACATGTCTGAAGAGTTTGTAGTCCAAGAATTGATGCATTTCTATGCCCAGCCTGTCATGTGAATAATGTCACAATGAGGGCTGTCACGATATATATATATATAGCAGCATGATTCACACTGTGATGACACGAACTTGGAGTCGTAGAATGAAGCACATCGGAACAGGAAAACGACACGGCAAACTGTAAACTAGCTCTTTCCATTTTCTATAGAAAATATGCATGCATAGCCATTATGCTTGGGTGTTATGGTTATTTCCATGCTGTTCATGACTCTATCAAGAACAGACCTGCGGCCTGCTAGATTGGAAGCACTAATAGGATGCTCAATGGTTCTCCTGTATGACTGCAATCCATCCACAAGGGGTCAGCAGTCAGCAAATGTTTTTGGTCCTTGCACATATTTTCTCAAGCCACACTCAAGCCTCACTATAGTAGAAAAGTGCCTCGAGTTGTTCCTGATAGGCTACTCAGCCATGCTGTCTGCCAGGAACAATTCCAGGCACCTTCCTACAACGGGCACTCAGACAGGGGGTCAGGAATTAGCTGGTTTGCAGGTCCCTGTAAGTCACTACTGGTAGATGCTGGAACTGCTGTCTGTAGGTTATTGGTAATGGAATTTTACCAGACTAAACTAGTGGATATATACCGGATGACTAGATGATCACTAGAGGTCACTCTCTGTTTAACATTGTGTCTGCTGATTTGAGGAAGTTTAAAGAGAGAAGACCTTCAGATATTTATTGTGAGGCCTTCAGCAGGTTTAAAGTTGAACAGGGAAGGAATCTGACACAATCGATAATCATTAACCATTGTGAGTTTAATGAAGCAGAGCAGGAAGGCCATATTATGTGTTCCTTCTAACACACTTAAGACGAGCACCTTCGATATTCGCCAGTCTCATGCTAATGAGTCTCTCGGGAGTAATTTAAGCAGTCTACTGAAAACAAATCACCCCATGACAGTAAAACAAAAAAAATCACAAAGCAGATCTCTTTAATATCTCGATTGTTTCTCCCAGGGGAAATTCAATGTATTTGAACACACTGTGATGTTTGAGCACCAAGCCATTTTGGAAATCAAGTCAGAAAACGTACATTAATGCAATAATTGCAGGCAAATGGTGCTAAATTTGGGTGACGAATTTTGGTGACTCTTGAAGAGTGGCAAACTTCAAAAATCAAAAGCTCATTTGCATGTGAAGCTTATAATTTTTCAGGGATGCTATCCACTTCCATTTTTATAACTCCATATTACTGTATGTCTTTGCTGTTTTATATGAGTCCTACTATTGCTTTATTCGATTATTAGATGCCACATGTGAGACAAAGTACACAACTGAGCTCCATTAAGAGCAACGTCTGATTAATAACATTTTAAGTCCAAAAACAGCTCAGCGAGAAACTCTCTTCAAACACAATTGTTCCCATAATGCTCTATAATTAAAGAACTGATGATGCACCAAGATCCAGATTGAATGACTGACTGTAGAACAATCGCTTGTTAGCAACAATGAGAAAAAAACACAATGTCTCTTGCTGTCTTTGCCTATAAAAGGAGTGGAGGCAGAATGAGTAAAGAGTTATTTCGAAAGCTCGACGTGACCACATCCTCATCTGAGTGGGAGGTTTGATCACAGAGAAAGCAGTACACACTGCCATGCTGACCTGCAAGTGTTCAACATATAGTGGATATTAGGCCTGTGCGACATCATTCAAGCACTTGTTTACTGGATAACTCCTGAAGCTAACTAGCATTAGCAAGCCAAGAGGGAAAATATTTGCTTATTTGTGACTCTACCATAGCTAGGGTTGCCACCTCGACTTTTTACAATTCCTGGACACTTGATCAATGACCAAAGAACTTATATCTGGCCATTGTACAAGAAATAAAGCATATTCTTTATGATTTTGTTTGATATGGAAACTACTATACGTATAGTATTTATTTCAATAGAAGAGTAACATCAATAAACCCTATTTTTAAGATATGGATTTGAATTACGTAACAAAATTCCAGCTAAAATTGTTATCACATTCTCTCCCAACTTGGAACGGCCAATTCCCGCTACTTAGTAGGTCCTCGTGGTGGCGCGGTTACTCGCCTCAATCTGGGTGGCGAAGGACGAGTCTCGGTTGCCTCTTCTTCTGAGACCGTCAATCCGCGCATCTGATCACGTGTCTCGTTGTGCATGACACCGCGGAGACTCACAGCATGTGGAGACTCATGCTACTCTCCACGATCCACACACAACTCACCACACGCCCCATTGAGAGAACCACTAATCACCACCACGAGGAGGTTACCCCATGTGACTCTACCCTCCCTAGCAACCGGGACAATTTGGTTACCCCATGTGACTCTACCCTCCCTAGCAACCGGGACAATTTGGTTACCCCATGTAACTCTACCCTCCCTAGCAACCGGGACAATTTGGTTACCCCATGTGATTCTACCCTCCCTAGCAACCGGCCCAATTTGGTTGCTAAGGAGACCTGGCTGGAGTCACTCACCACACGCCACATTGAGAGCGAGAACCACTAATCACCACCACGAGGAGGTTACCCCATGTGACTCTACCCTCCCTAGCAACCGGGCCAATTTGGTTGCTAAGGAGACCTGGCTGGAGTCACTCAGCACGGCCTGGATTCAAACTCGCGACTCCAGGTGTGATAGTCAGCATCAGTACTCGAAAAAAATCCATCTGAGACTAAACTTTAGCATTGAGCAAATTTAACAAACTTTGAATTCAGTAAAGCAACTGAAATGAGGGAGTGCAAAATAAACAGTCCCATATCCATTTTTATATATAATGACATAATTTTATTACTATCACTATTCATCTTAAAATAAATTACAGCCGTTGCTAAAACTCAAACAAAGCAATGAATATGCATTTTCTTTTTTTCCTGCTTTGTAGTAAACACTAATACAATAAATCCAACCATTTTAATTAATGTTTTAAATAATGTTTATTATACTGGTTTAAGAATAGACCACATAAACCCTGTTTCTGTCCACCGCTAATATGAATATCCAATTAGGAACACGTCACTGCCCTTACAAAAAATCTAAACTAGCCTCAAACTTGCAGCAAATTTGCTGCTTGTTATTTTCACATGCAAATGAGCTTTTCATTTGCCGCAAATGTTTGCCAGAAGTTTGCAGGTCTTTGCCGATAGTGGTGAACCTCTGGTAAACCTTTGGCAACAATGGACAATTTTCCGCAAGTTTGCCGCAAAGCTTGTTTGAATGTGAAAATGATCACGGCCAATTTGCGGCAAATTTTCATTAGGGTGGTTAGCTGGTTAACTTATGAAGCTAACTAGCATTAGCAAGCCATTTTGCTCTAGTGAAAGGGGCAACTTGCTAAGAGGTTGCTCATACATAGTTTTAAAAATGTATATCAAAATAAAATCATGCATATAGTGGTTGCTCGTGAACTCCTGAAGCTAACTAGCCTAACAAGCTAGTTATTTTGCTTTTATTTGCTTTTAGTTATTAGCAAGCTATTTTGCATTTGCCTTGAGGAAACATGCATTGTTAAAAGGTTGTTCTAGCATAGCTTCAATGTAGATAGATTACAGCACTGATTAGCTGATAAATTCCTGAAGCTAACAAAAGCATTAGCATAGCATTTTGCTCTTGTCCAAGAGGAAAGATGTGTTGCTAATAGGTTGCTCTACCATAGCTTTTTATAAATATCAAAATACATGATTAAGCTATTTTTTAATAAATAATTTCCTGTATTGAGTGAATTATGGGTATATTTATATACCTTGGAAAAGGCTAATAGCCTCTATATATTTATATTATCAACATGTCTTCTCTTTGAAGTATACATGCAATACTTCCTCAGAATTTGGTCAAAACAATCGTCACATGTAGAGCAAAGTACAGCCTATATAGACAGGTCGATGTGTTTTGGAACAGAGCCACTGAACTGATTCTAATATGTCATTTCCTGGTTGTGCTCTCGAGTTTGTTGCGAGTCTACTGGGATTGTGCACTTGCATCTGCAGTTAACAACCACACAAAACACGCCTCCCCATTACCAATGTTTTTCACCACTCAAATAACTTTCAAACTGCTTTGCCTATTGACAAACCATTAAAGAGTGAAACCGTGTTACGTAAGTGGGGGGATGGGCAGTGGGACGTCTCTTCTTGTCTGTCCATCTGCGTGTGTGAATGTGCTCAAGGGGACAGCTGTTACTGTCGCTGTGCTGCTCCCAATGCATCTGACTGCCTGCAGCTCGCATCTGCACAGACCAGCACCACACAAAACACAAACACACCGGACAGAGTATTGTAGCTGCATATCCTCATGTGAACTGCCAGCATCCTGTAGTGCATTAAGGGCATTACAAAGACGAGTCACAGTAAGCATGTTTTTGCATGTTGTCAATGTGTGCACCTGTTGGTACCTGTATAAAAAAATACATATAAAAAATTAGTCCTACTGTTGTGTGCATGCAAATGGTAAATGGTCTGCACTTATATAGCGCCTTTTTAACATTAGCGGTATTCAAAGCGCTTTACGTTCACATTCATGCACCAATGACGGCAGAGCTGCCATGCAAGGTGCTAGCCTGCCATTGGGAGCAATTTGGGGTTCAGTGTCTTGCCCAAGGATATTTCGATATGTGGAGTCATGTGGGCCGGGAATCAAACCACCAACCCTGTGATTAGTGGCCGACCTGCTGTACCACCTGAGCCACAGCCGCCCCAAAGCTGCATGTGTCGAATGTGTCCGTAAGCCATTACAAAAATCGAGAGTTCATGGCAAATTTGCAAATGAGCTTTGCATCAAACTTGCGATGATTTCATTTTGATATTTAAAAAATATATATATATGGCAGAGCAACCTCTTTGACATACAGTACATTTTGTTTCTTGGATTAGAGAAAAATTGTATGCTAATGCTAGTTAGCTTCAGAAGTTAACCAGCTAACCACCCTTACGACATTTAGAGTTCATGCCAAATTTGCGGAAAATTGTCTATTGTTGCCAAAGGTTTGCCGGAGGTTACACCACTATCGGCGAAGAGCGGCAAACTTCTGGCAAACTGCTGCAGCGAATCAAAAACTAATTTGCATGTTGAAAATAATAAGCTAGTTTAGTTTTTTGTAAGGGGGGACTTCTGCTTTAAAAGAGTATACTTAGAAAGACGAGTTCTGGACCGAAAATGAAGAATACACAAATGTGACGAAAGGACTACGTAACTTGTTTTGAGGATGTTGAAATCAGGCGGAAATACCAAGAATTGGATTTCTGAAAACTAGTTCTATAAGTCGATTAATCGCGATTAATTGCATATTTTTGCAGTTAATCGCGATAAATCACAGATTTGGAAAGTGCTGAAATTTGACACTATATACTTATTTTCTTGTCAAAATATATTTATTTCCATTTTAGGAAGAAAACAAAACAATATGAAGCAATACATTTGTATTCATAGTCCTAAATGAATACACTCTCCTAACAAAGCCTTCCACAGTATAAAGATAGAAATGCACTGAAAATAGCACCAATTCGAGTAACATTAAACGCTTCCCAAAGTCTAAGTGGGAGTTTGATAATTGAAAGAACTAGTCCTCACATAAATTGCATATTCTTTGCAGTGGGGATTAAATCTCTTAAACACCTCCCCAATATTTATCTCCTGGTATACTGTGGCTATCCACTTTCCTACAGCAATCGTGAAGCTGCATTCGTGATTCACATCAGGGCGGCAACATATCTCACCATGCGCCTTACATAAGCTGAACAATTCTTGAATTAATTTAATTAACTTTAAGTTGTTCAGCAGAGATATTATTTGCATTATGAATGGCACCTTTCGGGATGCAACAACCCACAAAATCAAGCTTGTGTAGCTAGAAGTGTTTGTGTTTAAGTACTTATGTAGAGTACAGTTCAGGCCTTTTTCAGACAAAGGTGTTTGGTTGTAAAATGTAGGTTATCCATAGAAAATGGATTACACAATTGGTAAAAAGAGGCTGTTAATATATAGGAGACAGAGAGCAAATGACTCTATATCACAAAATTGGCATCAAATATCATTTACAAGATCCATTTCACACTTGTATGAAACCTTTTCAGCCTGGTTTAATACATACAATAGAAGAAAAGCTTTCCCAGAGAATGCCTGAGCTGTTGGATTTAGGGAGCGCTCAGTTATAGACCACAACTATTCAATGTTGAACAAACCCAAAGCTGCCGTTCAACTATCATGCCAAGTATTCAAAAACGGCTAAGTAGATTTGTACTGACTTTTATGGTGTGGTGGTGGCAATAGTGGCGTAGTGGGCTAAAGCACATAACTGGTCATCAGAAGG
The DNA here is from genome assembly GCA_032164185.1 of Moxostoma hubbsi. Lineage (NCBI taxonomy): Eukaryota > Metazoa > Chordata > Actinopteri > Cypriniformes > Catostomidae > Moxostoma > Moxostoma hubbsi. The sequence goes on from JAVLUX010000065.1 coordinate 1,647,424, forward strand.
TTGCTGGTTCGACCCCCAGAGCCACCACCATTGTGTCCTTGAGTAAGACACTTAACTCCAGGTTGCTCCGGGGGGATTGTCCCTGTAATAAGTGCTCTGTAAGTCACTTTGGATTAAAGTCTGCCAAATGCAAATGCATACATTTTATTCAAACAGATTTATGAATATATACCCTTCTGCTTACTAAAGTTTATCTTTTGCATTTGTTATAGCAATACCTGACAGAATACAGGATAAAAGTATATGAATAAAATGTACATTTTCGACTCTGAAACAGACATTCTGTGAACACAAATTCAGTCAATTCTGATCTCCAGTGTTTTCACTCGCATGGGCGTGTGTTTTTAACGAATGTGATGTTTAGTGTATTAAATGTGCAATATAAAAACATATGGTTCCTGTAGAAACCGGCTTGACATATAAAATAATAGGTTTAATGGAGAACTCAAAAGACAAACACATAAGACAACAGACATGTCCATGAACGATCTCTCTCTCCCGCACGTCATCCGCAATCTGCCTTTAACCCTCTCGGAGGCTTAATTAGCCTAATACGGGACCGGGCGTGTTGAGTCACGACCCGGCCCCGCCCTCCACCGTGCCACAGTTCCATAATGCTGATACTTGTCGTGATGAGCATATTTTTACAGTGCCTCGCCCGAGTGGGTAGATGACATGAAGCGATGGCCCGAGGTTAGTTACGTTGATATTATTGCTATCAGTCGATAAATTTTTTTGCAATTAATCACATAATTTTCACAGTTAATCACGATTTTAAAGTGCAAAACTTTTACCCAAAATATGCTTCTTTTTATGTCAAAAAGCACTTATTTCCTTTTTAAAATAAAACCATGTATAACAATATAATTCTTTATTAACATTTTTACAAACAAAGCCTTCCACAGTATAAAGATAGAAATGCTCTAAAATATCACCAGTTCGTGTATCATTAAATGTTTCCCAAAGTCTAAGTGGAAGTTTGACTAATTGAAAGAACTTTTCAATTATAGGTTGCATATATATTGCAATAGACATTAAATCTCATCTTCCACGATATTAATCTGCCGGAAGATGGTGGCAATCCGCTTTACTACAGCAATCAAGCAGCCGGATTCTTGATTCGCATCAGGGTGGCAACGCCAACGCCAAGCGGCCCTTTAAACTGCACATGAAAAGCACTTGCAGACAGAAACGTCTTGTTCTGCAATTTTGTGATATTTAAGACTTATATTAGATATATTATATTATAACTATGTAGACTGTGTGCAATATGAGTTTCATATAGCAGTTCACCAGAGAATAGTGACAAATGATAAAGTTGTTAATGTGCCAAACAAGAATTAAAAATCGATCATGCAGGGGTTTCTGGGTATCTCAGCGAGGATTGACACTGGCTACCACGTCGTGAGTTTGAATCCAGGGCGTGCTGAGTGACTCCAGCCAGGTCTCCTTAGCAACCAAATTGGCCTGGTTGCTAGGGAGGGTAGAGTCACATGGGGTAACCAAATTGGCCCGGTTGCTAGGGAGGGTAGAGTCACATGGGGTAACCAAATTGGTCCGGTTGCTAGGGAGGGTAGAGTCACATGGGGTAACCAAATTGTCCCGGTTGCTAGGGAGGGTAAAGTCACATGGGGTAACCAAATTGGCCCGGTTGCTAGGGAGGGTAGAGTCACATGGGGTAACCAAATTGGGCCGGTTGCTATGGAGGGTAGAGTCACATGGGGTAACCAAATTGTCCCGGTTGCTAGGGAGGGTAGAGTCACATGGGGTAACCAAATTGGCCCGGTTGCTAGGGAGGGTAAAGTCACATGGGGTAACCAAATTGGCCCGGTTGCTAGGGAGGGTAGAGTCACATGGGGTAACCAAATTGTCCCGGTTGCTAGGGAGGGTAGAGTCACATGGGGTAACCAAATTGTCCCGGTTGCTAGGGAGGGTAGAGTCACATGGGGTAACCAAATTGTCCCGGTTGCTAGGGAGGGTAGAGTCACATGGGGTAACCAAATTGTCCCGGTTGCTAGGGAGGGTAGAGTCACATGGGGTAACCTCCTCGTGGTGGTGATTAGTGGTTCTCTCAATGGGGCGTGTGGTGAGTTGTGTGTGGATCGTGGAGAGTAGCATGAGTCTCCACATGCTGTGAGTCTCCACGGTGTCATGCACAACGAGTCACGTGATCAGATGCGCGGATTGACGGTCTCAGAAGCGGACGCAACTGAGACTCGTCCTCCGCCACCCGGAATGAGGCGAGTAACCGCGCCACCACGAGAACCTACTAAGTAGTGGGAATTGTGCATTCCAAAATTGGGAAAAAAGGGGATAAATTAAAACGAAATGAAAAAAGCGTCATGCATGTTCTCGGACACTTATACACAGTATTGTGTCGGTATCGTATCGGCCATTAAAAAACAATTTTGGTGATTTCTAGTTATGACAACAACTGCACAAGTTGAACGATGAGGGTAGAAAGGTACCTCAGTTTGTTCCTGGCAGGGTACACCATATGGTCAGGATTAGGGTGGGGTTAGGGCATCTGCTGCCTCCCAGGAACAAACTGAGGCCCCTTTGTTCAATAGGCAAGTTGAGCCTGAACTCATTTTTTACTCCAACTAACACTTAAAATGGTTGTTGTTCTCTACCTGGATCACTCACTTTGGTAGTTTACATAGTTTCTTATGGAGACATCAGAATCATCATGGCTCTGCTCAGAGGTTGCTCAGGAAAACTGTGGATATTAATGCATCAAGTTGCTTGGAAAGAACACATACTAACACACTGTCTACACCAGATGCGAGCATCGTGCAAGAAGCAAATAGCTCCTAATATAATTAACAATGCTGTCCACACTGGCAGCGTCACATCACGCCGACATTAGACGAAAACTCCTTCAATTTATTGAACATTAAAAGCAATGAGGCACTTGAGGCCTTGTGTTAGTCATTTTACCACAATTAAGGAGGTTTTAGACACCACATTTTGTATCGTATGAACACCCATGGAATCACAACGGTAATCCTCAGCTCTCATGGCTGTTTTCTTTATAATTTGCTTATAAAGATAAGTTTGCTTATTTCAAAACATTTGATCACTGTCATGTCCTCCTCCCAGGTCACAGGAATGTCAAATACACTTTGGAAACCGGCGAAAAGATGCATCCTCCACATCACAGTGATCCTCCCTTATAAAGAGGACATCGAACGGATATAAAACCAACTGTCCTCATGGGAAAAAAGGCCATTGTGGGTTTTAAGCTTTGTGAGGTTTTTGAGGAAGTGTTACATGTGAAAGTTCAACACACATAAAGATAGATTTGTTCAGATACGTGTCATGCACATGGCCGTGATTAAAAAAAAAAAAAAAAAAAAAAAAAACTTTTACTCCGACCCTCCAAATTCCTAGTGTCTCTTTTGGTAATATAAGGGGTCTGCCACAATGGACTGGCGGATGGTTGTGATATCATATCAAGTGTGCTTTTGTGGACCCTTGCTAACAAAAGTGCTACACATTAAACAGTCTCTTTCACTTCCTCACTGAGTGCTCTAGTTCTGCAAACTGCAACAAAGGTGCATTAACTGCTGCAAACAATCAGGAATAATGCTGCATTATCTGACATTTATAAGATGAAGTCTGTTTCTGTTGCGCTCGGTTGAACTGAAAATGATCTGTGTTGTTTTCAGCTGATGCTGTAAATACAGGAAATAAGTTCATGCAGGAGGAACAGAGAAACACACACACACACACACACACACACAAACACACACACACACACACAAAGAGCGGATGGAGGAAGTTACCGAGCAAAAACAATTTAAAGAATGTGTCGCAGGAACTTCCCTGAAGCTCAGCTGGCTGCTCAGATGTGTGATCCACACGCTCATATACACAAATGCAAATGTTTTTTGATCAATTGACACACACTCTCAAACACACTCAACTCTCTCTTCTATCTGACATTTCCCTGACAGCATTTTCTGAAACGTATTTTTCAGAGGACATATCTTAAATGAAGTTGCAAGAGCACATTGTGTCTGGTTTAAGTGGCATTATCGCTGTGAAGCCTCTATGCGTTACCACATCCTCAGGTTTGACAAGCAAAGAAAATATATAGATGCATGTCAAGAACATAGCGAATGTTTTATGCATGATTCCCTCGGCCATTTTGAACACTTAATGTGCATAAATCGCTACTGAATGCAAATAGTTGTATACTATGCTAAATATACATTGCTCAAAAATACAATATTGTCAATCCTCACACTTTGTGCGATATTTTACTTAAATTTGCTCTCGTTTGGAGAGGTGTAATGCCTCCTCAAGGGAGAGATACAGGAAGTGATGTCAGCTAGACTAAAAGGCCTGTTAAACTCAGTCAACACTGCACTTCCTGTTGTGATTTAGCACAATGATCTGAGACTGAAACTCAAATGAAACTGCTCGCCTGCAAATCAGGTCATTTTGCATGCTAGTGCCTGCTGTTGTGATTATTGGAGGTAACCGTGATGATTTTGTACTTAAAATCCCTATCACATTTTGGAGTATAGAAATGCCACAAAATGCACATGTATTTAACAGTGGTGCATTGTGTAACACACCAAATGAACACTGTTGGGATTCAGGCCAGAAACATGCTGTATGCAAACATCAGAACTCAAGGGGGTGATAGAGCTTCCTTCAGATGTCTCTGTGCCATTAAACCAGATATGTTAGTATTCAGGTAGCTTGTTATAACATGTTGACATGTTGATCTCCACCATGACAGTATTTGACTTTAAAGAGAAAACTGACTGAAGAACAAGATCGTTTTCGTGTTTGTATTGTTGTGTATTGTGGTCTGACACATTGGGACATAACAACACATGATATTCCAGCTTGCTTTGCTAGAATCATTTGTGTTTATGTACTTGAGTAGAGTACAAATGTGCGTATAGAGAGAGCTAAAAGTATGAATAGTATTGGAATATTCATTATATTTTTTAGGGAATTTAAATACAAGTTATGATCAATCGCCAGGATCTGTGGCATAATGTTGATAGCCACAAAAAACTATTTTGACTCGTCTCTCATTTTCTTTAAATAAAGCAAAAATCTGTGCTACGATGAGACACTTACAATGGAAGTCAATGGGGGTCAATCCATACACATTCAAATACTCACTGTTTCAAAAGTATAGACACAAGATGTAAACAACATGTGTTTGCATGATTTTAATGTGATAAAATCGCATATTAACCGTTTCTGTGTAAAGTTATGTACAATTTTAAAACTTCATTGCCATGGCGATGTAATGCAGTAAACCCTATAATCACGCAAAAACAATTTAAACAACTTTACAGCTCAAATAATACACAAGTTTTAACAGAAGTACCTGCTTTAATTAAAATTCTAAGCTTCACATCCCTTAAAATATATTGACCCGCCGGCGGGTCAAAAGGGGGTGCTATATCGTGAAAAAGTTTACACTTAAAATGTTAAAGTCTCCTTCTATATTAGTCTAACATATGAGGTTTCATTTGAAAGCTTAGAATGTGAACTTTTCAGAGATAACATCACTTCTGCATTTATGTTACTTAAAACAACAAAGTAAAGCCTCAAAACCTTTATGTTGAAAATGAGCGCCCCCTAGAGGTAATGGAGTGAAAATAAAAGTCCTTTATATAGCACCTAAATAGACAAGTCATATATTAAATGAAAGCTCTCAATCTCAGGAAATTGACCACAAAGTTAATTTTTTTGCAGTAATATCACAGTTCAAAAGATTGTCAAAAGATTCACAAAGTGAAATATGATTTCTGTAAGTCATCAAATACAAACATCTCTTTTATGCTCTTATAACTGCTGCTGTAAGCTCCAAATACCTAAAAACTTTATATCGGATTTTACCTCAGTTTTCTAAAACATAAGTAATTTTTCACTTGTCTGCGAGCTTGCTTGTGTAAATAATGCAATGTTATATGTTAGATGTCCAGAACAAAATATGCCATCCAGAAGGAAAAGCATGGAAAACAAATCATCAGAAAATGTTTTCAAATATTGATGATAAAACGTTATATATAATCGCAAAGGGGAGGATCTCAGCTTTCTAATGACACCAAGATTGAGCTTGTAGTCCACTCAGAGGCCGAAATATTCAATGAAATAATGAGGGTGATGCTTGAACTGAACATTAAACTGAATGTCTATGGACGAGCACATCTGTGAGGGGTAAAATGTGTTAGAGCGCCACCTACAGTTCACATCTGTGAGGGATAAAATGTGTTAGAGCACCCCCTACATTAAAAAAAAATGTTTAACTAATAAAAGACTTTTCATTTAAAAATAAAAAATAAAAGTTTTCATTCAATTATTATTTATAACAAGCCGGTTCTCACCTCCTCCTTTCCCTTGAACCCCCTTTACAAATAGTTGTAAGAATAGCTGCCGTTACTATGACACAAATTGCGTATCATTGCTGGGACAGCGTACCGGCCCACTTTTCATGTCACTAAAATGTTGTTTTTTTCATGGACGCTCATAAGTACATGGTGACATGGGTGGTGTAAAAATGGTATTTTGATGTCAGTTGTGTTTGGAATGAAAACACATGCGCTGTATCAGTCCCTCTGCATGTTTCCTGTGATAGACTGCATGTCATGCTCTGCACACAGCTGAAAGCCACAGAATATTCTAGAAAACTTCATGAAAGTTATGAAGTGGCTTGCATTTGCCCTGTTGAAACAAGAACACAAGCAATATCTTTAATCTCTCAAATGGAGGTCTCCCAAAAAGTTTTAAAAGAACTTTAATTTCATGATGATGTCACACTGTAACAAAGCAATAAATCTCAAATCGCAACTTTGTAAAGTCTGTTTAAGATTGAGTGTTACAATTCTAAATTGTGGCAATGTGCCACCTTCAGTCGTGAAACACTGTGTGATCAGATATGTGCATAAGAAATCTTTTAACGCAGGGTAATGTAGAAGGCATCCCAAATTCTTCAACATACTCGTCTTTTTTTCTTGACAGATAAAATCATGCTGATGTCTTTTAAATATGAACATTTTTGACAGCAGGATAGTTTGAGGAATGTAAAAGATGTTCTGTGCCTGCAAAGATAGAAAACTTTTTGCATCGATAAATGCAAATCCCAATGTGTCATTTTCATTATCTATGTGAACGTTGAAGTCACCAACAATTAAAGCTCAATATACAGTAACTACAAGATCTGATAGAAAATTTACAAATTCACAAAGGAAATCAGAATACGGCCCAGGTGACCTATACACTGTAGCAAGGGCAAAAGACGACTGAGATTTTTTATTTATATCTGACAGTGTCACATTAAGCAATATTAGTTCAAAAGACTTTTATCCTGTCCTCTGAGTAACACCAAAAACTTCCCTGTAAATTGTAGCAACACCTCCTCCTCAACCCTTCAGACGACATGTTTAAAACAATAACCTGAGGGCGTAGATTCATTTAAACTAATATATTCATCCGTTTTAAGCCAGGTTTCATTCAAACAGAGCACATCTAAACTATGATCTGCATCATTTCATTTACGATTAGTGTTTTGGTAGAAAAAGATTGAATGTGTAGTAGCTCTA
>JAVLUX010000065.1:1665000-1672500 GCA_032164185.1 Moxostoma hubbsi
ACTGAGACGTTTCCAGTGATATCAAACACACGACTGTCTCATCTTTATATGTTTTTACCAACTCTGAATATTATTATTGAGATAACAATTGGTTAAATCAGTTAAATGCATTATAAAGTCCAGATTCTAAGCATTAAAATGACACCTATGTTGTTCAGATCAAGCAAGTGGTTATTAATGTATTATGTCATTATTATTATATATATTTATTGTTTTGAACAATTTGAATGTGTCGCCTACATACATGCCCAAACATGGCACTAGAGTTGTCTTTATATGCATGCACATGGCCTCATACATCAGACTTATGCATGGTGAGGCATTTCAAACACTTATAATCTTACACTGTTAATGAAAATGCAATAATATAATATTTTGTATGGTCATATTAACAGTCTGCAGATTATTAAATCAGGTCCCTCACGAGTTCACCATCTCGTACCATTATTACGACTTGCCATGAGACCGGCTGACCCCTCAGCATCCCTGTGAATACAATGTGATTGGCTGAACACAGTCTGACAGTTGGTATGGCACAATACCAGCGACTGTTGCGCGTTTGGCACACACACACAGATCCTCCAACACACACATTTCCTTCTGTTTGCAGCATGTCTATGCAGAGTGTGTTTATGTGAAAGAACAGATTCATTCGGTGGCATGTGTAGATGAACAAGTCTGAATTTGCTTCGAATCCTTTACAGGAATCTTTGGCAATTATCGCTTCAAACTTGGGTTTGACTCTCGCTTAAGAGACTTCACTATGTTGTTTACGTATTCCCTGTTTGCTCGGCTGAATCAATGCTGAAAGTCAAAGTTAAAACATGCAGATTAGCGGCAGATGCGTTAGTATCTGCATTTGCCAGACAGACTCCTCACAGTCACAAACCTTCAGATGTAAAACCATTGAAGGGTGGGAGAAGTGTCCATTTATGCTATTCAACACCCCAAATGACACACTTCAAATATTAGCATTTAGACAACATGCATTCGTCGTAACGTCCCAAGCAATGTAGCATTATTAAAGGAATATTCCGGGTTAAATTGACCTTTTAGCAATGGCATTATGTCATCATGGCTACAAAGCTTTAAATTGGCTGTACATTTACACACATATTGTTTATGTCTTGTGGCTAATCTTTTGACACCGTATTTTTATGTTTACGGATTAACCACATTGACTTCCATCTGTTACACGGATTTGTACCTTTTTTAAAGGCGACCTATGATGCAAAATTCACTTTTACACAGTGAGTCGACAGTGTGTGTGTGTGTGTGTACACACTGTTAAAAGTCTTTCTTATATTTCTATTCATCATAAACTGTGTGTCAAAATGAACGCTTTTCCTTTCTGCTCTAAAGTCACGTTAGATCAGGCCACGCCCACAACCGGTGATGGACTCCGCCCTATTATCATAGCTCCTCCCCTGATTGCAAGCTGGACTGGTAATTTAGCATACCGGGCATTTCCCAGTGGGCGATGCACTTTAGGGCCGATCAGGGGTGGAGTGGCCATCGGGAGAACCGAGTGGGCGGAATGGGCAGTGATAAGCTAAAATGAGAATGAATGGCGCCGCGAAATGCAGAAAAGTTTTGGTCCAGTTGCTCTGTAAAATCCTGGGCCGATTTCTCTTCCCAGCCCTGCCTGAACTCCTGTATTTACACTGTCCGTCATATCGGTTCTGATTTGTTGTTGCTGTAGTAACCGATGCACAAACTGTAAAGGGGGCGGGGAGCAGCAGCTCATTTGCATTTAAAGAGACACACACAAAATCAGTGTTTTTTTATTCCACCCAAAAAGAGGCATTTATAACATGATATAATAAATGATCCGTGGGGTATTATGAGCAGAAACTTCACACACACATTCTGGGACACTGAGACTTATATTACATCTTGTATAAAGGTGCATAATAGGTGTCCTTTAAAGAAAAGGCGGGATGAGTTGAAATTTATCTTTGTTGCCATAAACATTATGAATGATTCATTTGAATGATCTTAACTTGTATTGAACCCGGAACATTCCTTTAAAATCTGGAGTGAATGGATGTGAATTGTACTTAACACCTGTATGTATCCCCCAGTCCAGTGTTTCTCTCAAATGTTTGCTCTGCAAATTATTGTTAATAATTAACTGCTATCAGCTAAATATTATTTGAATGTTTAGCTGATGTATCAAGTAAAGGAATGCTGGTGTAACGTCCAAGCACCGATCAGCCTGAGTTCACTGACTTTAATAATAAAAAAAAGCAAGTACAAGCTCCCCATCAGGGTTGGACTGGGAAGAGAAATCGGACCAGGATTTTACAGAGCAACTGGCCCAAAAATGTAGCCAAAAGTTGTGGAGTGGGGGGGGGGGGGGGGGGGGGGGGGGTGTTCGCTGTCCTTTTCTGCATATCGCGGCGGCTCATTTTAGCTTATCACGACCCATTCTGCGGCTGTGTATCCCGCTCGGTTCTCCTGATGACCAGTCCGCCACTGATCAGCCCAAAACTGTGTCAGCCCACCGGGAAAATGCCCGGTATGCCAGATTACCAGTCCAGCCCTGCTCCCTGTTATTTATAACATGATCATTGGAAACATTGAACAATGAACATTGAAACAAGTGCTTCACGCTGCAACCCCCCAATTTTCAAGCAAAATCTACGCCCTTGCGTATGTGTTAGTTACTATTACTGCTAATACTTGAAATGTAACATTTTCAGACAGTCCCTTACCACACCGTCCACAGTATTAGCCCATTTTGGCACAATGTATGGACTTTTGAGACGGCCCCTTAGCCATCGTAGGCTAAATTTCCAAGCATAATCGACGTAAAATTAACGATTTTGAGCGATTTCGCCGTAACACCATCGGACCAGCTTAAATACAGGACAAATCGCTTCCCGTTTTGATTCGATACTGGATGCATCATTTCATCTTTAAATATGGGACAATCCCATATTTTACGGGATGGGTGGCAACCCTATGAATGAGTGATCTACTCAGGCCTCAAAACGCTGCATGATAGGCTATAGTTGAATTATTTGGTTTTTCCATCAGAAAACTCCGCTGTCTTTGGTGCTAAAAACAAGATAGCACAGTTGCTAACATTAGCTAGCTAGCCTGCTAAAACATCCCTTTGGGTGTTTCGCCATCCAAATAGGGGAGCACAAGGGAAATCTAAGGGGGGCAATGACCTTTGGCTTTTATAAAATCCTCCATAAAAGAGTTACGTGCCATGAACCAAACCATCCAGCTCTGAGTTGCATCACAACATTACAAAGTTTGTTTTGAAGCAAAAAAGTATTCGAAAATCAGACGAAAAGACGAAGATACTGTGTACCAAACATGTTTAATGAGGGAATGAACTACAATCCCATGAAGCATTGCGAATTATACAATTAAATACAAATGATGGGAATAAATGAAACTTGTGATGAGGAGGAGGGTGGGACCGGGCCGGGCCGTGACTACGCCCGCCAGCCCCCAATCCGACTAATCATCGGAGGAGAGGTGCAGCGGGATGCGGCAGTTAGAGAGAGAGAGAGCCACATGCAGTGTGTGCGTTTGTGTCTTTTTGTTTAAATGAAATATTACTTTGACTCTTCGTCCAGTTCCCGCCATCCTTAACCTTGTTACATTGGTGCTGATACCCGGGAAGGAGGAGGGATGCGCTGTCGTGGACTCCTCGCCACTGCCATCCACCCAAAGGAGCAGCTGCGGCCATCCATCGGGGGATGGAGGAGTCGCTGCCGCCCGCCTGGACGCGGAGGAACAGCTGCCGTCCACGAGCGGAGGGGTCCACTACTGGCCGCCAAAGCACGGAGGGGCGATCCATCCACCAGCGGTCAGAGGACTTGCTCCGGTCCACCCAGAGAGAAGCGGCTGTCGTCCGCCAAAGGATGGAGGAGTGATTGAGGACCAGACGACGGCGTGTCTGGGAACCGGCGAGCACGCTTTTTTTTCTCTCTCTCTCTCACTGTGTCTCCACCTTGCCATTTCCCTCTCCTCTTTTGTTTTTATTTTTCCCTCCCTTTGTCCCCCTCTCCAGCTCTACAGAGGTGGGGAAAAGCCTGCCGGTGACTATGGATGCCCAGCCCCCAATCAGGCTAATCAGCAGAGGGATAAGTGCAGCGGGATGCGGCAGTTCGACAGAGAGAGAGAGAGTGGGGGTTGGGGCATCCGGGACGGAGAGGTGCGGCGACCTTGGTGTGCGCACATGTTAAGTTTGTACATTTGTACAAGGATGATTTCACCTCTAAAGAAGTAAATTGTGCCAAAAAATTACCAAAAATATGACTAAAACAGCAACTGCGAGTGGGGTGGCCAGGCTTCGGTCCCTTGGCCACCCCCGAGCTCCGCCACTGCCAGTGAGAGTCTTCTTAGGACAGATATCAGTGTTTGTGTCGGTCAGCTATCATAAACATGAGCTAAAAATAGAGCTTAAACATATACAGTGGCCTACAACTCTATGAAAACTCTCCCAAGAAACATCTACCATAAGTTTAATTCCATTATAAGAGCCTCACGGTTACCTCAACTGTTGCTTTTATTAAAGAAAAGCAGGGATGAGTCGATAAACATTTGTTGTGCTAATCAACATCATGCCACAAATGCTGTCGACTGAGAAGAGTCCGGAATAGTGCTCAGACTAAACACTTGGTGCTTAATGCTTGAATATGGGTTTGAAAATGATGTATCATTAAATAGTTGCTCAGGCATGAATAAGAATGAATGTGATATCCAAATATAATATCTAATAATCTTTTAAAAACCCTTCAAACTGTAATTAAACCATCAGTGCTCAAGCAACTGTTCCCGTCTGGTCATTATCAGCAAAGTTCAAAAGTACAATATAAATTGCGTTTGTCAAGCTGTAAACCTGATTTGCTCCAGGGCCGTTTTGTGGGTCAATTGGTTTAGTCACAATATGCCAATATGTGCCAATAGTAACTCATTCACTTAACGGGACGGTTGCATCGCAACATTGATCACACTGAATGGCACAAGTGTCGTGAGGTTGTCCATTCATTATTTAAGCATATGGAGTGACATTCATTTGACATGCAGCTCTATATAATTCAGGTTTTTGCATGTTTTATGTAATTGCGAGTGTCCATTAAAAGTACCATTAGGGTTCCCATATTGATGGATAACTGTGTGTGGAAATTAAACTCTCTTTATGGCTCTTTTTGAGTCTCTATTTTCCTTATTCATGGATAGAAATGAACGGGTCAAAAATGTGTGTGTGGGAAATTGGCATCAACCACCCAATGCAGTCGAAAAAGCGAAAATCACCAAACAAACATTTGAAAAGATGTCCATCTACAGATTTTTATTTGCATTACAAAACAAAAATTGTGCATTCCAAGACATCAACATACAAAAAAAATTATTTAAAAAAAAAACAATGCATGACTTTTAAGCATTTGAGCAAGTCAACCGAGGTCATAAGAGATGTTACAAGAGCGAGTGTCTGGTAGATGTCACTCAAATTCTTTGCCCCGCCCCCTTGCCAATTTTCAGAAGTGAAACTCGGCTTCCCGCCTGGCGCCTCTCCTCCTCCGTATCGTCAAACATCATCAGAATAACTCTTGTTCAGTGGTGTGGTTTACAAACAGAGGAGTATAAGGGCACACACACACACACACACACATAGGGCCGTTCGGTCATCTGCATTTTTTTTTTTTTTTTTTTTGGTTGTCCAATCACAATGCAACTTAGGTCATATGTTTCCATTAAAAGTTAAACAGCGAAAAGACGTGAAAAAGAAGGCAATGTGGAATGTACAGTGCATAGAAAGTGTCGTAAGCGGCCTTCATGACGAGCCCGCTTGCTTTTCCTGTTCGATAGCTGAAAGACAAGAACAAACGTGTTATTTATCGGCTTTATGCCTCGTTATCCGTCAACCTTTCCTCAAATTAAGAGCGAGATTCTCACTTTCTTTTGAGGGTAAAGGATTTTTCTCCTGGGTCTCCGTCTTCTTCAGCTTGGTCTTGTCAAAGCTGGTAACCTCTTCCAGATTTGGTTTGTCAGACATGTTGGCTGTAGGTCTGTGAAGATGACAGAAAACGAATAGTTGTTAAATAACTATGCACGTATAAATAGGACATTCACATGCATCAACAGGGCCGTAGACATCCCACCCTGAATATTCAGATTAGCTGTTATTAATATTTATTTTTAATAATGCAAAGCTAAAATTTGACCTTCGACCCCTGCAATCTTAAATGCATGAATAATAATAAAAATCTAATAAAAATTAAATAGATTTATTAGTAAATCAATGCTATTAAACCCCCCCCTGAGTCTCTCAATATGGGCTTTTCAATGGCCAAAGATCTGGATGCATGCTTGTGTAGAAATGCATAAAGATGCCAATAAATAAACTAAATCTGCATTTCGTGGTTTACACTGTAGAGCAATAAAAATGCAAATGATACATTGCAATAACGTTGTTTTAATGCAAATAACGTTAAAGGAAACGCTCGTGTTGCATCACAGTTAAGAATGTGCTACGCAACCACCGCCCTTCCCTTGACATTCTCTCTCAGATTTCATATCTAATCAACATCAATAAAAAACATATTGCATTCAGACTTTTGCAATGATCTATACATATTTTCCCATCATATTTCTGGAATACTTGTAATTTTGGCACATAGACAGTAAAAACTGACCAAGCGTCTTCATTCCTGAACAAAGAGCTGCACTCAATGCATCTATTGTGTCTGGTGCATGCATCCAAAGCAGCTTTTACTCTACTATATATTTTCATTTTGCCTATGCACTGCCATATCATATTTACTGCTCGTGATTATAAAAACGATGACGAATAAATATAACATTTAATCAATTATGCATGAAAAAGAAATCAAAACGCATTTGGTCGGACGTTACAAACATTATCTAATATATTCTAGACTGTGCAACACATGCGTGAAGTTCTTGGTATATTTGATCATTTGAGAAGAAAAGTGCCTCGTGCTCTTACCGGAGTTTGCGGCTGTTGAAGTGTTTTGATCGTCCGCAGATGCAGCAGTGTGAGGAAACAGCGCAGAATCACACTATATATACGCCGCGATATGCAAATCACGCCTCTGACGTCACCGTACCGTTATTTGAAAATGACTTCTCGAAATCTATAAAACCCGACCGGCGAAGACCGTCAATCAGTTTCGCTCATAAACACGGACATATTTAGGAGTTTTAATCATGTCGGTCGGTTCAGAGGCGAGAAGAAGCTCCGGGAACTGTTGCACGTTAGAGGTGATCGGTGGGAAATCACACTGTTGTGCAACTGGGACATCTTGTGGACATTGACAGATGGCAGATTTTGATACATTTTTAAACGCATGACATTAAATAAAGACAATTACAGCACATGATCAAATCACAATATCATCAGATCATAATAAAAAGCAATAATAAGAGCAGCGATTGTACAGGCCACACGGGGGGGATATTACATCATAGATTTTGGAGCATTTATTAATCTTCATGATTAAGGTCACATGG
>JAVLUX010000065.1:1677500-1760000 GCA_032164185.1 Moxostoma hubbsi
TTCACTGTATGGACAAAAAAAGCAATGCATCTTCATAAAGTCATACTGGCTTGGAACAAAATGAGGGTGAGTAACTTAAAGAGTGTCCATTTAATCTCACGCTGTCTTGGAGAAAGAAAAAAAAACGAGATATTAAAGATATCTTATTTGTAATTTGTACTTCCTGTGGTTAAGATTGAGATTATAAAGCCATTATATTAACATCCCCACAGTTTTATGATTGTGACAGGGCGGAGGGCCTTTACACTGGTGCCGAAATCCAGGAAGGATGAGGGATGTGCCGTAGTGTAGTTCTTGCCGCTACCATCCACTCCAACAGAGCAGCCGCGGCCATCCGCAGGGGACAGAGGAGCACGGCCGACCGCGAGGGCAGGAGGGGCACCCAACAAACCGTCTGGAGCGGTTACCTCTGCCAGGGGCGGGGGAGAGCCCAACCTTCCACCAAAAACGCAGTGGGGTGTTCCGTCCGCCAGGGGCTGGAGGACTGCCTCCAATCCACCCGGGGAGGCGCGGCTGTCGTCCGCTAGAGGGTGGAGGAGTGGCCGAGGACCAAGCTACGGCATATCAGAGAACCGGCGAGTAAGTGTTTTTTTCTCCTCTCTCTCTCCCGCTGCCGCTACACATCGGCCTTTCCCTTTCTTTTAAATTTTACTTTGGTATTTAGGGGGTACTGCACTGTTACAGGGAGTACCCCCTGTGTTTTTAATTATTGTTGTTTCCCTCCACCTGTCCCTTCTTAGATTCATGAAGGTGGGGATGACCTGCCAGCAGACGGTGTGGAAGGAACGCCCCTCCCCAGGGAAAGGGGGGGGGTATGTCATGCTGGGGGCTCCCTATCCTGAGAGAATGATGGAGCAATGTGGCAGGGCGGAGGGCGGGGCCGGGTCATGATTCACCTGGCCCCTAATCAGGCTCAAGAGAGATAAAGGTCGACTGGAGACGGCAGTGCGAGAGAGAGAGAGAGAGTTACGGGCAGCTGTCCGACACCTTTGTGTGTTTGTCTTTTAGTTTAGTTCTTCATTCAACTATTATTTATATTGTCAAGCCGGTTCTCGCCTCCTCCTTTCCATTAACACCTTTACAATGATACTTTCTACTTAGTGGTGAAATATCTGCTGTAAAGATCATTGTACATCGCCTGGTTGTCCACTCGTATGGCATTCCGCAGGGATTGCCAGAACCAAGATTCAGCCGATGGAGATTGAGGCCACTCAAGAATGCTGCGGCTGCACAGCTGTCTGCGCAGGCGCAAGAAATGTGAGTGCTGCAACACGGGCTCCAGAAGCAGCAGCACAATTACATCCTCATTATCGTCAAGTAACCGTTGGTGAGCCAGGAAGACCGCCAGCTTAAAGGAGCCACTGTTTACGTAGCCCTCGGTCAGTACGAAGACGGTCTTGCGGCTGTACTGGATGCTTTCATTCAGACTTTCCAAGACGGGAGAACCAGGGATCCAGTCCCGTTCCTCCAGGCAAATGGGTAGGAAGCCCTCACCTTGATCCTCCAGTTGCACTCGCAAGTGGTTGAGTACCCAATCCGACACTTGCGGATCCTTGGTGTCATATGTGATGAAGGCATCGTAAACGCAACTGTTAGAGCTCAGGTATTGATACCCAGTGAATCTGGCTTTCAAATAGTAGAATATGTAGGAGGCATCCCAGTAGAACATGTGCATGGCAACAGCCACGATAGTGGTGCACAAAATAATCACAGTCGAGAAGAAGTAGGCCAGAAAGGCCGCTTGGTCATCAATGCATGCTTTAATATCAAAGTCTATCACTGCTTTATCACGTCTCTCCTCAGGCATGTCGCATTTGACGGATGTCCCCAGTTTTGGGATCTTCACACTGGTGTTGTAAATCCACAACACGAATTCCAGTAGGTCACACGTGCAGTGGAAGGGGTTTTCATTGAGCCAAAGCGTCTTCAGGTATCTCTCGTTCTCGGATGGAAATGTGGACTGGTTGACGGTTATCAGTCTGTTGTAACTGAGATCCAACGCTCCGAGATTCACCGCTCCATTTAGAAACCCAATGGAGAGCTCGGATATACTGTTGTGGCGAAGATCGAGGAACTGCAACGAAGGAAGATCTTTGGACAAATTGCTAGATATGAAAAGGATGTTATTGCTGCTTAAAATTAGCTCCCTGAGGTCTTTAAAACGTCTCAACGATGTCCAGTTCACATTTGTGAGAATATTGTGACTTAATCGAAGTTTCTGGATGGTTTCGGGCAGGTACGTATAAACACGAAGCGGGATTTTGTCAATTTTGTTGTAGGATATGTCCAGATAGGTCAAATTGGTGAGGTTCTGGAAAAGCTTGTCGTATGTTTTATCTTTTTCCCGCCATAACTTTCCAAGACTGTTGTGATGGAATTGCAGCTCTTGAAGAGACCGACTAAACATCGCTTTGGTGGTTAATGTGTTGATGGAATTGTAACTCATGTTCAAAACTTTCAAAGAGGGCAAATGTTTGAGGAAGTTCAAATTGTGTGTCACCCCTGACACAGTGAAATAATGGGGGTTGTAGCTCAGGTCCAGAACTTCCAGACTTTGCAACTCTGTAAAGGCGTAGTCATATGCCAGATCTATTTTGTTGTAGGACAAGTCCAAATATTTGAGTCCCGGAAGTAACGAGAATTCTGTTCCATTTGGGGCAGCGGCAAAGCCGTTTCCAGAGAGGTTGAGGCAAGATATGTTCCCGTATCCCTCAAACTGTTTAGGAGAAATGAAGAACAGATTATTTCGGCTCAGATCCAACACTCGTCCCATGGCATAGCACTCTGGTTTTACGAGATTGTTTGGAAGCTCATAAGAATGCTCCTTTTGATGGGGTTCTGACTTTGAGGGCATTGAGAATGAAGATTTTAAATCTTCGCCTGAGTCTGTAATCACATGCTTGTCTACCGTCACCGGGTAAAGTCTGTTTTCGGAGAGATAGAGTAGTTTTAAATTTTGTAGTTTTTCAAATATGTTTGATTTTGCGTGGACAATGAAATTGATGCCTACATCCAACACCGACAGGTTTTGTAAGCCAAACAGAGAACTGAAGGAATCTGCTCGGATTTCTTGAAACACCAAACCTTGAATGTGCAACGTCTTCAATGAGGTTAAGTTCGAGAAACTGGGCGATAGCTTCACGGTATCAGGATAACTCTGGAGATCGTAATTAAATGAGAGGTCGAGTTTCTTCAGCAGTGGTAGATTACTCAAGAAACCGTGTTCAGCAATAGCCTTTGACAAGAAGTTGTAAGAAAGGTAGAGCTCTTCAAGCTTTGAGATGTTTCGAAACCAGTCAGGATGAATTTTATTCATTGAATTTCCTGCGAGGTTCAGTATCTGGAGTTCTCCAAGGTTAGCAAAAGCTTCTGGATGAATTTCAATGGAAAAATGTTTACAAGAAACGCAGGGATATGGAGCATTGTAGCACCTCGGACAGTTTCCTTGGATATTTAGACTTATCAGATTGCTGAGTCCTTGGAAATCGTGCTCTCTGATGTGTGCTATTCTGTTTGAAGCAAGTTCCAGTTTCTGCAAGGTGGCAGGTAGTCCTCGAGGGACATGAGTTAAGTTATTGTAAGACAAAGTGAGATGTTGCAAATTGGATAGCATGGAAAAACTTCCATTTTCAATACTATAATCTATGAAGCAAGGATTCCAGTAGTAGCAGTTTTTTGAAAGGTAAAGACTTGTCAGATTTTTCACATGCAAGAAGGTTGTTGCGTTCAGCGAGGTGATTTTGTTCTCCACCAGCTTTAGTTCACACAAACTCTTTGGAAGTTCTTTTGGTACGTAACGCAGGGCCATTCCGTTGAGCGCTAACGTTTGAAGTTGGGTCAAATTCGAAAATACCCCAACGGCAACAATAACCTCCCGATTCATGTTCATCCAGTTCAGATTTAGATCGGTCAGATTGTCAAGGTCCTTAAAATCTCCAACGGTTAAATTATTGATCTTGTTCTCCGATAGGTTAATGCTGGTTGTATTTTTTGTGAAAACTGGCATCTCTCGGAGTCCACGTCCATGGCAGTCAACCTCCCTCGTCTGCGTGGTTACATTTTCATGTACGTCACAGAGTTTAGCCTTCATGGTCCTCATGTCTATTTGACACATAGTAAGTGTGATCTTCAATGTCATAATCAGCAAACCGGCAAATGTAAACCAATACGACAAAGAAACCTGTTGAAATATAAAAAGCAGAGAGTAAATCGTTGAGATAAAAATACAATAAAAATACAAAGATTAGCCAATTATTAACTGTGACTCCTAGAGCTTTCAAGGTACAATCGCCAAAATCGGCACAGACCTTTAGACTTAACTTGTTGATACACAATTCCCTGCATGCTGTAGTGATGTCACTGTGCTTACATTTAATATATTACTTACTGTCTATAAATGTAATTAATGTTCACAAATGATACATCTTGTCAAGGGTTCAACATTGATATCCGATCTCTGTTTCACGACAGCAATGCTCCAGAAACAGCAATTGAGTTATTTGTGCAGGAGTACAAATGAAAACATGCAATATCAAAACGGGACTTTTATTATGAAAACATGCAATATCAAAACGGGACTTTTATTATGAAAACATGCAATATCAAAACGGGACTTTTATTATGAAAACATGCAATATCAAAACGGGACTTTTATTATGAAAACATGCAATATCAAAACGGGACTTTTATTATGAAAACATGCAATATCAAAACGGGACTTTTATTATGAAAACATGCAATATCAAAACGGGACTTTTATTATGAAAACATGCAATATCAAAACGGGACTTTTATTATGAAAACATGCAATATCAAAACGGGACTTTTATTATGAAAACATGCGATATCAAAACGGGACTTTTAATATGAAAACACGATCACCAGATGAATCCAGTTCAACACACTTGAGTCAATCATCCATAACAAGCATTCATTGATAAACATCCAATCGCACTTTTTGTCCATAAAAGTGATAAATGTGAGAAATATTGATATATTCTCCATTGTTTACATGAGATCTCGCCTTCATCATCGTTCTTCATCAAACTGCAATCTGAGGAGCGTTCATGTTGTAAAACTGTATATGATCTTATATATTAGAGTCTCATAAACAAAACCAGCCATCTCCAAAGTCTATTTATAAAAATGTGGCATAGTTTTATTCATAATAGTCGAGCAGTGCAGTCAGATTTAATGTCGTCTTGAGAGGCGGAGCCTTAATTTGACTCTGAACACTTCCAGAGTTTTTCCAGAGATTAAAGCTGCAGGAACCTCATTTATTATTCCATCATCTTCACATTAGAAACATCACATCTTTAGACTCGTGACTTTGGGAACATTGTATTTCTGGGTTGTCTTGGGACATTTATTATTGTTTTATTACATTATAAAAACATGTTCAGCACAAAATATTTAAATTACTATAAACTTCAGTTTCTCTAACTTTAAAAAATAACAACATTTATTAATTGTGAAACTTTGGAAATAAAGCCCAAAGTGTCTTCTTTCAAAATATACCACAACTGTGTCCAAACTCCAAAGGGTCCCGTAAATACAACCATTTCAGTTCAGGTCATTTTCATGGTTTGTGCTCATGAATGGGGTGCGTATCAACAGGTTAAGTGTGCTATTCGGTTAGATTGGAATTACGGTTTTCTCAGAGCGGATGATGAAAAATCTGAATAATCCCATTTATTTATATTGATGAAATGTTTAAAAGGGCCAAAACTATTCAAAATTTAAATGTAAATGAATACACAAGGTCAGCCTTAACATGGCTTTAGGCTACAATATAAAATCTATCTGAAGGATTACATGACTATCCATCCATCCATCCATCCATCCATCCAGCCATTCATCCATCCATCCATCCATCCATCCATCCATCCATCCATCCATCCATCCATCCATCCATCCATCATTCATCCATCCATCCATCCAGCCATTCATCCATCCATCCATCCATCCATCCATCCATCCATCCATCCAGCCATTCATCCATCCATCCATCCATCCATCCAGCCATCCATACAGCCATTCATCCATCCATCCATCCATCCATCCATCTATCCATCCATCCATCCATCCATCCATCCAGCCAGCCATCCATCCATCATCCATTCATCATCCATCCATCCATCATCCATTCATCATCCATCCAGCCATTCATCCAACCATCCAGCCAGCCAGCCAGCCAGCCAGCCATCCAGCCATCTATCCATCCATCCATCCATCCATCCATCCATCCATCCATCCATCCATCCATCTAGCCATCTATCTATCCATCCATCCATTCATCCATCCAGCCACCCATCATCCATTCATCCAGCATCCATCCATCCATCATCCAACCATCCATCCATCCAGCCATACATCATCCATCCATACATCCATCCATACATCCATCCATCGAGCCAGCCAGCCATCCATCATCCATCCATCCAGCCACTCATCATCCATTCATCCATCCATCATCCATCCATCCATCATCCATCCATCCATCCAGCCATCCATCTTTTAGCAACTTTCAGACAAGGCTTTGTCAAGCCAACATCAAAGATTGTCTTGACAAATCTGACCGATATCGTTACCAATATTCACACTTTTCTTCTTAATCAGTTCTCAGTTCCATATAATCAGGTTCACCAACACATTTTATTAAAATGACTATTATGAAAATATTTATAATGAATACTCTGGTTCTATTACTGTAGTCTAATGTACATTGTGTTGAAAAATCCCAAATGAAACAACTTAAAATCGATTCTATATATCTGTTATCAGTTACTTAAACTTAAAAGTAATCTGTATCATATCGGTTGATCTGTAATACAGTATATTGTTGATGTGTAGCAAACAGAGCTTTCAGTTAAAAAAAAACTGCCTTTTAAAATGAATAATCATATAAAGACTAATGCACACTTTTATAGAAACAAAAACGCAACGAGTGCTACTTGGGTATAAAGTTGCACACTATTATTTAAGAGGCTAAAAGCCACAAACTCACTTAGATAACGAATTACGGTTTTCTCAGACCGGATGATGAAAAATCTGAATAATCCCATTTATTTACATTGATGGAATGTTTAAAAGGGCCAAAACTATTCAAAATTTAAATGTAAATGAATACACAAGGTCAGCCTTAACATGGCTTTAGGCTACAATATAAAATCTATCTGAAGGATTACATGACTATCCATCCATCCATCCATCCATCCATCCAGCCATCCAGCCATCCATCCATCCATCCATCCATCCATCCATCCATCCATCCATCCATTCATCCAGCCATTCATCCATCCATCCATCTATCATCCATCATCCATCCATCCATCCATCCATCCATTCATCCAGCCATTCATCCATCCATCCATCTATCATCCATCATCCATCCATCCATCCATCCATTCATCCAGCCATTCATCCATCCATCCATCTATCATCCATCATCCATCCATCATCCATCCATCCATCCATCCATCTATGATCCATCCATCCATCCAGCCATCCATTCATCCAGCCATTCATCCATTCATCCATCCATCCAGCCAGCCAGCCATCCATTCATCCATTCATCCATCCATCCATCCATCATCCATCCATCATATATCCATCCATCCATCCATCCATTCATCCAGCCATTCATCCATCCATCCATCTATCATCCATCATCCATCCATTCATCCATCCATCCATTCATCCAGCCATTCATCCATCCATCCATCCATCTATCATCCATCCATCCATCCATCCATCCATCCATCCAGCCATTCATCCATCCATCCATCCATCCAGCCAGCCATCCATTCATCCATTCATTCATCCATCCATACATCCATCCATCATCCATCCATCATATATCCATCCATCCATCCATCCATCTAGCAATCCATCCATCATATATCCATCCATCCATCCATCCATCTAGCCATCCATTCATCATATATCCATCCATCCATCCATCCATCTATCCATCCATCATATATCCATCCATCCATCCATCCATCCAGCCATCCATCATCCATCCATCCATCATATATCCATCCATCCATCATCCATCCATCCATCATATATCCATCCATCATCCATCCATCCATCTAGCCATCCATCCATCCATCATCCATCCACCCAGCCAGCCAGCCAGCCATCCATCATCCATCCATCCATCATCCATCCATCTTTTAGCAACTTTCAGACAAGGCTTTGTCAAGCCAACATCAAAGATTGTCTTGACAAATCTGATCGATATCGTTACCAATATTCACACTTTTCTTCTTAATCAGTTCTCAGTTCCATATAATCAGGTTCACCAACACATTTTATTAAAATGACTATTATGAAAATATTTATAATGAATACTCTGGTTCTATTACTGTAGTCTAATGTACATTGTGTTGAAAAATCCCAAATGAAACAACTTAAAATCGTTTCTATATATCTGTTATCAGTTACTTAAACTTAAAAGTAATCTGTATCATATCGGTTGATCTGTAATACAGTATATTGTTGATGTGTAGCAAACAGAGCTTTCAGTTAAAAAAAAACTGCCTTTTAAAATGAATAATCATATAAAGACTAATGCACACTTTTATAGAAACAAAAACGCAACGAGTGCTACTTGGGTATAAAGTTGCACACTATTATTTAAGAGGCTAAAAGCCACAAACTCACTTAGATAACGCGCTATCTACACATCAGATCTCCCAAACCAACAATACAAAATGACAACATCCTATTATACCTACAAGAAATGTATAGTAGAAAGTCTTCAAACCTGAATTGAGTAAATAACACTTCCTTACCATGGTAGAAATGTCTATTTTAAGTCCTGGTGTGAGATTTACAGCGCTTAGACACGGAATAAGCAGCGTGTGGTGATGCATTTACAGTTGAATGTGTGAAAGGGGAAGTTTTGCTATAACTGCCAGGATCTGTTTTGACGCTCTAAGAATTCCAAAAGTGATGCCACCTGGCAGCGCACAGACTCGTTTACATTTTTCAGTTTCTGTTTAATGCCCACAAATAATTGGTTTGATTCATTGTTTTCCAGTCCTATATATTATTGGTTTGTGGTGGATTAGAGCAGCGACCACAAAGGCGAATGCTAGTTTGTTGGTTGTCGGTGCAAGAGAGGAAGTGCTGCCAACAGCGTGCATTTTTCTCAAACACAGATCACGTAAGTCACATGCACATTTAAATACGTTACTGGCTCTAATTTAGACATCAAAACTGGAATAGCCCCTTTTTGTAGAGCCCTGGCAAGTCCTCATCAGATTTCCAGCGACTCTGTGTTGAAAATGTTAAACATTTATATATATATATATATCCTCTGCCATTACATTCCCTTGCTTCTGTATATAACAGATTTGTATTTGTATATTGTATATATATATATATATATATATATGCACTGGAAGCCTCTGTCACCAAGACAAATTCCTTGTATATGTAAGTATACTTGGCAATAAAGCTGATTCTTATTCTTATATATAAAAAAATGAAAGAGACCACTGCAAAATGATCAGTTTCTCTGGATTTACTGTTTATATGCATGTGTTTGAGTAAAACTAACATTTTTGTATTGTTCTATAAAGTACTGTCAACATTACTACCAAATTCCAAATAAAAATATGGTCATTTAAAGAATTTATTTGCAGAAAATGACGACTGGTCAAAATAACAAAAAAGATGCCGTGTTTTCAGACCTCAAATAATGCAAAGAAAACAAGTTCATATTCATATATATGAACACAATATTAATGATTTAACTTAGAGATCAGAAATCAATATTTGTTGGAATAATCCTGATTTTCAATCAACCTTGCCATGCTCTCTGCCAGTCTTTCATTTTGCTGTTGGGCGACTTTATGCCACTCCTGGTGCAAATTCAAGCATCTGGGCTTTGCTTGATGGCTTGTGGGCATCCATGTTCCTCTTGATCACATTCCAGAGGTGTTCAACGGGGTTCAAGTCTGGAGATTGGTCTGACCATGACAGGGTCTTGATCTGGTGCTCCTCCATCCACACATTGATTGACCTGTCTGTGTGGCATGGAGCATTGTCCTGCTGGGTAAACAATCCTCAGAGTTGGGGAACATCGTCAGAGCAGAAGGAAGCAAGTTTCAAGATAATCTTGTACATGGCTTGATTCATGCGTCTTTCACAAAGACAAATCTGCCCGATTCCAGCCTTGCTGCGGCACCCCCAGATCATCACTGATCCTCCACCTGATCGTCTAATGGTTAGACGGAGACCTGGAGAGGCCTTCAAGCCACAGGGTCTCGCACCCACTGCGAACTTTGGTAGAGGATCAGTGATGATCTGGAGGTGCTTCAACACTTCTTTCCAAAACCCAAAGATACCAAATGAGCTTAATTGAGACCAACATCATGCAGAAATGGTTGTTAAAAGCAACAGCAGCAAAACAGCGCCCTCAACTGACAACTGTTATGTACAACATGGCATAAAAATGGCATTAAGCCTCAATAATTCGATGCAACTACAACACTATGAGAACGTGCAAAATGATTGACATGTCAAAAGCGTCAGAAACCGCGGCCTGTGGACACATTTTAGTTTGCTGTTTATAGAGTCTAGAGCTGTCACAGAGACAAGTGACATATCTCGAGATTATTTCAGTAATATCTTTCAGGGAGCAATACAATTTGTTGCATGCCTTTCATGAAAAACATCACTTACAGCACCTTTAAGAGCTGATGGAAATGATGTTGTTTTACCCATTTACTAAAAGTGATGTGGAACTGTAATATCGTCAACAACTTCATCTGCGCAGTTCTGAAATGATCAGAAGAAATACATTTTGGAGTGCTGCTTGCTGCCCAAAAAGTGCTCTTTGATTGGATTTCAATGCTAGCAATTCAGGGAAATAGTCTTCTGATAGCACTTCTGGTAGAAAATCGCCTTTATTGTCAATTGGCTAGTCACATAGGACATTATAAATGGTTAAAAAAACAGTGACCGCACACTGATGCATTTCTCAAACACCCTTCCTCAGAGTGTGTCAGGCACAAAATCTTAAAGGGGAAACGCCTTTTTAAATACCACAGCCTTACAAATAAAATACTGAGTATATATAAGGCAAAGAATTACATTTGTATACTGTTGCATGCACGTTTATATATAAAAAAAAACAACAACACATATCAACAACTGTATTCATGTATAAACCCCATATTCATGCATGTCAGCACATACAAACTGTGTATAGAGGGCCAACCATATACTAATTAAGGGGAGAGGAATATTCTTACAGGAAAGTCAAATCTAGTTCTTCATTCAAGCCAGGGAAAGTGGTGGCTTTTAAATGAAAATCCAGTGTACAGATGCGTAATGCATTGCCATAGGGTAATCTTTATGTCCTATATGGATTGCATTTTTATGATGCCAGTTCTTGTGGATTATCTGTTTAATATGTTGTGAGGCGGTGCTATATTCAGTAACATTACAGCGAGACAGGAAGGACAGCTGATTGTCCTCACAGTGGCAGACCATGTGTAACAACACCTGCACAGGATCACCTGAATATCAGACCTGTGGGACGGGTACAACTGCCCGAGTTACACCAGGAATGCACATTCCCTCCATCAGTGCTCAGACTGTCCACAATAGTCTGAGAGCGGCTGGACTGAGGGCTTGTAGGCCTGATGTAAGGCAGGCTCTTACCAGACATCACCGGCAACAATGTCGCTTATGGGCATCAAACCCATCTTCGCTGGACCAGACAGGACTGGCATAAAGTGCTCGTCACTGACGAGTCGTGGTTTTGTCTCACCAGGGGTGATGATTGGACTCGCGTTTATTGTCAAAGGAATGAGCGTTACACCGAGGCCTTTACTCTGGAGCGGGATCGATTTGGAGGTGGAGGGTCCGTCATGATCTGGGGCGGTGTGTCACAGCATCATCGGACTGAGCTTGTTGTCATTGCAGGTAATCTCAACACTGTGCGTTACAGGGAAGACATCCTCCTCCCTCATGTGGTACTCTTCCTGCAGACTCATCCTGATATGACCCTCCAGCATGGCAGTGCCACCAGCCATACTGCTCGTTCTGTGCAGGATTTCCTGCAAGACAGGAATGTCAGTGTTCTGCCATGGCCAGTGAACAGCCCGGATCTCAATCCATTGAGCACGTCTGGGACCTGTTGGATCAGAGGGTGAGGGCTACGGCCATTCCCCCCAGAAATGTCCGGGAACTTGCATGTGTCTTGGTGGAAGAGTGGGGGAACATCTCACAGCAAGAACTGGCACATCTGGTGCAGTCCATGAGGAGGAGATGCACTGCAGTACTTAATGCAGCTGGTGCCACGCCAGATACTGACTGTTACTTTTAATTTTGACCCCCCCGAACATTTTGAAATTCGGTATCACTTCCTCAAAAATCATGCATGTGTCAGCAATATATCTAGTACACCACTAAACCTTATTATGGAAAGGATTAGCAACAGCTTTGAAGACAAACTCTTCTTCCTAAATGCCCCACAGATTGCGTAATTAGGGGAAAAACAAGCTCCCATGGCAGTGATCTGCAGAAAGAAGCTCTCTTCAAACAAACAAAAAGAAACATTATGTTTTATTGTCAATTCCGTGAGTGTTAGAATTACGTCTGTGAGAGGACTCACTTCTATTGGCCTTGATCTCAATTAGCATCTCAATGCTTTAAGACCTTCATCATGGTTAATTTTGGTATACAATGCCTGCACACATTACTATAAAGTAAGATGCCGAAATAATAGTTCCTAATTGTTTGACATTTTTAATCACATCCGCTGTGTAAATGCCGGAAGAGCAGATACCAAAGGTTTAATGAAAAAGTCAATGTGCTGTGTAGACAGTTTCAAAAGGCTTCCATAATTGGAGATAGTAGGACGTCCAGGAGGCTTGTTCAAGTTTTTATGAATATATGCATATACAAACAGGCAATATGCAGATTTGTTACAAACACTAATTTTAATTCATTGTCTGTAATCCACATATTTTCTCTTGCCTCAGTAAGTAAAGAAGTATTTTTGAAGGAAGTTAAACCGAATTACATGTTCATGCTTTTCTAGATTTTCTAGCATAGATCGCAAGATAGACTGTGCGATCGTAAAAATGCAATCCGTATAGGACATAAAGATTACCCTATAGCAATGCATTATGCATCTGTACACAACTCTAACCCCTCCACGTTAAGCATAATTGGTTTAAGCATGGCTGGACTGGTAATCTGGCATACCGGGCATTTGCCCCGGGGCGGACTGGCCATTGGTAGAACCGAGCGTGCTGGTGGGTCGGCCGTGAAACGGGCTGAATGGGCCGTGATAAGATGAAATAAGGCACAGCGCTATGCAGAACAGACAACAAAATAGCCATAAAAAAGGACATAACATCCAGCCCTGGGTTTCAGTCAGGGAAACTACCAGTAAGGGAGATTACAGAGAATTTTACAACGTGGATCACCCTTATTCTCCAGGTGAATGTGAAGTTCTTGCATCACCCACTCATGAACTGCTGTGTGTTTCGTATCATAGACCACAAAGGCATCGTAGACGGTGCTGTTGGACAAAAGTGGTAAATACACCAGACATCCCAGAGAAAGAGATGACTCGAGATTGTGATGCTAAGGATGCTGAGAATCACAGAGGTTAGTAAAATGTACAGGATAATGGACAGAGAATTGTGTTGGCATGACTGAAGGTTTAGGAAAAGGACACTTTTGCCTCTTTTGGGCACCAGGAGAAGCACAGTTGACGTCCGTAGCAAGGCGGGGAATATTCACGGATGTACGATTGATCCATCTGACAAACCACGTGGCATTGCAGTTGCACACCAAGTTGTTGTTGTTGAGGTAAAGGGTTTGGAGGTGGTCTATAACATTTTCTGGGAAAATTGACTGATCAGTGAACTGGATTCATTTGTAACTTATGTCGAGCACTTTGAGGCTGAACGCATCCTTAAGAAAGTTACTGGACAGTTGTTCAATGTCGTTCTTGCGTAATATAAGTAGTGTTGTTAGACAGGCATTTAGAAACATTTGTTAAGAGGTTGTCACTAAGGTCCAAGAGCTTTAAAGGTACACAAGCCCCTCCCACTCAAATTATGTTAATCTGTTGTTAGCAATGTACAATTCTGTGAGCGTGTCTGGAAGGCCTTTGGAAACATCTTCTGGAATGAAGTCTAGTTGTGAGAAATGTTGAGTATCTTCAAGGCTAAAAGTTTCTTGAAGTAGTTCACGTAGTAGATAGTAGTTGATCTTGACGTATCTTGTGTCTCCGTCCCTCCACGGCATATCGAGACGGTTCCCTATAAACTCCAGATGTTCCAGAGAAAAACTTTCCATTTCGGTGTTTGTCGATGTGGATCTTTGATTATCGTTCATGATTAGTTTGCTCAGTTTATTCAGGTTCTTTGTCAAATTAAGAATGTGAGTTAAACCCTCGGCTACAACGTAATGCCTGTTGCGGCTGATATCCAGAACAACGAGGCTGCTTAATTCCTGAAATGCAGAAGAGTAAATAAAATCCAGACGATTGTCAGAAAAGTCCAGATATTGCAAGTTCTTCAACCGAGCAATCTCGGAACCGTTCAAATTCTGGCTCATGGCATTTCCAGATAGATTTAAACACTTCAGTTCACCAAGATTGAGGAATCTGGAATGCAGGAAGAAGATATTATTCCTGCTAATATCCAACGTTTTTCCAAAGCCACTACATTCGATGTCGAAAGGGCTTAAAAACCAGCATTCCTTGTCCTTATATTTGCAGCTTTGTGCATAATCATCATAAGGGAAATAGTGAACATCCTTCACTTCTCCATTGTGATACTGTGCACCTTGCGACATTGGGGAATTATAATGGGTTTCTCTGTCATTATTATTTGCAGAAGCCATGTATTCTCCTTCTGATGGCAATGAGATTTTGTTGATGATTTTGTAGCTTTTAAGGTTCTTCAAGATGCCGAGATGTGCCATTTTTATGAAAGCTGTTTCAAGGTCAATAAGCTCCAGATTCATCAAATCAGCGAAACGCTGAATGTCTTGGGAGTGTGAGTTCTTGAAAAACATAACCTCTGATTCTTAGGACTCGAAGAGATTTAAGCAAGCCGAACGATCTCAACAGGTTGAGAGATGCTGGATAGACCTGTAGTTCGTAATTGACAGAAAGATCCAACTCATTATTGCATTATTTCTTTAGACAATAAATAGCTTGAGAGGTCTAGAACACAAAGCCCTCTCAAGTTTTGAAACCACTCCAAAAGTATGTTTGTTAGAGAGTTACTGTGAAGCCGAAGAGCTTTAATATTCTTAAAATTCTTGGAGTTCTCGTGTATCTGAAGTGGGGCGTTATTTGGGCATGAATTGCATGGGAACATGGCTGGACTGGTAATCTGGCATACCAGGCATTTTTCGATGCACTTTTGGGCCAATCAGGGGCGGACTGGCCATCGGGAGAACTGAGTGGGCCGGTCGCGATAAGATAATATGAGCCGCTGCGTTATGCAGAACGGACCACAAAACTGTGCCGCGATATGCAGAAAGGGACCGCGACCCCCCCACGCTCAACAGCTTTTGGCTCTCCAAAGGTACAACAGGTACAACTCTTTATGGCTGGAAGGTAGCTTGTGTGGAACGTATGACTGTTAGACTTCAGAGAGAGCAAAGTCATTTTGTCAAGACCCTTCGGTATGGCAGAAAGCTGGTTACCATCCAGGTAAAGGGACTTCAGGTTCTTTAGCTTCCAGTTGTCAATCGTCAAACTTTGTGTGCAGACGTGGTCTTTGGGACCAACCTTGATTAGTACGCAGTTGCATCACAGGTCAATTTCAGTGATGTTGTCCAATCAGTGAAATGAGCTGTTCATGATGTGTGTGTATGTGGTTGATATTCATGGGAATTCCCAGTGGGATTACAGTTATGCCTTGCTCAGTGCAGTTGACGCTAACCTCACTCCCGTTACTAGCCTGAGATACATCACACCTCAGACTTTTGGGGTACCATTCAGATGCCTCCAGCTCTGGTGAGCAGAATATGAGAACAACCATAAAAATGTTTTCCATCATCTGAAAGAAAGCAATAAATATTATTAAGAGTCCAACACAGAATCAATAAGCACAAACTCCAAAACCTGAAAATTCCTACTCTACACAACACTTGTCAAACTGTGTGCCCATTTATTAAATATTCTAGCCTATTTGATTACGCTGTCAACTACCAATAGGACTGCAGTTACTTCACATTCGATCAGAACAAAAATGTACCATGTCCAACTCAATTTTACTAAATTCTGCAATGTTTCCCCAAAATCAAAGCAAAAAATATATAACAAAGAAATATAACAAACTGTACATGCATGTAATTAAACATGTATTCTTATACCCTTAAACAACAAAGACATAAACATTTAAGCAACACGATGCAAAAAAATATCAAACAATGGTCATTTCTGCACAGCTGCACGCCCACTAGAAGCCTGCATTCGGCTAAGGAACGTTGCCTTGTTGTACCAACACAAATGACACTTTTCCACGGCACGTTACGGTTCGACTCGCCTCAACTCGACTCGCTTTACTTTTCTGAGCTTGCATTTCCACTGCAGTTTAGTGCTGCCTCAACATGGGTGGGATTATAGGATGATCATCATAGTTGCTCCGCCTCTACTGCCGTGACATCATCTTAAATGCGACACAAACATTACTGACCATAAACAGTAACATGAGCACTAGCTGTTAGCTGCTAGCTCATTGTGCTGCATAAAGGAGTTGTTCATGGTGATTTTACACAACCTGGTTGTTTTAGAAGCTTCCAGTAGCTGCTCAACTAAATAAAGTGAAGCTTTCAAGCAGAGTATAGAGTTAACGTAACAAAGTGTACCATCCTCCATCGTGGACACCAACAACGGCGTGATCGAGTTCAGGGCGCTCTTCCTCCCATTGCTCGCCGGTCTAGATAGCGTCCATTTGGTCGAACCACTTCCACTTTTCCTTGATGGTTATGTAGTAACTAGTTAAGTTTTTTTTTAAAGTTTTTTTTTACTTTTGATCAACAGCTGAGACACTTCCTGAGAGACATTATCGTTCGCTCCTCGCTAACGAGCTACTGCTATCGCTGTTGCTAACTTTAAAACTAGCGGGTTGATGTGTTGCATATCCAGTGACGTGTTGATGTGTTGCATATCCAGTGACGTGTTGATGTGTTGCATATCCAGTGACGATTCTCTCTGATCAATCAGTGATCTGCTGGGTTGTGATGACACATTTAGTATCGGCTCGGCTCGCTTGGGTGGTACTTAAAAAAGTATCAGGTACTATCCACAGTGGAAAACCCCCAAAAAGCGAGCAGAGTCGAGTCAAGTTGTACCGTACAGCGGAAAAGCCCCAATAGATTCTCCAATTCACTTAAACTTTGTAATACGGCACTTTTCGTACCACTGTCTCCTCACGATGATTCACTTATGTTTTCCTCTTTTGTAAGTCGCATTGGATAAAAGAGCCTGCCAAATGAATACATGTAAATGGATGCTACTGACCATTGTAATATACATATAAATATATATACATAAAACCACAAACAAAAGTGAGAATGATTATACTGAAACTATTGAAGTTCCTCTTTATCTTACAAACAAGATATTTAGGTACTCCTTGTACCTGTCCAATCATTTTTCCTTCAGCAATTGTATTACCCAACTACTATCAGCAGTTACCCAGAACATGTATGATTTATAAATGTATGAATAACATTGAATTAAAACGCTTTAAAAATAGCATAAAGAGGAACATCTGTACTTTCACCCTTATTCATATTTTAGTGCAAGAGATAAAACAACATCTGAGAGGTTTTCTCAAGTTCTACTCAAGTTTCTTCATAAATGAAAGCAAAACCACAAAGAAGAGAAGCACGACAGTGGTGAAACCATCAACATTTCTGTCTAGCATTACAGTTCTTGAGCGCCAAAGGAGGAAGCAACAAAGCAAACATATTTCACACACCACCATTCAGATTTTTCATAAATGACTTAAATATGACAGGATCCACAATGACACGATACTTTTACCTATTTAGATGAAATAAAGACAGCAAAAAAATCACTGTAACCAATCTGAAATATTTAATGATCATTTAAATAAAGCACCATACGTTTATTATTAAGTCAACATGAAATCAAAATTCATCCTATGTACTTTCTTAATGCATTGAGTTTCTTTTAAATAAACGTTTGTTTTTGTAATCTTTCATCAAAATATAATAACTTGCTCTGTCTTTGAAACTACTTCGATTTTGGGCTGAACATCCTTTTAGAGATCCAATCGATGTCCAATGGATATAATTCAACTGCCCTACTATAGTTTTGTTATATACCTGTATATATACGAAATAAGTCAGATTATGCAAGTAAAATGGGTTTTGAACAGGAAGGTATTCATGTAAATGTCAGTGCATTAAGAACACATAACAAATGATTAGAAGTGGTATACAGTAGGAAGAGAACTTGCAGTTTATAGACTGTATAGTGGCTTTAATCGTGTCTTTTTCAATGTGGAACTCAAAATAAATATGAAATAAATACATGGAAAAACATGGGATGCATCTACTGTATAAGGTAGTGTCATATTTATATACAGAATACATACTGTACATCTTCTTTTAAAAATTCTATGCATTGTAGAATTCATTTGACATATTACACAAAATATACACAAGCCATATGTTACCCCATTGAATTGCAATGGCCAGATCCCCTCGAATGCCTAGATCTTCATGACAAACGCAGGTGTGTTAACCTATGGCTATACTATGGCAAAAAAATAATGATTTTTTTTTTTAAATATGGCCATTGGTACCACCAAATAACAGCATAATCAACTGTCAATTTGATCATCAAAATAACTTCCCAAAGCCTTCCAGCGCGTAAATAAAGTGACTTTCTGATTCCCTTAAACTCCACGTCATGCATGTAGAGCTGCCACTGGCATGACTTCACCCCTAACAGCACTCTGAAAAGTCCATTTGCTTTTAAAAAAATCTCCAGAGCATTAAGATAACAGCTCTGTACATGCAGTCTTGAGAAATTGGACAGAAAAATGTGGCTAAAACAGATTACGTGACTGGTGTGACGATTTCAAAGAGAAATCCGTTTAGTGTGCGCGTGATTCGAAACAATATGGAAATAGGAGCGCCTTGTTCCAACGGTGATAAAGTCATGAAGTCATTTGCCGTACTGGAGACTGAAACATGTTTGTAAGTGAATCTGCCATTCACTTACGCCCTTTAGAATGTCAACATGAAATCAAAGTTGACCCTATTTATTTTTCGACATATTCATCGATGCACATTATGTCACGCCAACGTACAAATTCCCAAACAAAGACCAAAATTATAAATGGTAGCTGCTCCTTGAGCTTTCAAGCTACATCCACCAAACTTGGTACAACACTTCAGACTGATCAGATTTAATGTGCCCTCTCTTTTCTAATGGATCGGACTTGCAGTTTTCCTGTAGCGGACTTTTGAATATTCCAAAAATTCCATAGACTTGTATTGACGGAATGTTCAAATGGGCCAAGACTGTCACGGAATGTTCGGAAACTGCAACTGTCTCAATGTACTCAAACTTTTAAATCCATTTCAAATTTTCAGACATCAAAGTGTGTCTTGACAAATCTAATTGACTTTGTCGTCTTTTATCAAGATGCAATAACGTGCTCAACCTCTGAAATGACTTTCCTTTTCAGCTGACATCAGGAATCTCCTCCCCTCCAAACTCCAATCTGAAAAACAAAGCCCACTAACACCAACACTGCAAATAAATTTTTGTTTTCAAGTACAAATATGTAAATATTCTTAAAACAAGATAAATTCACTTGAAAACATTTAGTCGTTTCAAGCAAAATGTAATAAAATCGAATGGGATTTTTGCTTATTACATGAAAAAACGATTTGCCAATGGGGTAAGTAAAACAAAAAACTAGATTAAAAAGGAAAACAAGTTTTTTCTTAGCGCATTGGCAAGTAGTTTGTTATTGTTATAAGCATTAATCCTACCAATTTTCATTACATTTCTCTGAAAACAAGACCTTATATCTTACTCCATTCTGCTTCTCAAATATCTGATATTTTTATTGGAAAATGAGACAAAAATACTCTTTTAAAATGAACTTTTGCAGTTCAATCAATTCCCAAAGGATGGTTTGAGAACTGCATTTCATGTTGACTTTAAGAGCAACAGGGTTTCTAAATCTCATAATCGGCTCCTTTTAGGTTTAGTGATTTGGCTGGGGTGATTATGATCATCTACATGTCGCAGTTTCCATTGAAAGTGTCAATGCTCCCTGAGCCAAAGGTTTTCCGATTAAAATTCCATTTCTGCCTCCCTGAGGCAACCAGAGCGGGGGCGGGGTCTTTTGAGGCCGAGTGCAGGAATCATCCGGGAAGCATTTTAGACCTCCGATCGCCTCTGGTTTGGCACATAGGAATCTGTGCTATGGATGAACATGGACATATCGTGAGAGCAGAAGACAATTCTGTTTTGTCTT
Source organism: Moxostoma hubbsi (assembly GCA_032164185.1). Classification (NCBI taxonomy): domain Eukaryota; kingdom Metazoa; phylum Chordata; class Actinopteri; order Cypriniformes; family Catostomidae; genus Moxostoma; species Moxostoma hubbsi. The sequence continues at coordinate 1,698,029 of JAVLUX010000065.1, forward strand.
CTTTGCAGCATGTTACACTGGTGGTAGGAAAGAGAGAGAGATACATTAGTTCATGGAGAGCTTCTAGTCGGATTTATGTCTCATAATTACATGCTTCTGGATGTCTGAAATTATTAGAATTTGGCAAGATAATATAATGAGTGAAATGAATGACGCCTACGATAAGCCTGCAAATAATATTGCAGAAATGCTCAGTCTTCTAAATCTGGAAATTGTAATGAGTTCCTAAGACTTGGAAATCTGCTAAATCGTTCATTCCAGTCTTTCTGATGAAATTCATAACAATCGGTGTCCCGTTTGGGACATCTTCATTACGAATAAGCTGCAATGTGTCCTCCCAAGAGTTCAGAGTTTCCACATAATAATAGATATCACTTTTTCACTATGTTACGTCACACTTAACCATTAATTGCTTCATGAACTTTCTAATAATCTGTAGAAGTCTGCAGTACCTGTAGTTTCTCTGATCTTGGGCATCCTCTGGCCTCCATCACGGCCCGCACTAACAGTCGACTCCGTGGCGGCCGGTCCATGGTGCTTCCGCAAAAACGTTCCGTCTACGTTCTGATTTGGATAGCCGTGACCTTTCAGAGACGACTCTCCATGCAAGTGGACACTATCTACCGTGCACAGAGGAGAGTCCATTGGCGTCACACAGCTACTACTTCCTGTACTGGAGCCAGCATCAATGGACGAACACTGGGAACTCTGTAGGGAATGGATCCCCTCACTCTGTAAAGATGACATCCTTTTGGTTAGGTGGTACTCGCACAGCCGTGTCACTTCCTGTTCAGATGGAGCCGCTTTGGTTTGATGTTCATTCCGGGGTCTCTCGATCAAATATTGGTCCTTTGCTGGTGAACTCGCTGTCAAGTCAATCATGTGCTTCCCTGTTCCCAACATGGAAGAGTCGTTCAACTCAATCTTGTTGACGTTTTGTGTTACCCTGTCTGTGTGCAATGTCCCGCTATCGCCAGTCACCTCAGAGTAAATGTGCTCATCTGTTTTATTACTCATGTGCAATCGTTGATTTGGTTCTTGAAACGCAAAAGACATCCTGTTCAGATCAAAGGGAACAGAACGTTGGGTATCGTGTACATTGAAGCTGTTAAACTTCCCAACAATATCTTCTGCGTGCGATTCTGGGATTCTCATCTGACAGACTTCGGATTCACCGCTGGATTTCACCCCGCTGTCTTGCTCCTTAATCTTATCCTGCGGCATTCCCATCATCATGCCCATTTGCATTTGGTTGAAGTAGTCCGTCAGTGACTTTGTTTCCATCGTTTCCGGTTCCATCTCGAAGTGTTCTGAGTGGAGAGCATTGCGCGGGACTGCGGATGACTGAAGGTCGTCTTCCTGATTTCGTAGAGATGCTCTGATGTCGCAGGGAGTCAATCGAAATTCGGTCTCCTCTTCAGCTAGCGTTTGGTAACCTTCGGCTGTCACTATAAGCATTTTGAGCGAGTTTTCAGAGAGTTTCTGAGCTGCTGTCAGCTCCGAGCTCTCCGTTATTTCAGACGAATTTGTCTCATTCCCAGAATCCGATGAGGACTCGGGGCTAAAGGTGCGAGATATTTCTACACCTGTGTGTCACAGAAAGACAAACATTTTAGCAATCACACTACACCTCACCACAAATGTACTTTAAAATAGTTTATTTGTACAAAACTTTTAAGACTATGAAATGCAACAAATAATTACATACATAATGAAATAAATTAACAAAAAACAAATCACAATAAAGAACCAATTAACATGAGTTCACATCTGACCCTTTCAACAAAAGGGGTACAAAACGGTCTGAAACTCTCGCAAATGGTCAGCAAAAGGAGGTGCTTAACCTTCAGAAACCTGATGATCATCCACCTCATTTATTTTGTTTAGTTTGAGGCCAAATTTATTGACAAACCTATAGTTTCCACTGATTTAAGATCAAATGCTTTTATTTTGTCTTTATAACTTGGGCAACAGGGTTGAATGGATCAGCCCTTTGTGGTTTATTATTCACATAAGGTCTTGATTTAGATTGTATTATTTCGATGGATCATTCAGCCCTACCGTATTTGTGGAAAGTGCCATTTACATCACAAATAAAACAAATACACACACACAATAGAAACATAAGAAACATGGGGCTTGCACTGAAGAAAATAAAAACAACGAAAGGAGCAACAAAAAAACAAAAACAAAATGGCTGGACGTTTGTTCAACGTCAATGAATGAATGTCACTAGAGTGTAAGAACCTGAACTACTGTCCGGCTGTGGGTGCGACTGCTCTTCAGAGGCGGCCAAAGCCTCCAGAGCTTGGAGAGTGGACACAACATCGTCATTGAACACTTCCTCTGTCCCACCAGAGACCGGTGTCGGCACTGAATCGATCAGCGACACAGGAATATCGTTTTTTAGCGAAGCAAAGTTTTTTCGTTCATGAGGACCTTGGTGGTCGTCTTCGTCCGAGCTATCCCTGAACCCTGGAGGAGGAGCGGCAATCGCCAAGTTTAGTGATTGCAAAAGGACATCACTGTCTTCCTCGTCATCGCCCTCTGGTGGTGGCGGAAGGGAAGTAAGATCGATGATGTCGTCGCTAGATTCCGAAAGCGACAAGAAAGAGTTCATCTCCCCCGTCGTCATCATCATCATCATGTCTTCCTCACAACTGATGTCATCGTCATCTTCGGCATCATCGGTGGTCTCCGCATAGCAGATGTCATGCAACAGTGGCTCCTCGATGCCTTCCGTAGTTCCGAAAATCTTAGCGTCACCGTAGACCATGTGAGAATTGTACTGAAAACCGTCAACCTCCACTGAAGCTTCCAGAGGCTTGTAGTCCTTCTGTTGGGCGTACAGGTACCTGTGTTCCTCTAGAACTTCTGGAATGTCCTCCATCAGTCTTTGGTATCCGAGGTTCTGAGGGTTTATGCTGTCCAACGGAGGGTCGCCAAATATGAAGGACACCTTGGCGTTTCTGGGCGAGTCTTGAGGCTTGCTTTTTGGGATGCTGAAGTACGGCTGAGAATGCACGTGGCTTCCTCTGACCGTCCTCTCTGATCTCTCATCGGCATGCGCACGATGCTGCATCTGGTGTATTTCGTTAGTGTTAGGAGCGATATTGCAGTCTCTTCGCCCACAGATAGCATACTCAGCATGCAGCTCATCGGCAGCGTAATTCCAATCGATTGCCTGGTAGTTGAGCTTGCCACTTGAGTTGTGCCCTTAGACATGAACAAAACAAAGTGATTTTTATTACCATAATAAATTTCCTGTATTATTACTATAGTTTTAAAAACAGATATCACAGTTAAAAGATTATTACTATAGTAAAACCATGGAAATGTATTGCAAGCGAATGCAAAACTATTGCAAAGGCATATAAAACTTATTGCGAGGGAAAACAAATCATGGCGAGGGCATGCAAAACTTATTGTGAGGGAACAAACTATGGTGAGGGCATGCAAAACTTATTGCGAGGGAACAAACTATGGCGAGGGCACGCAAAACTTATTGCGAGGGAACAAACTATGGCAAGGGCACGCAAAACTTATTGCGAGGGAACCCAAACTATTGCGAGGGCATGCAAAACTTATTGCGAGGGAACCCAAACTATTGCGAGGGCATGCAAAACTTATTGCGAGGGAACCCAAACTATTGCGAGGGCATGCAAAACTTATTGTGAGGGAACAAACTATGGCGAGGGCACGCAAAACTTATTGCGAGGGAACAAACTATGGCAAGGGCACGCAAAACTTATTGCGAGGGAACCCAAACTATTGCGAGGGCATGCAAAACTTATTGCGAGGGAACCCAAACTATTGCGAGGGCATGCAAAACTTATTGCGAGGGAACAAACTATGGCAAGGGCACGCAAAACTTATTGCGAGGGAACCCAAACTATTGCGAGGGCATGCAAAACTTATTGTGAGGGAACAAACTATGGCGAGGGCACGCAAAACTTATTGCGAGGGAACAAACTATGGCAAGAGCACGCAAAACTTATTGCGAGGGAACCCAAACTATTGCGAGGGCATGCAAAACTTATTGCGAGGGAACAAACTATGGTGAGGGCATGCAAAACTTATTGCGAGGGAACCCAAACTATTGCGAGGGCATGCAAAACTTATTGCGAGGGAACCCAAACTATTGCGAGGGCATGCAAAACTTATTGCGAGGGAACCCAAACTATTGCGAGGGCATGCAAAACTTATTGCGAGGGAACCCAAACTATTGCGAAGGCATGCAAAACTTATTGCGAGGGAACCCAAACTATTGCGAAGGCATGCAAAACTTATTGCGAGGGAACCCAAACTATTGCGAGGGCATGCAAAACTTATTGCGAGGGAACCCAAACTATTGCGAAGGCATGCAAAACTTATTGCGAGGGAACCCAAACTATTGCGAGGGCATGCAAAACTTATTGCGAGGGAACCCAAACTATTGCGAGGGCATGCAAAACTTATTGCGAGGGAACCCAAACTATTGCGAGGGCATGCAAAACTTATTTGCGAGAGAACAAACTATGGCGAAGGCATGCAAAACTTATTGCGTGGGAACCCAAACTATTGCGAGGGCATGCAAAACTTATTTGCGAGAGAACAAACTATGGCGAAGGCATGCAAAACTTATTTGCGAGAGAACGCAAGTGCTCATTCGATTTATATGTTTGTCACATTACCACTAATAAATGAATAACAGTTTAACCTTCAGTAACAGCACTGAGTTTCCACACTAGGGATTTGTGTTTAAACAAAACTCCAAAGACAGTAAACAAATCAGGACGGATTGATTTCATACCAATTGCGAATCGTTCAGCAGTTACCCTGAAAAGTTGTTTAAAGTTTGGAAATTTTCATCACAAGAACCGAATGACCTGCACTCTTCAAAGGACAAATGGGTTCATATCAACACCTCTAGAGTGAAAACACTCAAAATGATAGATAAGCAACTTTCCCCGTCTGTCGCTCACTTCGACGTCGTGTCGAAGAAGCGACACTAGGGGTCTCTCTTGAGCGCCGAAAGATACCTCTGATCTATGAAAAAAGGCCAATGAGAGTTGGCGAACAGTATTTGCATACTCCGCCTCCGGATACGGATATAAAGGCGAGAGAAATACGCTCGTTCATTCAGTAATTTTCTTCGGAGCCGAAGGTCGTGTTTATGCTGACTGCTGCGTATAACACTGCTGATCCTGCTTCTGATCCTCTGACGCTCTGCTGCTGTTGGATTTACGGCGCACTACAGCGGCTGTTTTTCTCTTCTCTGCCGGCGTGCAGTTTGCCCCTGGGCGCTTCGACAGCGCAGAGTTTGAAAGAGTTCCACTATATAAAGAGTTATATTTCTCACAAAGAGTTTATTTCTCTAAAAGAGCAATACATAGCGGTGTTGAACGCCCTTTTCAGGGCGCGTCTTTTTAAAGATGCCATTCAACCCCTGTGTAGTTCCTGGATGCGGTAGAGTGCTCTCCGCTTCTGACGGCCACAGGCGCTGTCTCGTGTGTCTGGGCGCCGATCACACCGAGGCTGCGTTTGTGGATGGCTCATGTTCTCACTGCGAGAACATGACCATGGTAATGTTGCGGTCGCGGCTTGCTTTCAATAGAAAGCACGCCACTCCAGCCGCCCCCCGTATCGCTCCTTCTTCCCACGGGATTGAGGACGATGCGGTTGGCGCTGGAGGCGATTTGGGGAGGGCAGCGGGGGCGCTTCCGCCGGGCACGTCCCCTCGGACCACCCGCCCCCCGACACGCTCGTTTACCTCCGTCCAGTCTCGAGGTAACGGCGACTCGCCTCCGGGCCGGTCTGCCTATCCTCTTGAGCCTGAAGCCGATGAGCTCGCCGCTCCATCGGAGAGCGTGGCGTCTGACGCTGACTCCTCCCCTGGACTGCCGCCTTCGGGCCAGCAGGCCCAGGTTGAGGCGGATGCGCAGATGTCCAACATGCTTGCCCGGGCCGCCGTCGGGGTGGGGTTGGACTGGAGACCTCCATCCTCCCCACACCCGTCACGGTTGGATGACTGGTTCCTGGGGTTTGGGCGCCGCTCACAGCCACGCCCCCCCCCGGTCCCGTTTTTCCCGGAAGTGCATGACGAGCTGACGTCGTCATGGAGAGCCCCGCTCTCCGTCCGTCAAAAGCCCTGCTCGTCCGCTCTCGCTACCCTCGACGGCGGAGAGGCCCACGGGTACACGGTGATTCCCCAGGTGGATAGGGCAGTTGCGCTCCATCTCTGTCCCGGTGACCCTACCACCTGGCGCGGGCGCCCTGTACCCCCTTCCAAGGCCTGTAGGACTTCATCCTCCCTCAACAACAAAGCCTACAGCGCCGCGGGACAGGCCGCCTCCGCCTTGCATGCCATGGCTCTCCTGCAAGTCCACCAGGCCAAGGCGCTCAGAGATCTGCACGAGGGTAGCCCTGATCCCGACGTGTTGCAGGAACTGCGCTCAGCGACCGACCTCGCCCTTAGGGCCACGAAGGTCACCGCGCAGGCACTCGGGCAGGCGATGGCCACCCTAGTGGTCCAGGAACATCATCTGTGGCTCAACCTGGTCGAGATGCGTGAGGCCGACAAAGTTCGCTTCCTCGACGCCCCTGTCTCCCAGCTTGGCCTCTTCGGCGACACCGTCGAGGACTTTGCCCAGCAGTTCTCCACGGTGAAAAGACAGACGGAGGCCATCTCACACATCCTGCCTCGCCGCAAACCTGCCGCCAGGGCCACTGCCCCGTCTGCTCGCCGAGGGCGTCCTCCTGCGGCTAAGAAATCTGCTCCGCCTCAACCCGGGCCCAGCTCTCAGCCCCTGCGTCGAGCACACCGCAAGAAGCAGACGCCCCCCGTCTCCCGGACTCCCTCGAGGACCCGGAAGGCTCCCAGGCGGTCCTGAGACGGACGACCCAGCGACGCAGACGTTAGCTCCGGAGGTGGTAAGACCACTCCGTCCCCCGGTAGAGGGCCGGGAGGAGAATCTTTTGTTTTTAAACAATTTAATTTGCCGCCCCCCCTTAGATGGGGTTGCGGTACCCACATTCTCAGTAAAAGAGCTATTCCCTGTGTCTCTGGGTCACCTGGCCCGCAAATGCCGTTCTCACGGCACTTTGCCCTTAGATTCCGACAGTCCTGGCCTCCTGGACACGGACCACCCGTCTTCAGCCCCACGACTGTCCCCCGGCCGGCCGGTTCCGACGAGTCCAGAGGACGCCTACCCAGGACCTCCTCCTCAGTCGCTAACCCGCCCCCTGCCGGGTGTGCGGAGCAAGGTAAGTGCTTTGAGTCTTTTCTCAGCACCTCAGCCGCGGGTCGCCCCGTCGCCGCCCAACGCTGCCCTACCTGCTCCGCCCCGCTGCGAAGCCCCGCCGGGTACGTCAAAATTAATCGTCCCTTTAATGCCCCTAGCGCAGAGGTTGGACGCGTGGCTTTCACTTCCCAACCCATCTCGCTGGCTGGCACGGACCATCCGACTCGGTTACGCAATTCAGTTTGCCAGGCCCCCGCCCCCCTTCATGGGCATCCGCTTCTCCGCAGTACACGGCGAACACGCCCACTCCCTGCGCGCGGAAATCGCGACTCTTCTGGCCAAAGACGCGATAGAGCCTGTCCCTCCAACCGAGATGAAGAAGGGTTTCTACAGCCCCTACTTCATCGTACCCAAGAAAAGCGGCGGCTTACGACCAATCTTGGACCTGCGAGTTCTCAACCGAGCGTTGCACAAACTCCCGTTCAAAATGCTCACACAGAAGCATATTTTAACCTGCGTCCGGCATCTAGATTGGTTCGCAGCGGTAGACCTGAAGGACGCGTACTTCCACGTCTCTATCCTGCCCCGACACCGCCCCTACCTACGGTTTGCGTTCGAGGGCCAGGCGTATCAGTACAAAGTCCTCCCCTTCGGCCTGTCTCTGTCCCCTCGCGTCTTCACGAAAGTCGTAGAGGCAGCTCTTGCCCCGCTCCGAGAAGCCGGCATCCGCATACTCAACTACCTCGACGACTGGCTCATCTTAGCCCACTCGCGAGAGTTACTATGCGCTCACAGAGACCAGGTGCTCAGGCACCTCAGCCGTTTGGGGCTTCAGGTCAACTGGGAAAAGAGCAAGCTCACTCCAGTTCAGAGCATCTCTTTTCTCGGGATGGAGTTAGACTCGGTCTCAATGTCCGCACGTCTCACAAAGGAGCGTGCTCAGTCAGTGTTGAACTGCCTCGCCGCCCTCAGGCCGGGCACAGCGGTCCCCTTAAAACTTTTCCAGAGGCTCCTGGGGCATATGGCATCCGCCGCGGCGGTCGCGCCGCTGGGCTTGATGCATATGAGACCGCTCCAACACTGGCTTCGGACCCGAGTCCCGAGACGAGCATGGCGCCGCGGCACGCACCGGGTAACAATCACCCCCGCCTGCCGACAAACATTCAACCCCTGGACAGACCTCTGTTTCTTACGGGCTGGAGTACCCCTACAGCAGGTGTCCAGACGCGTCTTGGTCACAACCGACGCCTCCAGATTGGGTTGGGGCGCCGTTTGCAACGGGCACGCAGCCTCAGGCCGTTGGAAAGGGGCCCAGCTGCGTTGGCACATCAACTGCCTCGAGTTGTTGACCGTCCTCTTTGCCCTGCGGAAGTTTCTCCCGTTAATTCGGGACGAACATGTCCTAGTCAGGTCGGACAGCACCACTGCGGTCGCGTACATAAATCGCCAAGGCGGCGTACGCTCCCGTCACATGTCACAACTCGCCCGTCGTCTCCTCCTTTGGAGCCAGCACCGACTCAGGTCGCTGCGTGCCACTCACATCCCCGGCAACCTCAATGTGGTAGCGGACGCGCTGTCACGACAACGCTTGCCTGGCGGAGAGTGGAGGCTTCACCCCCACTCGGTTCAGCTGATTTGGGAACGGTTCGGCAAGGCCCAGGTAGACCTGTTTGCCTCCCGAGAGACCTCCCACTGCCCCCTCTGGTACGCCCGTTCAGAGGCTCCCCTCGGGGCAGATGCATTGGCACACAGCTGGCCGGTGGGGCTGCGCAAGTACGCATTTCCCCCAGTGAGCCTTCTTGCACAGGTGCTGTGCAAGGTCAGGGAGGACGAGGAGCAAGTCACTCTCGTGGCTCCCTACTGGCCCACCCGGGCCTGGTTCTCGGACCTCGTACTCCTCGCGACAGCCCCTCCCTGGCGAATTCCTCTGAGGAAGGACCTTCTTTCTCAGGGACGGGGCACGCTCTGGCATCCGCACCCAGACCTCTGGAATCTCCATGTCTGGTCCCTGGACGGGACGCGGAAGATCTAGCTGGCCTACCACCCACGGTCGTAGCCACGATCAACCAAGCCAGAGCTCCTTCTACCAGGCAACTCTACGCCCTAAAGTGGCGTCTGTTCGTCAATTGGTGTTCTTCCCGGGCAGAAGACCCACAGAGGTGCGCAGTTAGGTCAGTGCTCCTGTTTCTACAGGAGAAGTTGGAGGGGAGGCTGTCCCCGTCCACCTTAAAGGTGTATGTTGCTGCTATCGCAGCTCACCACGACCCAGTAGACGGCAAGTCTCTGGGCAAGCACGACTTAATCGTCAGGTTCCTAAGAGGTGCCCGGAGGTTAAATCCCTCCCGGCCAAACCTGTTCCCCTCCTGGGATCTCTCGGTGGTCCTCGCCGGTCTTCAGAGATCCCCTTTCGAGCCGCTAGAATCAGCCGGACTCAGGGCCCTCTCTCTAAAGACGGCCCTGCTGATCGCGCTCGCCTCCATCAAGAGGGTCGGGGACCTGCAAGCGTTCTCTACTAACGACACTTGCCTGGAGTTCGGTCCGGCAGACACTCACGTGATCCTAAGACCTCGACCGGGCTATGTGCCCAAGGTTCCTACCACGCCCTTTAGAGATCAGGTAGTGAACCTACAAGCGCTGCCCCGGGAGGAGGCAGACCCAGCCCTCTCACTATTGTGTCCAGTACGTGCTTTGCGTGCCTACCTGGAACGCTCCCAGAGCTTCAGGCGCTCTGAGCAACTCTTTGTCTGCTTTGGAGGACAGCAGAAAGGGAATGCTGTCTCCAAACAGAGGTTGTCTCACTGGGTGGTGGAGGCCATTCAGTTGGCCTACCACACCCAGGCCGTGCCGCCCCCCTTACGGGTGCGGGCCCACTCCACTAGGAGCGTGGCATCCTCGTGGGCACTGGCAAGGGGCACCTCCCTAGCAGACATTTGCAGAGCTGCGGGCTGGGCAGCACCTAACACCTTCACGAGATTTTACAATCTCAGGGTTGAGTCAGTTTCGTCCCGTGTTCTCTCAGGTCCGAGCCCGTAGAACTCGGTACACGTCGACGTTCTGACCGGGTGATCCGCTTGTACCAGCGCCGTTTCCCTCTGCCGAGGCAAAACAGTGCGCTTTTGTCCCAGAGGACCCAGGTCCCTGGTTGATTCCTCCCTAGCACTTCGGACCCGCAGCAGTTCATCGGAGGAACGTGCTGGTCCAGTCCACTACGGGTACCTCCGGCTACCCCTACTGGAATAAGTGCTCCACAGATCAGGCCTCCTACGGGACTCCTCCTGTGTGTATTTCCGCGGTACGGTCACCTTACGAGCTGACCCGCGTCTCCCTTAGGCAGCCCTTTGCTGCCCTCCGGTCGCCGTGTTGTAGCAACTCCCCCCTCCTTGAGGTTGGATCTACCACCGCGCCTTTTCCTCCCACATGCCCCAAGTGGCCATGTGATGTATTTTTGCCACCTTTACCTCCCCTGTTGGGCGGATGTGGCCTCCGCAGGGTCTTTTCCCCCTAAGAATAGGAATTCGGAATAAGACCCCCTTCCCTCGATGCGGTAAGGGCCCCGGCTGCTCTTGCTCTATGCCGAGAAAACATAGAGAGAAAAGAGGCCCAGCCAGGCTTGGCCCGTTCCCTAGTTGGGAGCGTCACCTTGTTCCCCCCTAGGGTAACCAAAAGGACGCTGACGCTTTTTCGGGGCATTGGGGAAGAGTACGTGCAGCCTGAACACAGTTGGTCGCTTGTGCACGTGCAAAATACCTGCCCGCTTCTGTGTCAGCAGTACACGTACACGGCTCAGCGCATGGCGAGTTTTGAAGTGGACCCCTAGTGTCGCTTCTTCGACACGACGTCGAAGTGAGCGACAGACGGGGAACGTCTCGGTTACGTATGTAACCTCCGTTCCCTGATGGAGGGAACGAGACGTCGTGTCTTCCCGGCCACGTCGCTGAGCCGAGCCGCTGAGATGCCCGGAACACTCCCGGCTCCTCAGAAAAATCCTGAATGAACGAGCGTATTTCTCTCGCCTTTATATCCGTATCCGGAGGCGGAGTATGCAAATACTGTTCGCCAACTCTCATTGGCCTTTTTTCATAGATCAGAGGTATCTTTCGGCGCTCAAGAGAGACCCCTAGTGTCGCTTCTTCGACACGACGTCTCGTTCCCTCCATCAGGGAACGGAGGTTACATACGTAACCGAGACGTTTTAAAAATATATATCCAACCAGTGGAATGATATATGATATCAGAAGTGCTCTCACCTGCAGTGTTACTGTTGTTTGTCATGTTGAAGATGGATCTCCGTGAGTCGACCAGCAGTCTGTAGTAACCCGCAGTCAGACATGCCAGATTCATCGCATCACTGGACTCCATTATAAGAGTGATGGGCTGTAGAAACAACCATATTTCCCACAGAGATGCGTAAATAATCAGATAATAATTAGCGATCATTAAACCATTATATTGGCCATTTTGCGATTATCCGCATCGGCCGATAACTGTGTTTGCTTGGCCAAAGAACACAAATATTGCATAAAATAAGTGTTTGTTTCACTTTAAAAATGTGTGTAGATCCGATTTACTATCTTACACTCTTAATAATGCAATACAACATGAGAGGCTGTGTTACAGTGATTTTTACCACAGGTAATGGTTTGCTACTGAAAGAGGCAAAATATGCTCCCAAATTTCAAAAGGTGGTGGTAAAAAGTCAATTGTTCTGAATTTTATTTATAACATCTGATTTATTTCTTAATAATGTATTCTAGGCCTAAATATACATATTATTGCATAAAACAATTAATTGAGTAATCCTAAAAATATGCTTGATTGCACCTTCACATCTAAGACGTGAAGCTCCACTCTCACGTTCTTTTCGTCTTCCGTGTACATCTCGATTCGGTTCACATGGCTGAAGTCGGCGAGCAGGGCCACCAGGTTAGTCTTGGTGTTGATCACGTGACTGATGCCGTACCGCGGCCCCACAAGCAGTGTGACCTCTGTGTGTTTTTCACCTTGCTGTCAATTCACAGCACACAAAAAGAGACAAAAAAGAAAGAAACGTTTTTGCTATACCTGAATCTAATGCACGTTAACAAGGTTTATCTTTTCAAAATAAGGGAAAGTTATAATGAAGGAAGTATCTTGCATTTGCACTTACAACCAATACTGACTTGAACACTCGTCCTCCGTACAGCCTGAGATCGCACAGGTATTTCAGGTAGTGCACCTTCGCCTGTAACGCCGTCAGCTTCATCAAAAAGAAGAAAATCCCACCAGAATGAGGGAACAGAAAGTGTAAATGACACAAATACAGTTGTCTAGTTCTTCTTTTAGAGCATGTAGCTTAAAATAGAAAAACACGTGTATTGAAATGCATTTATCTTAATATAACAATGCAATATACTATACAGTCCAAAACACCACAATGGGTGAAAATGTCCAAAAAATAAATAAATATATATATATATATATATATATATATAAAATTTATATATATATATATATATATATATATATATATATATATATATATATATATATAAAAAATGTATATATATATATATATATATATATATATATATATATATATATATAAATATATATATAAATTACACAACTAAAAATAAATAAATTATATATACTGTGTGTATAGACAACTTGGTGTATATTTCATACTAAAATATGAGCACACAAACGTTTTCATATTTATATAACTGTACGCATGCACAATCTTTCCTTTATAAATCCCAGTTAGTGAAAGATTGTGCGTACATGCACATGCTTTATTACCCTCCCCTTTTTAAACCCAGCCAAACGTGTGAAATTTTGCTTCTCAGAAAAATAAATAAATATATATATATATATATATATTTTTTTTTTGTACTGTTTCAACTGCATGTATTTTACCGTGCACACCTGTTTTCCCTCTTTTTTGTTATTTCTTTTCCCGCTTGTCTACATCTCGTGTCTCGTCTGCTTGCATTCGTATTCTCCACTCTGTTTTATACAGATTATTGCATCAGTCTCAAACATCTACTGATCAAGAACCACATCGAACCCAATCCCTCGCTACTTAAGAACAACCATAACAACAACAACAACAATTGCGGTAAGTCATGGCATCCGCTCATGTTAGTTCTTCCTGAATTGCATGCCGCATGTTTACTATAGCTTCTTCCGTCAGCAGTGAGAAAACTATTGTGAGAACGCAAAACTTATTGCGAGGGAACGCAAACTGAGTCCAACTATGTTCATATCTACAGAGAAATAGTATAAATGAACAATTTCAGTCAGGATTTAGGCCTCATCACAGTACAGAGACTGCACTTATCAGAGTTACAAATGACTCTTATCATCTGATCGCGGCTGTATTTCCCTTCTAGTGCTTTTAGATCTTAGTGCTGCATTTGACACGATAGATCACGACATTCTCTTGAATAGGCTGGAGAATTATGTTGGCATTTGTGGAGTTGCATTACCATGGTTTAGGTCCTATTTAGCAGACTGCTACCATTTTGTGTAAATGCCAAATCAAACAAAAGTAAAATATAGAGTGCCACAGGGATCAGTTTTAGGGCCTCTGCTTTTCTCCTTGTATATGCTTCCCCTGGGAGATATTATCAGGAATCATGGAATAATTTTCCACTGCTATGCCGACGATACACAACTTTACATTTCTTCGAAACCTGATGAGATTTCACAATTCTCCAAATTAGCAGAGTGTATCAATGAAATCAATGACTGGATAGCCAGAAATTTCATTCTACTCAATTCCGACAAAACAGATGTACTAATTATTGGACCAAAAACCTCTAAAAAATAAGACGCTAAAATATAATCTGACTCGATCGATGTAGTTACATTGTCTTCAATAGCAAAGAACTTGTGTGTTATATTTGATACCAATCATTCTTTGAAAATCCAATGTTTGTAGAACAGCATTCTTCCACTTAAGAAATATTGCTAAATTAAGGCACATGCCGTAAAACTCATTCATGCATTCATGACCTCAAGACTAGATTATTGTAATGCATTACTGGGAGGATGTCCAGCAAGATCAATAAATAAACTTCCATTGGTTCAAAATGCAGCAGCCAGAGTGCTGACTAGAACCAAGAAATATGATCATATTAGCCCAATTTTATCATCGTTACATTGTTACCTGTTAAATTCCATATTCATTTTTTAATTCTTTTAACTATGTACAGTCTTTGAATGGTCTCCGCAGTACTTAAGTGACCTTCTACCATGCTATATTCCATCACGTTCATTACAATCACAACATTCTGGCCTGTTAATAGTTCCTAGAATATCAAAATCCACAAAAGGAGGAAGATCCTTTTCATATTTGGCTCCTAAACTATGGAATAGTCTCCCTAGCACTGTTCGGGACTCAGACACACTCAGTTTAAGTCTAGATTAAAGACTCGATTTATCCAGACATACACCTCATTTATCCTCCAACACACAATTAAGCTGCTTTAGTTGGGTCTGCCGGAACCAGAAACATCTATCATGATCTATAACTCTGCAATAAATTGAATAGCATCTATGCTAATATTATTTTATGTTTCCCTGTCTCAACCTCGGGACTCCTATCCTGAGGTCACCAGATCCAGCACCATTCCTGCTTAGTGTTGGACTCCACTGCTACGTGTCTCTGTGTGATGACTAAATGCAGCCGGTGCCAAACATCACTTCAGTCTATTATGATGGACTTCAGAGGATGAACTGATGCCAACTACAACTGCAAGACATTGGATACTTCATATGCCATTGTCTGAACCTTGGATTTATGATGGACCACACCGAACCTCACTGAAATTACCGGCCGGGTTGAACTGCGATGCATCTCACTGATCTCTGCCTGCATCACCTCGGTCTAATGATGAACTACACTCTTATAATGGAATATATATAGACTATCAATTAATTGCCAACAAAAGCCTTCATCAGCCAATTAAAAAATGACAATGCATCTATATGGACTTCAAAGACATTGGTCATTAATCTTACAGTTCAAACTAAATCTTTGTTTAAACACTGGCCCTTAAACACTTACTTAGATTACTCATTTTAATCCATGACTTGCACTATACACAAGTAATATTGCCATTATATTCATGATGTTAGTCAGAGGGGAACTGGCCCCCACAGCGAGTCTGGATTCTCTGATTTCTTAAAATCTTAAAATTAAATTATTATTTAATTAGTTAATTTTAAACACAATTCACAATTGTATTTAATCATACTACACAATGATGACTCTTTGTCATGGACTCCACAATCCACCCCGCTTCTTCCAGTCCCCACACTCGTTCCCATCACCCGAATATTAGTTTCACCTGCACTGTTTTGTACTTTAGTTATACCCTGCCCGTTCATTCTCATGTGTGTTTTTCCCCGGCCCCTGCTCCGCCTGTTTGTTATTGGACTGATCTCTTGGCTCTCAGTTTAACTACGCTTCTCTGGTTTTGCTCCTTGTATTTTGCAACCTGTCATTAAATACTTTTCTGCATTTGACTCCATCTCGTCCTGTTTCGTCACACTCTTTCTGTTTTATAGACATATATTGCTTTTATAAGCCCTAATTCTATAATAAAAACATGTTGTGTAATACATATTGTGGATTCTGAATTGTTAAATTGCAATTTAAATCCTCAAATAATAAGGTTTTGAAATTCAGTTTTTATCTGTGCATCGAGCTGTGTGTGTTTTTTCACCTTTTTTCCAGGCGGCACCAGATTCTGGTTAGTTTTCAGGATGTGTGTGAGGGCCTTCTTGATATTCTTCTCTTTCATGCTGGACAGCACTGCAGGCGGCAAAAACTGTGCCAGACCCCACTCCTTCCTTTAAAGAGACAGTGAGATTTAACAGTTTTGGGAAAAATGCAATGCCTTTGTTTAATCTTTTCTTCTTGTTATTTACAGTAACACTTATTTAAGGTTCATTTCGACTGGGACGACTTATTTTCTTCTGTTATTTTTTTCTTTACTTAATCCAATTTGAATATAATTCCTTGACATTGTTCACATATAGTATCTGAAAACACAAAACAATGTGAACATTTTCTTTAAAGTTTTATTTCACTTTGTTACACACACACACACACACATGCTCAGACACACACACACACACACACACACACACACACACACACACACATACACACAGACACATGCACACACACGCTCACACACACACACACACACACACACACACACACACACACATACACACAGACACATGCACACACACACTCACACACACACACACTCACACACACACACTCACACACACACACTCACACACGCTCACACGCACACACACTCACACACACACACACACACACACACGGACATACACAATGTGTATTGAGCGCCCTTTTGTGCATTGTGTTTTAATGTTGTTTCCTCTTTATTTTAAGATCTATTTATATTATATTGTGTTTGGGTCGTTATTTTTATGTCTGTGGGAATTTCACACACTAAATCTCACTGCAGTTTGACCTCAGAGTGACACTAATTTTCACATTATATTTCACTAATTGAGACTTTTCCAGCGATATCTAACACACGACTCTCTCATCTATATAAGTTTTAACCAACTCCGAATATTATTATTGAGATAACAAATTTGCAAAACATTATATAAGAATTGGTAGGATCAGATATATGCATTATAAAGTCCAGATTCTAAGATGTTGTTCTGATCAAGCAATGATTAATAATTAATTAATTATTATTATTATTATGACTTTTCCCCACAGGGATTGCCCCCACTGGCCCGGTACGAGCGCAGTTCAATGAATCCTTCTATTAATAAGATGATATGTTTTAAAAAAATATGTTAAAAAAGGGAGTACAAAACCACTAAAATAGTTATAATCACTAAAAAAAAGAAGTTGATAGAAAGATCTTGTGATGACATATAAAATATGAGAGATCTATAAGCAATCTGTCAAACACAGCACAAGGATAAAAGAACAGTTCAGGGGGAATAAAACATCCTGTCATTGTTTACTCTTAATGTATGATGCAGCGCACTACAAAAGACAATAAACAGCACAAAAGCATCATGCAACTTCTGTGCTGTATAGAGTCTTCTGAAGTATGTTTTCAAAAGACACATTTTATGACACTTCATTTATGACTTTTCCTTTTATAATATATAATAAAAACTAAATGCATAAATAAGGTGTGGTTGAGTTAACAGAAGAGCAAGGGCAGTTCAACACTCACTCGATGTATTTAAGAGAGACTTTCTGCGTTTGTTTGGTGCCGAGTGTCAGGATGTACATCTGTAGAGCCGCCAGACGAAGCGCCATGTCGTATTTCAGCTCCGAGCCGAAGCGCTCCTGCACCACATCTTTACAGCTCTGCGTTCACATGAGTTAAAGCTGCAGTTATTAGCAGATATCCACATGTGAATAAGACCATCTATAGTAAGCCCGGTGTGATGGTCAAGCACATGACCAATAAGTGCCAATGCTTTTTCATTGGGTAAGATACTTATAAATAGTAATCCACTACAAATGACGAATTATTTCCTCTAAAAATTGTAATCACATTTCTTCAATAATTACTTCATTGAAAAAGTAATCTCGTTACTAATTACTTAACTTTTGAGTTACTTTCTAAAATACTTTTCAGCTCCACAAATTCAAAATTTACATCAATAATATATTAGAAAACAAGCATAACCTTATAATGTAATGAAAAGTAATTCAATTCATTGAAAGTAGTAAATGTAATCTGATTACAAGTATTTTAAATATAACTCATTACACTACTTTTTACCAAAAAAGTAATTCGATTATAGTAACTAATTACTTTGTAGTTGGATTACACCCTTACACTGGCTAACACAGCCTGACTTTATTTACACGTGAAAGCGCCAAAGAAAAGTAGAATAAGAGAAAATACCGAGCAGGACGTGTCCCAAACAAGTACATACGAGAGTACGTTTAGTTGTTAACATTTCCCGAACAACACTGAGCTATAGGTAAAGTTGGAACTCTCCGTTATATAAGGAATATCATAAAAAAGCAAAACATTAATAAATGTTGAGACACTACCAATGGAAGTGAATGGGACGAATCCACAAACGATCAAATTCTCAGTCTCAGTATTTTGTGGATAAATGGACCTTCCTGTAAACTTTCCACCGGATTCACAAATGCTTCGTATCCAGAAACATTCCAAAACATTCCAAACATTAGTAAATAGGGGGCGTGTGCGCGTTCATTTACAAACGCCACATAAGGAAGGCACCAGACTTGCTAGTAATCATCTGTGTGGGACAGTAATGAAATTATTTCTATGAATGAAGTGCATTCACATGTTAAACTTCGATTTAGCAAACTCTATAGAAAGTGAGGATTTGCTGTCATTTGACGCTCTTTTGTGAAACAAACAGTTCAAGAAGTCAATAAAAGTGGTTTGACGTGAGTGTAAATATTGAGAGGAGGATGTTCACCACCATTAACCTTCTCTGGTTCAGTTCAGAGCATCACCAGCATCATTCGTGAACTTCTCGAGTAAATCATGATGTAACAGTGATACACTTACAATGCAGAGAAATTAATATAATGCCTAAAGAAGACCTTTGACCGAAAGCTGTAAATGTGCCGGCTCTTTCTATTGTGTTCTAATTGTATTGTGTTCGCAGCTGCCCGTGATGCGTTTATTTATAGGTTTAACAGCATTAGCATTGAACATCCGTTTTCCGTTATGAGATCTCTTAGTTCAGATTTGCGCTCCATCAAGTGTTTTGAACGCAAGAATGTAACGCATGTTTGTGTTGTTCTGCTGAAGTGTTTCTTCACTGTATAAACTGTGTGTTGCTCATACAGCTGAAGTTTCACTTACTGCCCCCTGGAGTAAACAGGTGGTACTACAAGCATTTCTCAGGAATCTTCCTTATTACGGTCCGGGGGCGATTAATTGCGTTAATTTTTTTAACACGTTATTTTTTGTGAAATTAATCGCACATTATTAACGCGTTAACTCGACAGCCCAACATGACTTTAGTGTGATAAAGTTGTTTACTAACCTTTTCTTTGTAAAGCTATATCCAATTTTACAACTTCGTTGCCATGACGACATAACGCTGTAAACTTTAAAACCCTAAAATGACTGCAAAAAATGCCGATTTCAATATCTTTTTTAGTTTTAACAGAAGAATCTATGGAAGTGCTTTTATAAAATTATAAGTTTCACATTCCTGTGAAAATTGGCCCCAATTCACTTCCATTGTAAGTGTCTCACTGGAACCCCCATTTTTGCCTTTTTTTTTTCTTTTTTTTAAAGAAAATAATTTTTTTTGTGGAAATCAGCATTATGCCACAAACACTGTAGATTGAGATTAACTTGAATTGAACCCAGAATTTTCCTTGAATAATAGCTACAAAAATGTGCTTTATCGCCGAGCACTAATGCATACCAATGCATGTTATATATAGTATTATACGTGTTATTTCTTATTCAAGGTGGCGCTGATGTTTCAGTGATTGACTTCATTTACATTTGACACTGAAACAACATGGAAGTAAACTATAGCAAGTTTAACACATGAACAGCATAATATGACTACTGTCATTCGGTTGTACTACTGAAATTATTGTTAAGTTGTGCATCTATTTAGACTCAAAAAGTGCCTGAAAAAACACAAATGTGTAGCTTATGTTGTATTATCTCTGTGATATATGCAAAATAAAACATCAAAATATGCTATTCAACTATATTCTACATGTCTAGAAAATATTTTGAAAATATGACACTATTTGGGCATTTTGTAGATCCATTTGTGATGAATATATGTGCATTTTAAGAGTTAAATGTGAAAACAATGCACGTTTTACCTGAACGTAGAGGTAATCAAAGGCAACAGCGTCTCTCCTCAGCAGATCCACGGGATCTTTAGGAAGAAAACTAATGCGGAAATGGCATTTCATCTTATGTGACCCCGGCCTCTGAGTGACCTAAAAAAACAACAAGTGAAATCATTAAAAATATGTCCTGAGTTTATTATGGTTCATGCACCTGCCAACACTCGGCAAGCGCATTCAAAATATAGATGTCCTGTGAAGACTGTTCAAAATACCTGTGGCCTCTTGTACCCGAATATGTGCATTATATTTTTTGAGAAAATGCGGTGTCATTAGACTTGCACTTGTGCAGTGAGTACTACACCAAAATGACCCTTATCACCATGTGGTCAAAGTGTAAACGCGAGACTCAAAATCACCCACAGGTGGCGCAAAGGTGCGTTTTACACCTTTCTTAAGCTTCTAATGCCGTGTGTTTCAAATATGATACACAACGTTTTACGGCTCCTGTTTCACTCTCAATAGTACGCAAGATTCACATGTTTACAGCACCATCTAGTGGGTATTTGTGAAATAAAAGTGGTTTCAATGTTTATGTCGATCTATTTAAAATGGCTTGTGTGAAAAGTGACTCATGTTGGGATAAATAACAGCTTATTTTAATAAAGTAAAAGTGACAGTATTGATTATATTATTACTGATATTTTAAAATGAGGATTTGCTGAATATAAGCAACTTGTGCTTGGTTAAAATTTTGTATATTATTTGATTGAAAATCCTCTTTGAAATCCATTAATTAAATATGATTCAACAGACTTCTGAGGAATATTTCTCAGTCATCATTATATTACATTGTTTCAATTATTAACACTGTTAATATTATTCTGATTTACGGTAATTTGTATATTTTGATTTGTAAATGAACATCAAATAATGCAATTAATGAATTGTAGCACTAAAGTTAAATCTCTAAATGTAACATTTTTTAAATCCTACTATGTCAGCCTTGTTCAATTCCTAAAAAAATACAGAAATGCATTGTGAACTATCATCATTTTATTTCTAAGCCCTAATAAATAAACAAAAACAATAATGGAGCAAATTGATCCCACCGTACAATTGATTCAACGAGTCGGTACAGTGCACAAACACAGTGTTGTTGTATTGATTTTGCTGTTATTGCATGTGAAGCATCTGTAGATGCGCTGGTCTGCCCTGCAGCGAAGGACACCAGAAGCGCAACAAACCTGCGTCAGCATCTCCTGCTCATGCAGCAGCATTAGTTTGGCTGCGGATCCCTCCGTCTTGTGCTCCAGCAGAAGAGAAAAGTGTTCAATGCTTTTGATCGACAGCTTCTCTTGCAGCGTCAGAATCACGTCCTATCAACCACAAGAACATGTCTGTTATTCAGCTCAGCGTTACCAACACGTAACATTAACAACGCTTTAATAAACCAGAATATATTCAAATTGTGCTCAAACTGTGTATATTGTGAATATATGATTTTTGTTATATTCTTACAAAATAGACCTAAAAATTAAAATTGCTTTTGCTTAAAAATATAACATTTGGTTTGTAAATATTGAGCTATTCTAACAACATATTAGAAATACCTTGATGGAGGTGTTGCAGTCAAACTTAAAGGATTTCGTTTGTCCATTTTCAAGATACACCTTCAACACGTTTGGCATGAAGAGTAGAGAATTATCTTTCACAGTTTCCTGCAGATTAAAAAAATCCCCATCAGTTACCGTCGTTTTTCTAATATCTCCTGAGCTGCATGAATAATGAAGGACTGAAGTGACACATGAAACGAACGACTTTCATCTCTGAAATGATCCGTTAGTGGGGCACATGCATCCCTTGAATAATATCAGTACTAAGACATTTGTGTGCATATTTAAAAATATTTTAAAATTGTAATTATCATATGCTAATATATTATGTTAATTCCTTTTTTTTTTGTCATTAATAAACTGTTAACAACAGCTGGTTGTTAAAACATTTAGAAAACAATACATATTGTCAAATTTTGGGATGTGGCATTAGGGTAAAATGTTCATGATTCTGTCTGTAATAAAATAAAATAAAATAAAATAATTCCACTACGAAATACGTCATATTATAAAAGTAAAATGTGTTTTGAATGGTGTGTCATGTTGAATTTAAACTTAAAATCTTAATGTCTCTGTCTATAATGAAATAAAATAATAAAATAAAATAATTCAACTACGAATTACGTCACATTATAAAAGTAAAATGTTGTAAATGTATAATAAAACAAAATAAAAATAATAAAATTAAAATAAAATAATAAAATACAATAATACAATAAAAATAAAATAATTAAATACAAATAAAATAATACAATAAAATAATACATTAAAATAATACAATTAAAATAAAATAATAAAATTAAAATAAAATAATACAATAAAATAATACAATAAAAATAAAATAATAAAATACAAAAATCATATTATAAAAGTAAAATGTGTTTTGAATGGTGTTTCATGTTGAATTTAAACTTGAAAAATGTTCATGTCTCTGTCTGTAATAAAATAAAATAAAATAATAAAATAAAATAATTCCACTCCGAAACACATCACATACAATGACATTCGACAGTGTGTCACTGTAAATGTTACAGTGTCGTTTTCCACTTACTGGTACTTGTCCGTTAATAATGACTTCCTCTGCGAAGCGTACTTTGACCGGATTTGACTTCAACTTGGCCTTTTTAGCTGCACTGATGAAGGCAGATTTGGGCACCTGAGGATAGAAGGGAATAACACAGGCACAAAAGCACTACAATTATTCACATACGATCATTATATTTTGCCTAAGAGCCAGCACAGAAAGTAATAAACAGGCCCAGACAAAATTTCCAAATGTTTGTTGTATTACCTGTACTGACTTTGGACCAGCTCAATTCTGTTAAATATATTGAAACATAGTAACTAAGAGTACTACACTCTTATTAGTAGCTGACAGCATAGACAAATGACCCAAAATGTTTTCTAAATGAACACGTGAGGCATTCTAATGTCATTCACACATCAGTGCGGGTCTATAAGAGGAACTGATACTGTGAGTGCTGCTAGTTTACAGTCATGGATCATTTCTGACTCAGAGCAGCACTTACAGGATACGGCTGCACCACTGTCAGGATGATGGACTCCTTACAACTCCTGCAAGAAATGAAAAACAAAACTTTGATTTGAAGCAAAAAAGTACTTGCTCCAATTTTACATGCAACCCTACTGAGCCGTGAGGGGACACTTGTAAAATCGATACTGTTACTGTGCACAGAAACTAGCAACGTCTAATGGTGTGGACCGAATCGCACACTAACTAGATGAAGTATGACACACTAACAAGTTCATGTCGAGTTCAGTACCTGACCAGGTCGATGACTCTCTCCCTTGGAGCCGAGCTGACCGCCTCGTCATTTATCATCACAATTTCGTCTCCTGGGATCAGCTTCCCCTCGGAAGGACCTCCTGCACAATGTTCAGACACATACAACACTTGTCTTGCTTCTTTTTCTTTTCACTTTCATTCATATATATCCATAGAATTAGCGCTACGCTTTGCACACTCAACGCGCAAGTGGGCACAGGTGGGAGTGTTTGCCCTCTCCGTAGGTGTATGCGCGCAAATCGTGGGTGTGTTTTATGATCATGAAGTGCAAAGCACAATTTGAGAGTTTGGAGATTCCAGCAGCTGGTGGTAATAAAGTTCAAAACTCTTAAAATATTATTGAACAAATAATGGAATAAATAATGTCCATGACGATCTCTGGATCCTACATCCAAAACGTGATCCACATTTTCCATGCATATAAAAGGAGCGTGTCACTGTCATAGAACATACGCCTGACATTCAACAAGGACGCAGTTAATCGCTGGTGCTTGACAGGGAATGGACTATATAATAGGATGCATACGGTGCAATAACCGGAGAAGAACCTTGCACATGGTCCAGCCTTTTGGCGCGTCGCGTGCGCAATTTCGCCAAACCCTGTGCACTGGCTAACGTTACACATGCAAAACAAATCATAAAAAATATGTTTTCACCTATTTACTAACTATAAAATGTTACAACGTCACAAAGGGGAGGATCTCAGCTTTCTAATGACACCTAGATTGAGCTTGTAGTCCACTCAGAGGCCGAAATATTCAATGTAATAATGAGGGTGTTGCTTGAACTGAACATTAAACTGAATGTCTATGGACGAGCACATCTGTGAGGGGTGAAATGTGTTAGAGCTCCACCTACAGTTCACATCTGTGTATTGTGATGGAATGTGTTAGAGCGCCACCTACAGTTCACATCTGTGTATTGTGATGGAATGTGTTAGAGCGCCCCCTACAGTTCACATCTGTGTATTGTGATGGAATGTGTTAGAGCGCCCCCTACAGTTCAGATCTGTGTATTGTGATGGAATGTGTTAGAGCGCCCCCTACAGTTCACATCTGTGTATTGTGATGGAATGTGTTAGAGCGCCCCCTACAGTTCACATCTGTGTATTGTGATGGAATGTGTTAGAGCGCCACCTACAGTTCACATCTGTGTATTGTGATGGAATGTGTTAGAGCGCCACCTACAGTTCACATCTGTGTATTGTGATGGAATGTGTTAGAGCGCCACCTACAGTTCACATCTGTGTATTGTGATGGAATGTGTTAGAGCGCCACCTACAGTTCACATCTGTGTATTGTGATGGAATGTGTTAGAGCGCCACCTACAGTTCACATCTGTGTATTGTGATGGAATGTGTTAGAGCGCCACCTACAGTTCACATCTGTGTATTGTGATGGAATGTGTTAGAGCGCCACCTACAGTTCACATCTGTGTATTGTGATGGAATGTGTTAGAGCGCCACCTACAGTTCACATCTGTGTATTGTGATGGAATGTGTTAGAGCGCCACCTACAGTTCACATCTGTGTATTGTGATGGAATGTGTTAGAGCGCCACCTACAGTTCGCATCTGTGTATTGTGATGGAACGTGTTAGAGCGCCACCTACAGTTCGCACCTGTGTATTGTGATGGAACGTGTTAGAGCGCCACCTACAGTTCGCATCTGTGTATTGTGATGGAACGTGTTAGAGCGCCACCTACAGTTCGCATCTGTGTATTGTGATGGAACGTGTTAGAGCTCCACCTACAGTTCACATCTGTATATTGCGATGGAATGTGATAGAAAAAAAAGTGTCTAGTGCTAGAAACTTTCAAAGTGAAGTAGAGTGAAAAGAACCAGAATGACATTTTTAATAAATAATTAAATGTATTTTTTAAATTATAAATACATTTTTTATTTTTATTTGGGCGGTTCTCTGAAAAATGACACATTTTTTGCAATTAGTCTTCAGTATGTGTTAATGTGAGCTTTTCAATTGCAGGCACCAGCCCAAAAATGCACCAGAGTTTTAAAGTGTTTCAGCAAAAACCTTTAGATCAAAGTGTATAATTATGATTGATAATGTACTGTGTACACATATTGAGGTGACAGGCCCATGAAGAACTTCAGCTATTGCTTTCAGTCTACGGTTATATTCATGCACGCAGTAGAAATGTGGCCATAGACGTCTTGGTTTGCTGGCATACCTGGAGTCACTGAGCGCACCACCACTGGTTTCTCGCTGCCTGCCACGAAGCCGAAGCCGAGAACCGGGTCGCGTCTCATCTCCACCTTCCGCGGCGCAGGAGGGATAAACTTATCTACATCCACACGCACTTCCTCCAATGAGCTCGACTGTGAGAGGTGACTGAGAGAAAGAAAGAGAAAATGCATGTTAAAGTAAATATTAAATATAATCTAGAGCTGCCTGAACTAACTGAACTAGTTTCAACATATGTTGCATTTTCATTGCAATGAATGCAATGCCATTAAATCTCTTAAACTGTCATCCTCTGCAATATTAATCTGCCGTAGACTGTGACGATCCGCTTTGTTACAGCAATCGTGAAGCTGCGTTCACGATTCACATCATGCATTTCCCAGATCTTGCAAAGTCGGTTATTTATCAGTGCAACACAAAAGGAGAATATTGAAAGAATATTTTCCATACAAAAGACCACGTCTGTCAAGCTCCAAAAAGGACATAAAAGTTCTTTATAATTTATAGCAGGGAGGTGAACAATGACTTCCTAGTACAAAAGGCTGAAAAGAGGAAGCTCTTTCTGCTACCACAGAAGAAACTGCTATAAGTGTTGATGAGCCCCGTAATCATTTAATCCATCCGCGACTCCCCCAGAACAGTCTGGTACAGTAGAGTCACCACACGGGAACACACGAGACTGCAACACATCACAGAATATCATAAAATGCATTGATCTGACTCCAACTTCTGATTGCATGAGCCATAAAATGCTTATAAATGCACATCTGTGACCATAATGCCAGAGATATGGCTATGAAAGTTTGGCTCGCAGGAGCTTATTAAAAACTAACATCAAATAACGACAGGAACTCAAATCTCGTCACACAGTTTTCCGGCAAAATAAAAGCTAGATTCAACCGGATCAGAAAAAATGGTAGACAAAAGGCCTGAAATATAACACTGTACTACTGTGGATAAAAATGCAATATTTAATGCAAATAATACTACAACTAGGCTCAAAATAATAATTTAACATTAAATGGTTTTTTATTAAATATAATAATATTATTTGGGAAATATGACACGAGCATAAGTCGCAGCTTTGTTGTGTAGCACGTTATTACGCAAGATCTGCAATGTTGAAAATGACATTAGACAAATAAATGTAAAAAGCTTTAACCAAATAAAAATAGACAATAAATAAAAATGTAAATAAATATGGAATAATAAAAAAAAATTTAAAAAATTAATAATTTTGGGTGGAGAAAATAATCAAATGGAATTTATGAAAATAATAAAACTGATTTTGTAGGGCTCTTTTAATCAAATAAAATATATTTTTTAATTTAAAATAGAAAATAACCTCTTTTTTTTGGTTAAATAAAATGCTGCACAGTGTGCTGATTTAGTACACTTGTTTTTGTGATATTGCAACATGTAATAATAATAATAATAATAATAATAATAAGATATTTATTATAATTAAATAATTGTTATTAGTAGTATTATTTCCATTCATTTGAATATTATATGTTTCTATACAATAGTCGTAATGTCTTCTGTTGCACCCATCTACTTAAATGAGAGCTTTGTGTGGTGGAACTTTTATTTTGAAGTCCGGACGATATTTCGCTGGTACCGCGCAACCTTCATCATTGCACACTATGCGCATTGTCTGCACATGCATTTGCAGTTGGCTACTAATAGAGTATAGCAAGGCAGATGTAGCGTGCATTCATCGAAGGCATTTGCATGGGCTCGCAAGTATACTTTGAAAGTCTGAGTGCCAGACCAGGACCACGTGCGATACGGAGCGGTATGGGAAAACTCGTCCTGTCTGAATAGGGCAATTCAGGGACTGACAGGGGTGATTCATGACCTTAAATAAAGACCAAAGTCTGACACGGACACTATGTTGAAGCTTCACGATGAGGTAACTGGTAAACGGCATCCATATCATATCTTCTTACATTTCACACATCTACCTCCATACTTACTCGGCTAGTTGTGCATCTGTGAAGCACTCGTGCTGTGGAAGTGAAGCGCGAGTCAGAAGATAATTAAAGCCGTGGGCTGAAGGAGGCGGCGAGAAAGCGCATCACTCTTGACACATGCTCCCATCCACGCCGAAGGGCTACAATTAATGCTTCAACCCACAACCCGAGTGCAAAGGGTCGTGTGCACGCCACATGAACTACTGAGTGCTAGACGAAGGGTTAATAACTAAGGCCATTAGATAAAGATAAAGTCTTTGTTTAATAAATCTGTGCTGCTGTTTTATATCTGAACAGCACGAGTCATGTTATATCACAGTAATAGTATGTGTGTGTGTATATATATATATATATGGGATAAAATCTATATTTGGGATAATCCAGTGAATTATAAACTTTAGGTGCAACTAAATAAATGTATATGTTGAATTTTGGGACGTATTTGCCACTGATATTTATAGGACAAATATTGACCAAACCATTACAAGCATTGGCATATTATTATATTTTATATTATTGTACACTTTTTAAAACATAATTAATAAGCAAAACAGGGATCCGATGACACAACAAGGTGAGCAAGGGGCTTATCGACATCAGTATTGGCCTACAGTTCTTTTTACAATTGGTATCGACTAATTGAAGAAAGATATATATATTTTTTACCGATTAATCGTGCCGATAGCTGCTTTTCAGAACTATCGGTTACCTGCACAAATGTAAAAAGATAGTTGGCAACGAGAGGTCGACGGATTTTGCTGATACTGATAATCAATGAGGTGGAAAAGACTGATTATGTGACGTTTCTAATGTGAAGATGATGGAATAATAAATGAGGTTCCTGCAGCTTTAATCTCTGTAAAATCTCTGGAAGTGTTCAGAGTCAAATTAAGGCTCCGCCTCTCAAGACGACACTAAATCTGACTGCACTGCTCGACTATTATGAATAAAACTACGCCACATTTTTATAAATAGACTTTGGAGACGGCTGGTTTTGTTTATGAGACTCTAATATATAAGATCATATACAGTTTTACAACATGAATGCTGCTCAGATTGCAGTTTGATGAAGAACGATGACGAAGGCGAGATCTCATGTAAACAATGGAGAATATATCAATATTTCTCACATTTATCACTTTTATGGACAAAAAGTGCGATTGGATGTTTATCAATGAACGCTTGTCATGGACGATTGACTCAAGTGTGTTGAACTGGATTCATCTGGTGATCGTGTTTTCATATTAAAAGTCCCGTTTTGATATTGCATGTTTTCATAATAAAAGTCCCGTTTTGATATTGCGTGTTTTCATAATAAAAGTCCCGTTTTGATATTGCATGTTTTCATAATAAAAATCCTGTTTTGTTATCGCATGTTTTCATAATAAAAGTCCCGTTTTGATATTGCGTGTTTTCATAATAAAAGTCCCGTTTTGATATTGCATGTTTTCATAATAAAAATCCTGTTTTGTTATCGCATGTTTTCATAATAAAAGTCCCGTTTTGATATTGCGTGTTTTCATAATAAAAGTCCCGTTTTGATATTGCATGTTTTCATAATAAAAATCCTGTTTTGTTATCGCATGTTTTCATAATAAAAGTCCCGTTTTGATATTGCATGTTTTCATATTAAAAGTCCCGTTTTGATATATGTTTTCATAATAAAAGTCCTGTTTTGATATTGCATGTTTTCATAATAAAAGTCCCGTTTTGATATTGCGTGTTTTCATAATAAAAGTCCCGTTTTGATATTGCGTGTTTTCATAATAAAAGTCCCGTTTTGATATTGCATGTTTTCATAATAAAAGTCCCGTTTTGATATCGCATGTTTTCATTTGTACTCCAGCACAAATAACTCAATTGCTGTTTCTGGAGGATTGCTATCGTGAAACAGAGATCGGATATCAATGTTGAACCCTTTGACCTTTGACAAGATGTATCATTTGTTAACATTAATTACATTTATAGACGGTAAATTACATATTAAATGTAAACAGAGTGATGTCACTACAGCGTGCGGTCGATTAGGTATCAACTGGTTAACCATATTAAGGGTTTTGTATGTACAGTGTATATATATATATTCACAAGATGAGTTATATTAAAGAGGAATAAAAAGCTACGGGCAACAATAGGTAGAGATTTTTGCAGATAACCGAAAGTCCAAAAAGCAACTATCGGCACCGATTAATCGGTAAAACCGACATATCCGTTTACCTCTATTGCAAGCATTTTATTTGTTTATTCGTGATTAACAGTCATGTGGTGGTTCACTGTGTCTAAATCTTTCATCATTGACAATATTAAGATTAGTCAATCAATGCTCTAAATTGAACCGAGGGCATGCAAAGAAAAAATGCGACTATATGGAAAATGTGCTGTCGTGTCTCCAACGTTATTCCTTATTAGGTGAAATTTCTATATAAATAAATCTCTACTTCTGGTGTTGAAATCAATTTGGTAAAAACTTAAATATAGATTATAATGAAGCCTCTGTTATTTCAAAATGAAAGCCCTTGTGTGTTTCGGGCTTGTATACAGTTAAAAGTCAACCCGATTGGACAGCGACGGAACTTGCCAATCATCCAAAACAATGCTGTCTGCTGGGCGAAATGCACTCGTTATATATAAGAGCTAATAAAATGTGTAAAGGAGTCAAAACAGCGGCAGGAAATCCTCCGTTGTGCACACAAATGAAGATAT
Organism: Moxostoma hubbsi; assembly: GCA_032164185.1. NCBI lineage: Eukaryota > Metazoa > Chordata > Actinopteri > Cypriniformes > Catostomidae > Moxostoma > Moxostoma hubbsi. The sequence continues at coordinate 1,728,375 of JAVLUX010000065.1, forward strand.
GCTGCAAGGACGGCTGACGGGCGGTTGTGACGCCTGTCCCGAACTGTAATGTGCAACATCGCTCCTATGATGAGAAGAACCAGGTATGCTTGAGGTCAATATTAGGCAAATTACTTCCTGTAGATGTCTTTGGTTCATGTTGCGTTCATATATCAGTCAAACCACACCAGAGTTCATTTGGAAGCGGACCGAGACCCACTGTCAGGCGGTCTCGGCCCGCTTGTTTGGTGCGCATCAAGGTTCGGGTGACAGCATTCACACTTGTCCAAATGAACCGCACTAACAGAGCAATCGCACCAGAGTTCGTTTCAATCACACCAAACATGCCAAGAGTGAACACCCCCTAAATCTTCATTTTTACTGGCTCTAATTGTGATTTTGTTTGAACAAACTGCATCTGGGACTTTGTTTATTTTGGACTCTTGTAGCCTCTATGTCTGTGCACATCATAGTAAGAGAAAAACGACATTTTATAACATTCTACAAACTGATTTTAAAATACTATCGGCCTCTTCCAACACTGATGTCTAGTTGAATTCCCTGGAAGTCACTTTGGATAAAAGTGCTTGTCAAATGTATAAATGATGGATGCAAATGTTAAAAGTAACTATGCAAATGAATGTAAATGTTACATGCGATCATGCAGAATCCAAATAATCCAGGTTAATGCTGGATGATGGCAGTGCTTTGAGATAAAAATATGAATGGGATTTGTGCCATCACTCAGAGGAGTGCAAACACGGCAAGCCCTGTGAAAGCATATGGGGTGCAGGATTCAGGAAATGTGCTGTTGTCTTCAACCATGAGCACCTGCTAAAAATGGCCTGAATCCCAAAGTCTTCAAAGTTCAATGGACACTGGTAGCCACTGAATGACCAACAGCAACAATGAAAGATAAACAGAAGATAAAAAGGTGAAATATATATATATATATATTTGATGCGCACCAAACAAGCGAGCCGAGACCGCCTGACAGTGGGTCTCGGTCCGCTTCCAAATGAACTCTGGTGCGGTTTGACTGATATATGAACGCAACATGAACCAAAGACAGGAAGTAATTTGCCTAATATTGACCTCAAGCATACCTGGTTCTTCTCATCATAGGTGTTATGTTGCCCATTACAGTTCAGGACAGACGTCAGAATCGCCCGTCAGCCGTCCTTGCAGCGTAAACATAACTAAGTATCACAGCATAATTGATGTGAATTTGTTTTTATTTTGTACTTTTCAAAACAACAAAACTCACAGTTTACATGTTTGTACTGTATATAAATTCATACGAGTCACATGTTGTGCGATCTCACTGAAATGTCCAGTTACCAAAGGAACGAAATGCCATTTTAAGTTCTTTAGTGGTGTAATGGATAATAGATAAAGCCGTCCAGACCGCTAGAGGGCGCCACTTGCTTACACAATGCTGACTGAAACGCTGATTGCGCTTGTACTCGCGCAAGACGAGTCTTTACTCAATCAATCACGCAGCCTTAATGGATACCACACCAATGTCTCAGAAGTCAAATTTAACTGATTTCAAAGTGTTTTGGATGGGTTTTACCTCATCATGTATCGGTAAGTGCCGCTATCACAACCGTCACGTCTGTAACCTCAATGTGAGAATGAGCTAAATGAATGAACTAAAAGTAAATATAACATGTTCTTATGAGTACCAGCCCCTCTACATTCTGTGGCTATTATTCTGGATAGTCAATTTGAATTCAAAGAGTTATAATTACAAAGTGTGTTAGTTCATTAATTATAAATGAACATTTAAAGCAGGTTTTCATGCTTAAAACCGATTTGCCGATGGTTTTATTTTGGTCGATAATTGGCAGATAAATAACGGCGGCCGATACATCAGTGCGTGTGTTTACATGCACAGCAATGCACCGATAACTACCAAAAATCAGCTTCTTAAAAATGTCAAATTCAATAACAGACGACAGAAAAGGTGCATCCTCAACTCAAATGCATTGATATTACTACTAGGAATGGATCAGAATGGTCGTCTAGTCATCAAACCGACTCGCCGATTTGTACATTTGACTAGTCCGTCTCGATTTTTAGTTACACTATTAACATTTTCAGCCGAGATGCTGAAGGATCAAAGGGTTCATGACATGAGGAATAAAATGTTCCTTGATGTTATGACATGAGGCCATTGTACTATACATACATACTGTAAGTCTCACAACTGAAATCTTCCTCCTTAAAGAAGTAGTTCACCCAAAAATGAAACTTCTCATTATTCACTTACCCTGATGCCATCCCAGATGTGTATGACTGTCTTTCTTCAGCACAACACAAATTAATATTTTTAGAAGATAGAGCTCTGTCAGGTCCTTATATTGGAAGTACACGGGTGCCTGAACCTAGTCGAAAAGTCACCTCCTAATCTTGCCGTTTGCTGGCTAGCTGTCGTGCTGTTTTGAAGGCGTCCTGGACCGTTTTTGCCTGGTCTTTTGTAACACAAAACGCACTAGATGGACAAATTGTTTTGATGTGTTTCCGGCGAAGTGCGCTACGTTTTAAGAGCGGTACCTGCACGTCTAATTCTGCTGCTGCCACTAACTGGGAGAAACACATGCAGTCATGTGTGTAAACAAACATGTAACATGTGAGATGTGAAGACCAGTGTCTCAGCTTCGGCCTGTTGAAGACGGTTGCAGCACCAAACATCACAGTGGATTGCGTTACGTTTGCGTATTCAGATAATATCGGCGCGGACTGCATTTCAAATATGGCTGTATTGGAAGGGCTGAATGACGTTAGCCAATCACAACAATGGGTATTTATATTGAAGTCTTAAAGGGCCAGAGAGCTTAAAACAGATTGACCGCTTCGAATCAGTCAGTATGTGTAAAAACGAACAATTGCAAAATTTTAAATTATCGTGAATTACATTTATGCAAATATCGCAAATCGTTTTTTTTTTTTACGCTCGCAACTTAAGACCTTTACAAAACGTCCTGTGCACGGGCAATTTTTTTTATACACTTGCAATTTGATTTAAACTTTATTTTAAATCTTCCTCCAAGCATGCACATCTTTTAGGCACTAATTTACCTTCATAGGGCTGCAGATTGTCTGATATATTGATCATCTAAATAAATACTATTCGATTATTACAGCAATTAATCAACGGCTCTTAAATGACCATTCGGCATGTGCCTTGGGTAAAGAGGCTGTTTGTACAGAGTTTCCCTAATACCAAATATGCAAATCTCCTATATGCATGAAGTGATCTGTGATGTTGATTCATTATGTTAGATTTCACTAGCGATGCAGCATGAGTCAGTACGCTGTCTGTTCTGAATCTTATTTAGCTGACTCATCTGAAACATCCGAAGACCCACACAAATCACAATTTCCCTGACAGGAAGTGAATGGCAACCAAACAAGACCATTTTGACTAAATGCCAAACCAGACAGGTGTAATGACACGTCAACACGGGAGCGGAGATGAACGAGATGTGGGAGTTTATTGCACTGAACACAGGAGATGCAAGTGAGCAATGTGAGGGGAGTGCCCATATGCACCCAAACAGGGAACTTAAACTTCAAACAGGGTCAAAGGTCACGTCCGGAGAGGGTCGTTGTATAACAGGCACGTATCAATCAGGTGAGTGGATATGCAGTAAACTCAGGTTACACAAAGTCACTTATATTGCATGTCGGGAGTAGATGTTTGACAAACAGGTGAGGTTAACATAGGTGATTAGGCATGCCTAAAATTAAAACAACAATCTAATTTATCTACGAACATTTGCACAAGTTCCCAAATATCACTGTAGTACCGTATCACCCTGGTAACTGCCTAGCAACCAGATGGGGTACACTAGCAACCAAGTAACAAATCACATATCTCTGCACCAGAAAATCGTAGAGACTTCCAAGTTGACTTTTTCACTGAGGATGGCAAGGTGCCTTGATATGTATCACCCTGGTAACTGCCTAGCAACCAGATAAGGTTACCCTAGCAACCAAGTAACAAATCATATATCTCTGCACCAGAAAATCGTAGAGACTTCCACATTGACTTATTTCACTGAGGATAGCAAGGAGCCTTGATATGTATCACCCTGGTAACTGCCTAGCAACCAGAAGGGGTAACCCTACCAACCAAGTAACAAATCACATATCTCTGTACCAGAAAATCATAGAGACTTCAGGGTTGACTTATCTCACTCAGGATGGCAAGGAGACATGTTAAGTATCACCTTTGTAACTGCCTAGCAACTAGATAAGGTTAGCTTAGCAACCAAGTAACAAATCATATATCTCTGCACCACAAAATCATAGAGACTTCCGGGTTGACATATTTCATTCAGGATGGCAAGGAGCCTTGTTAAGTATCACCCTAATAACTGCATAGCAACCAGATGGGTTACCCCAGCAACCATAGAACAACACCAATATCTCTGGAACAGAACATCCTACCGTCCTGGGGGTGGACCCTTTGAAATTGGGGCTGTTGTTGGGACATCGTGGTGACGAATTTTGCCACGGCAAGCACCACTCACATATTCTTCAGGAAATGTGACAAGTTCTGTGATCTAGTTATTGTTATTACTCCATTTTATTGTGTTGGGAGGGTTACTTTAAAAAAATATTCAATTACATATTACAGACAACATGCTGTAAAATGTGTAATCAATTATCAAAATAACCGTTAGTTGCAACCATAAATGCAACGAATGACAATAAAATCCAAAGTAATCAAAATACTTGTTGAATGTAACTGTACTCTTATTACTAACGTTTTAAATTGTAACCTTTTGTACATTAAGGAAATATTTTTTGACATATTATATTTTCTAATTTTTTTTTTATCATATTGGTCACATTTTATTATATACTGTATATATTTATATCACAGACATTTTTAGTCACATAGCACAAAACTTAGTGGCATTTGCAAGCGTTTTACTCACATTGTAGAGGGTTGCTGCATAGAGTAATAGACCAATCTTAGGTATAAAAAAATAGATATCGAGATTGTTCGAATGAAGATTGCGATGCATCGGAAAAATAAAAAATGTAACCCTTGAAAAAAAACATCCTAAACCAGCGAAAACTGGTTTGCTCCATCTCAGACCATCTCAGGCTGATGTTTTTGATTTTTTCAATTACATTGTTGCAATAAACAGTAGACTTATGAGTAAAGCACTCTATTAAATGTCTTCATTAGAAGTGCAGTCAAAAATGCCACCAGTTGCTGTTTCCCAGAAATAAAAGAACAGGATGTGACTGCAAACACGTTTCTACAAGTCACATGACAAACATGTTGGTCATCCAATTCTTCAAGTCACCCACACACTGTCTGTCAGGACTGACGGCAGATTAATCGTTGCTCAGTGTTGCATGTGCCATTCACTGCTCATACTAACAAACACTGCTGCAGAGTTCAGGTGTGGGGAACTTGCACATTATTTACTCGTCTCGCACAAATAATCCTTCCGGCATCATTTCCACTATGACTCTGTGACAGTAACTTAAACATATCAGATCTTCTGAAAGCCCAGGGCAGTTAACATTGTTTCATTTCATAACGTTTGTTCTATTTTAAGACTAAGAATCAGTGAGCATGACCAAATTTGACCTATCACAGCAAGATTGGGAGAAGGAAAATATTCTGCCTTCAGGTTCAGACAGAATGATTGTATTTATAAGACTGTGCGGGACGTCCTCAGACGTTGTGTCGAGGAAGCAACACTAGGGGTCTCTCTCGAGCGCCGAAATTGCCTCTGATCTATGAAAAAAGGCCAATGGGAAGTTGGCAGACAGTATTCTAGTATTCAACACTTGGTGACTTTTCCTCCATGTGCCATCTGAACATATATATATATATATATATAATTAGGCTTGATTTGATAAGTGTAAGTGGTCGTAACAAAAAAAAAACCCGACACCTTTCTTATCCGCGGTCAGAATTGACCAACCGTTGAAAATTCATGGGAAAGATTACAAATTAATTATTTTAATCAGTCAAACACAATAAATAAATCAGCCACAATGCAGAAAAAACAGACAGAAATTACCGGATGAGACTCCTGATAATCCTCAGTGCAAAACACACACACACACACACACACACTCCTTCACACACACTTACACACACACACACACACACACACACACACTCACACACACTTGTACGCACACACTTGTACACACACACACACACACATACACACACACACACACTCCTTCACACACACACACACACAGACACACACACACACATACACACACACAGACACACACACACACACACACACACACACACTCACACACACTTGTACACACACACACATACACACACACACACACACACACAAACACACATACACACACACACAAACACACTTGTACACACACACACACACACATATATGCACACACAAGCACATACACACACACACACAAACACACACTCACACATTTTTAAAATATAAAGTTTGATATTGCGAATTCTTTTATTCTGATTCTTCCATTTTATATTATAATTGATTGAATATAATTGAATAGTTTTTGATGTTCATTTTCTTGACATTATTATGCATTTATTTTTAATTATTAAATGTTTGTGTTTGTAATAAATTATCGTTATATAAATATTTATTCTGTGTCTGTTTGTAACATCATGGTCAGGTTTAATTGCAGCATAATGACATAAACTGCTAAAACTGACACTTCAAATCCATTTAAAATGTTAAACTTTGACAAATAATAGTTTGATAATATTTAAATAAATGTCCTAATGTATATATTGTGATAAAATATAAAATTAGTTTACAACAGTGTGTGTATAGTCATTTACTGTCTGTTACTGACATCACGTGATGATCAACTCATTATTTATATTTGATTCATCAGAGGACAGAAATCTGCCTCCAATTGATGTGACATTCTGCGAATGCGACTGTGAATACCAAAGACAGGTCCCACTTTTCAATTCCATAGGAGGGTTAAAATGGTAAAACAAAAATCCTAATAAAGGAATCCCCCGGACACCTTGAAGCTAGTTCTGAGCTTTAGCATTGTTTGTTTGCAACGCAATACATTTTGTTTTTTTCCACCATTGGCAAATAGTTTTTTTCTTGTTATAAGTCACAAAATGTAGTTTGATTTCTCTGCAAACAAGACAAAATATCAAAATATTATACTTTAATATTCAGCCATGTCACTGTGTTTTTAGTGTTTCACCTGAAGAGTATCAGGCCAGCACACATGTGCCACATGTCGCAGTCAGCAACACACATTGCTACAAAACATTTGCATATCTGATAACACTATTTCCACACTGTAACTAATTACCTGGTTTCAGATAACATCAAGAAAACATTAAAGCATGAATTATTACACACCAGAGTAGCAGTAAAGATGCACCGATGCACTGGAGCGAAGGAGTCGCATCTCAGCCAAGCAAGCAGACAGACCCAATGTGGAGCTTTTTGCCCAAAATATCCAGCATACGATGCATTAGTGGTATTTCATGCTCCGTTCTTACATAAGTTGGCCAATTCTAAAGCATCCCTGTCCGACGCACCCCCACATTATGTGCGACAAGCTCCTCCCTCCCTTGATAGAGCAGCTAATTAGAAAAAACAAAACAAAGACAAGCTGTTTTCAGAGATGCAGCGAAGCAGTCGAAGATATCCGTCCGGTGCATGTGTAAGTAAACCAACAGTTTAAAAATAGTGAAGGGAGAGCTCAAGAACGCACTCTGTGGGTCGTTCACACGGGATGCGTTCTTGCATTAAAAACAGCTAGAATGCAACGTGATTGAACATATATGTCCGTCTATCAGTTAACATACAGTACATCAAAAACTCCAGCACAGATGGAATGCAAGAATGCATCTTGTATGAACCACCCCGTAAGGACCGTTCAGAGCGAACGCGTTACGCACTAAAAAAAAAACTAAATTAAACAGGGTTCAGGTGTCTCGAGACCTGTTATTTTCCCCAGTCTAGTTCTTTTTAAAGTGGCACTGGTGTTCCAGCGCAGGATGCTGAAAAAAGTGAAACGGAAAACGTATGAAAACAGCGCGGATGGACAGAAAAACTGTTCCTGTGAAGGGCCCCTTAAACGTTCTTGCATTCCTAAAAAACAAGCTAGACGGAGCACAACGGAACTGACAACAAAACATCCATCTAGCGCAAGTTTACTTTCAGTAGACCATCAATGAAGACCTAAAATTTAGTAGTGCAGATGGAACGCAAGAATGCATCTTGTGTGAAGTGCCCATTAGCACTCTAAGATGCAGGACGCTGAAAGCACAAACACGCCGTACCACTCAAAGATGAGTGAACGGCCCCTTGTTTGAACTTTCTAGCATTCTTAAACAGGCATAGACGGAGTGCGGTGGAATTGAAGAGAAGGCACATATAATGTTGCTTATTTAAACACTCGGGACCCTATTTTAAGAGTGCTAGCACTAAGTTACAAGCACAACGTCATTGGGCATAGCCATGAAGTTCCCATATGTTCATGCATGCACTAAGTCCAGGCGAAAGCGGGTTTGGTGAAATTGTGCATGCAACGCGTTAAAAGATAAAGTTCGCCCAAAAATGAAAATCTGCTGATAATTTACTCCCCCTCAGACCATCCATGATGCATCTGAGTTTCTTTCTTCATCAAAACAGAATTTAAGATGTTTAGTATTTAATTTCAGGCCTCCTCTTTTAAACAACGTGTGGCAGGACGGAGGGCGTGGTTCTGCACACAAGGCCCCTAATAAGTCTGATTAAGCCCGAGAGGGATAAAGGCCGACTGGAGACGGCAGTGTGTGAGAGAGAGAGTTACGGGCAGCTGTCCGACACCTGTGTGTGTTGGTCTTTTTGGTTCAGTTTGTTATTAAATACTATTTATATTGACAAGCCAGACTGGTTCAAAGTGACAAAGTCCACGGTAACTCAGATAACCACTCTGTACAATTGTGCTGAGAAGAACAGCATCTCAGTATGCATGAATGGCCCCTAACGCACTATTTTTAGAAGCAGACAGAACGCACTCAAGTTCCCGTCAGTGCCCGCAGGACGAACACAAAGCAAAAGCTCATCTTCCTCCCTTAAAAACAAACCCTTCAAACGAAGCAGCGGTGGACTTACTTGTTACACTTAGTTTTTCTTCATCCTCAGATTTCCCTTGTGTCAGTAGAGGACTGAAAACACATTAGCATCTTGTTCACGTTTGTTACTGCAGGACAGTGACGCAGATTTCAGCATGCTAATGTGCATGCACTCTTTCAGCACTCCAAAAACCTTCATTTGAGTCTTAAAGAGATCAAAGCTGCTCCCTGCTGCACATGTCACTCTCACACTCGTGTGTCTATACTGCCTCGCTTATTTCATGCATGTGTTTAGAGCACACTCAGGCCAAGACTGCATTGTGTGCACTGCGGCGAGAGGAGAGAATTAGTATTCAGTTGTACGAAGCGTGGAGAGTTTCGCCAGAATCAACAGTCAAAAAGCAGCTTTGCGAACATCTGCATTGGGAGGAATCTTGCATGAAGAGACACTTACTTGATGTAGCAGTCACGACCCTCTCTAGAGGAGGCCATATCCCAGCCATTGGGGGCTCCCTGGGACGGCGCCCAGCTCCCTGGAGGTGGCGTAGGACAGCAGGAGGCTTTGGTCCTGTGGCTATAAGGGAAACACAGGACAACACACGTCAACAGATGCAGGGCTGCGACAGAGCACTTTCCTGCATTGCTATTCGGAAGCAAATCTGAATTAGCCACGCCACAACAAATATGTAAATATATTTGATGAGAGTTGAGAGCTTGTGAATTGAGGGCGCCGCAAAATAATATATTAAAGGAACGTTCTGGGTTCAACACAAGTTAGACACTCACAATGGAAGTAAATGGGGCCAAACTGACGGTTTGAAAAGTATAGACACAAGACATAAACAACATGTGTGCTCACATGGCTTTATTGTTATAAGTATAATGTATGGAAAATATATATAAATATATATTTAATCCAGTTTTACAACTTATAACACAATAAACAGAACAATTACTTTTCAAAATAATTTGCATTAATTTTTATTAAATGAAGAGCATCTATACTGATCCTCATATAATCCAAAATTGGTGTTTTTTATTTTATTTTATTATTATTATCATTATTATTATATTGTCAAATACAGTGCTGCACAGTAGAGCATCAAAATATTAAAGCAGACATAAAACTCTTGATATTATTTAAATATAATGTATTTATTATTGATATATTATTATTATTATTATTATTATTATTATTATTATTATTATCACAATTACTACTACTAATGCTACTTTATAGAATATTACATTTAACTATACATATGTTGCATTCTTTCAATTTCACACGTTTAGTTTATTCTCACCTCTGGAAAAGCAGTTCACTATATGGGCTAATGTGTTTATTAAACTGCAAAAGGCTATGATGTAATTATATTAGGGCTGTCAATTTATCGTAACTAAGTATTTGAATGTTTACAGATTAAACCCCATTGACTTCCATTGTAAGTGTCTCACTGGAACACACATTTGTGCTTTTTTTAAAGAAAAGGGGGAACAAGTCAAAATAAATGTTTGATGTTGTAAAAAACATACATTTTAATACATAATTTGCATAAATTTTGTTTACATTTCTTGTTCAGACTGTTAGCTTTGCACATCCAACACAAGTTACCACATAAAGAGTGCATTAGCTGGACTAGCCTGATTTATGTGATTTATGATAAACATAATTTATTTCGCTAATAAAGCACAATTGATGGCATCACCATTATTGACAGATTTTATTGCTTGTTTGAAATACACTGTTCAAATGTAATCTTGACAAGCAGCTTTGGAGTCTTTCTATGTTTAAGTCAATACAAGCTGTATGTATGGAAAAATAGCTGCTTGGGAGCTTTACAAGATGACCACCAAGTGAACTGACTTGCTTTAACACTTTAAACTCGGATTGGCCAGCGAGGAAAAAAAATAATCATCAATATATTAATAACGACAGTCCTGACCAACACAAAATAGGTTTTGTTTGAAAGTTGAGAAGCTGTACTTTTCAATGCATGCAGATAATTTGACCTAAACTGAACAAGTGCTTTGAAATTTGCAGATAAATCAGAAGTGTTCCGTTTTTATTTATTAAAACAAATTGCAATGATATTATTGCAATTTGTAAAAATATCTATATCATCAAATATTCATGTGTCATATATTGTTGTAAAGCTCTTAATGAGTAAAATACAACCAGCATATTTGTTTTCCTCACAGATAAAAATATAGTGAGTAATAGCTATATGTCTTTGATAATTATGATGGTGTTGCTTATATGCAGCGTTTTCACTTATAACTTCACTAAACATAAACGGAACATAAAATATCACATAATGATCTCTGAATCGAGTCCACACACAAGATAATCAGATGTATAGATCATTAAATAATCCACATGAAGCACAATGTTACATATGACCACCAGGAGATGGCGCCAAATACATGACACAGACTCAATGATGACTCAAATGACACAGAATGAAACTCATTCTGTGAAATCTCATGACTAAAATCATGTCTACATGCTATGCAAACCTTTAGTCATTGTTGTGTTTGCATGTGTAATTAGTTCTTATGTACAATTATTATCTTTTATTTGTTTGGAGATGTTTTTGGACACTTTGATCAATTATATTTGTAATGTTGGAACTTTTGATTGCTTTGTCGTATCAACACAACATTATTCTCAGATACAGTCGACATGATTGGGAACAAAACAAAAGCAGTTCCCCGTCTGTCGCTCACTTCGACGTCGTGTCGAAGAAGCGACACTAGGGGTCTCTCTTGAGCGCCGAAAGATACCTCTGATCTATGAAAAAAGGCCAATGAGAGTTGGCGAACAGTATTTGCATACTCCGCCTCTGGATACGGATATAAAGGCGAGAGAAATACGCTCGTTCATTCAGTAATTTTCTTCGGAGCCGAAGGTCGTGTTTATGCTGACTGCTGCGTATTACACTGCTGATCCTGCTTCTGATCCTCTGACGCTCTGCTGCTGTTGGATTTACGGCGCACTACAGCGGCTGTTTTTCTCTTCTCTGCCGGCGTGCAGTTTGCCCCTGGGCGCTTCGACAGTGCAGAGTTTGAAAGAGTTTCTCAATATAAAGAGTTATATTTCTCTAAAAGAGCAATACATAGCGGTGTTGAACGCCCTTTTCAGGGCGCGTCTTTTTAAAGATGCCATTCAACCCCTGTGTAGTTCCTGGATGCGGTAGAGTGCTCTCCGCTTCTGACGGCCACAGGCGCTGTCTCGTGTGTCTGGGCGCCGATCACACCGAGGCTGCGTTTGTGGATGGCTCATGTTCTCACTGCGAGAACATGACCATGGTAACGTTGCGGTCGCGGCTTGCTTTCAATAGAAAGCACGCCACTCCAGCCGCCCCCCGTATCGCTCCTTCTTCCCACGGGATTGAGGACGATGCGGTTGGCGCTGGAGGCGATTTGGGGAGGGCAGCGGGTGCGCTTCCGCCGGGCACGTCCCCTCGGACCACCCGCCCCCTGACACGCTCGTTTACCTCCGTCCAGTCTCGAGGTAACGGCGACTCGCCTCCGGGCCGGTCTGCCTATCCTCTTGAGCCTGAAGCCGATGAGCTCGCCGCTTCATCGGAGAGCGCGGCGTCTGACGCTGACTCCTCCCCTGGACTGCCGCCTTCGGGCCAGCAGGCTCAGGTTGAGGCGGATGCGCAGATGTCCGACATGCTTGCCCGGGCCGCCGTCGGGGTGGGGTTGGACTGGAAACCTCCACCCTCCCCACACCCGTCACGGTTGGATGACTGGTTCCTGGGGTCTGGGCGCCGCTCACAGCCACGCCCCTCCCCGGTCCCGTTTTTCCCGGAAGTGCATGACGAGCTGACGTCGTCATGGAGAGCCCCGCTCTCCGTCCGTCAAAAGCCCTGCTCGTCCGCTCTCGCTACCCTCGACGGCGGAGAGGCCCACGGGTACACGGCGATTCCCCAGGTGGATAGGGCAGTTGCGCTCCATCTTTGTCCCGGTGACCCTACCACCTGGCGCGGGCGCCCTGTACCCCCTTCCAAGGCCTGTAGGACTTCATCCTCCCTCAACAACAAAGCCTACAGCGCCGCGGGACAGGCCGCCTCCGCCCTGCACGCCATGGCTCTCCTGCAAGTCCACCAGGCCAAGGCGCTGCACGAGGGTAGCCCTGATCCCGACGTGTTGCAGGAACTGCGCTCAGCGACCGACCTCGCCCTCAGGGCCACGAAGGTCACCGCGCAGGCACTCGGGCAGGCGATGGCCACCCTAGTGGTCCAGGAACGTCATCTGTGGCTCAACCTGGTCGAGATGCGTGAGGCCGACAAAGTTCGCTTCCTCGACGCCCCTGTCTCCCAGCTTGGCCTCTTCGGCGACACCGTTGAGGACTTTGCCCAGCAGTTCTCCGCGGTGAAAAGACAGACGGAGGCCATCTCACACATCCTGCCTCGCCGCAAACCTGCCGCCAGGGCCACTGCCCCGTCTGCTCGCCGAGGGCGTCCTCCTGCGGCTAAGAAATCTGCTCCGCCTCAACCCGGGCCCAGCTCTCAGCCCCTGCGTCGAGTACACCGCAAGAAGCAGATGCCCCCCGTCTCCCGGACTCCCTCGAGGACCCGGAAGGCTCCCAGGCGGTCCTGAGACGGACGACCCAGCGACGCAGACGTTAGCTCCGGAGGTGGTAAGACCACTCCGTCCCCCGGTGGAGGGCCGGGAGGAGAATCTTTTGTTTCTAAACAATTTAATTTGCCGCCCCCCCTTAGATGGGGTTGCGGTACCCACATTCTCAGTAAAAGAGCTATTTCCTGTGTCTCTGGGTCACCTGGCCCGCAAATGCCGTTCTCACGGCACTTTGCCCTTAGATCCCGACAGTCCTGGCCTCCTGGACACGGACCACCCGTCTTCAGCCCCACGACTGTCCCCCGGCCGGCCGGTTCCGACGAGTCTAGAGGACGCCTACCCAGGACCTCCTCCTCAGTCGCTAACCCGCCCCCTGCCGGGTGTGCGGAGCAAGGTAAGTGCTTTGAGTCTTTTCTCAGCACCTCAGCCGCGGGTCGCCCCGTCGCCGCCCAACGCTGCCCTACCTGCTCCGCCCCGCTGCGAAGCCCCGCCGGGTACGTCAAAATTAATCGTCCCTTTAGTGCCCCTAGCGCAGAGGTTGGACGCGTGGCTTTCACTTCCCAACCCATCTCGCTGGCTGGCACGGACCATCCGACTCGGTTACGCAATTCAGTTTGCCAGGCCCCCGCCCCCCTTCATGGGCGTCCGCTTCTCCGCAGTACATGGCGAACACGCCCACTCTCTGCGCGCGGAAATCGCGACTCTTCTGGCCAAAGACGCGATAGAGCCTGTCCCTCCAACCGAGATGAAGAAGGGTTTCTACAGCCCCTACTTCATCGTACCCAAGAAAAGCGGCGGCTTACGACCAATCTTGGGCCTGCGAGTTCTCAACCAAGCGTTGCACAAACTCCCGTTCAAAATGCTCACGCAGAAGCATATTTTAACCTGCGTCCGGCATCTAGATTGGTTCGCAGCGGTAGACCTGAAGGACACGTACTTCCACGTCTCTATCCTGCCCCGACACCGCCCCTACCTGCGGTTTGCGTTCGAGGGCCAGGCGTATCAGTACAAAGTCCTCCCCTTCGGCCTGTCTCTGTCCCCTCGCGTCTTCACGAAAGTCGTAGAGGCAGCTCTTGCCCCGCTCCGAGAAGCCGGCATCCGCATACTCAACTACCTCGACGACTGGCTCATCCTAGCCCACTCGCGAGAGTTACTATGCGCTCACAGAGACCAGGTGCTCAGGCACCTCAGCCGTCTGGGGCTTCAGGTCAACTGGGAAAAGAGCAAGCTCACTCCAGTTCAGAGCGTCTCTTTTCTCGGGATGGAGTTAGACTCGGTCTCAATGTCCGCACGTCTCACAAAGGAGCGTGCTCAGTCAGTGTTGAACTGCCTCGCCGCCCTCAGGCCGGGCACAGCGGTCCCCTTAAAACTTTTCCAGAGGCTCCTGGGGCATATGGCATCCGCCGCGGCGGTCGCGCCGCTGGGCTTGATGCATATGAGACCGCTCCAACACTGGCTTCGGACCCGAGTCCCGAGACGAGCATGGCGCCGCGGCACGCACCGGGTAACAATCACCCCCGCCTGCCGACAAACATTCAACCCCTGGACA
Source organism: Moxostoma hubbsi (assembly GCA_032164185.1). Lineage (NCBI taxonomy): Eukaryota > Metazoa > Chordata > Actinopteri > Cypriniformes > Catostomidae > Moxostoma > Moxostoma hubbsi. The sequence goes on from JAVLUX010000065.1 coordinate 1,743,584, forward strand.
GACCTCTGTTTCTTACGGGCTGGAGTACCCCTACAGCAGGTGTCCAGACGCGTCTTGGTCACAACCGACGCCTCCAGATTGGGTTGGGGCGCCGTTTGCAACGGGCACGCAGCCTCAGGCCGTTGGAAAGGGGCCCAGCTGCGTTGGCACATCAACTGCCTCGAGTTGTTGACCGTCCTCTTTTCCCTGCGGAGGTTTCTCCTGTTAATCCGGGACGAACATGTCCTAATCAGGTCGGACAGCACCACTGCGGTCGCGTACATAAATCGCCAAGGCGGCGTACGCTCCCGTCACATGTCACAACTCGCCCGTCGTCTCCTCCTTTGGAGCCAGCACCGACTCAAGTCGCTGCGTGCCACTCACATCCCCGGCAACCTCAATGTGGTAGCGGACGCGCTGTCACGACAACGCTTGCCTGGCGGAGAGTGGAGGCTTCACCCCCACTCGGTTCAGCTGATTTGGGAACGGTTCGGCAAGGCCCAGGTAGACCTGTTTGCCTCCCGAGAGACCTCCCACTGCCCGCTCTGGTACGCCCGTTCAGAGGCTCCCCTCGGGGCAGATGCACTGGCACACAGCTGGCCGGTGGGGCTGCGCAAGTACGCATTCCCCCCAGTGAGCCTTCTTGCACAGGTGCTGTGCAAGGTCAGGGAGGACGAGGAGCGAGTCACTCTCGTGGCTCCCTACTGGCCCACCCGGGCCTGGTTCTCGGACCTCGTACTCCTCGCGACAGCCCCTCCCTGGCGAATTCCTCTGAGGAAGGACCTTCTTTCTCAGGGACGGGGCACGCTCTGGCATCCGCACCCAGACCTCTGGAATCTCCATGTCTGGTCCCTGGACGGGACGCGGAAGATCTAGCTGGCCTACCACCCACGGTCTTAGCCACGATCAACCAAGCCAGAGCCCCTTCTACCAGGCAACTCTACGCCCTAAAGTGGCGTCTGTTCGTCAATTGGTGTTCTTCTTGGGCAGAAGACCCACAGAGGTGCGCAGTTAGGTCAGTGCTCCTGTTTCTACAGGAGAGGTTGGAGGGGAGGCTGTCCCCGTCCACCTTAAAGGTGTATGTTGCTGCTATCGCAGCTCACCACGACCCAGTAGACGGCAAGTCTCTGGGCAAGCACGACTTAATCGTCAGGTTCCTAAGAGGTGCCCGGAGGTTAAATCCCTCCCGGCCAAACCTGTTCCCCTCCTGGGATCTCTCGGTGGTCCTCGCCGGTCTTCAGAGATCCCCTTTCGAGCCGCTAGAATCAGCCGGACTCAGGGCTCTCTCTCTAAAGACGGCCCTGCTGATCGCGCTCGCCTCCATCAAGAGGGTCGGGGACCTGCAAGCGTTCTCTACTAACGACACTTGCCTGGAGTTTGGTCCGGCAGACACTCATGTGATCCTAAGACCTCGACCGGGCTATGTGCCCAAGGTTCCTACCACGCCCTTTAGAGATCAGGTAGTGAACCTACAAGCGCTGCCCCGGGAGGAGGCAGACCCAGCCCTCTCACTATTGTGTCCAGTACGTGCTTTGCGTGCCTACCTGGAACGCACCCAGAGCTTCAGGCGCTCTGAGCAGCTCTTTGTCTGCTTTGGAGGACAGCAGAAAGGGAACGCTGTCTCCAAACAGAGGTTGTCTCACTGGGTGGTGGAGGCCATTCAGTTGGCCTACCACACCCAGGCCGTGCTGCCCCCCTTACGAGTGCGGGCCCACTCCACTAGGAGCGTGGCATCCTCATGGGCACTGGCAAGGGGCACCTCCCTAGCAGACATTTGCAGAGCTGCGGGCTGGGCAGCACCTAACACCTTCACGAGATTCTACAATCTCAGGGTTGAGTCAGTTTCGTCCCGTGTTCTCTCAGGTCCGAGCCCGTAGAACTCGGTACACGTCGACGATCTGACCGGGTGATCCGCTTGTTCCAGCGCCGTTTCCCTCTACCGAGGCAAAACAGTGCGCTTTTTGTCCCAGAGGACCCAGGTCCCTGGTTGATTCCTCCCTAGCACTTCGGACCCTCAGCAGTTCATCGGAGGAACGTGCTGGTCCAGTCCACTACGGGTACCTCCGGCTACCCCTACTGGAATAAGTGCTCCACAGATCAGGCCTCCTACGGGACTCCTCCTGTGTGTATTTCCGCGGTACGGTCACCTTACGAGCTGACCCGCGTCTCCCTTAGGCAGCCCTTCGCTGCCCTCCGGTCGCCGTGTTGTAGCAACTCCCCCCTCCTTGAGGCTGGATCTACCACCGCGCCATTTCCTCCCACATGCCCAAAGTGGCCATGTGGTGTATTTTGCCACCTATACCTCCCCTGCTGGGCGGGTGTGGCCTCCGCAGGGTCTTTTCCCCCTAAAAGAATAGGACTTCGGAATAAGACCCCCTTCCCTCGATGCGGTAAGGGCCCCGGCTGCTCTTGCTCTATGCCGAGAAAACATAGAGAGAAAAGAGGCCCAGCCAGGCTTGGCCCGTTCCCTAGTTGGGAGCGTCACCTTGTTCCCCCCTAGGGTAACCAAAAGGGTGCTGACGCTTTTTCGGGGCATTGGGGAAGAGTACGTGCAGCCTGAACACAGTTGGTCGCTTGTGCACGTGCAAAATACCTGCCCGCTTCTGTGTTAGCAGTACACGTACACGGCTCAGCGCATGGCGAGTTTTGAAGTGGACCCCTAGTGTCGCTTCTTCGACACGACGTCGAAGTGAGCGACAGACGGGGAGCGTCTCGGTTACGTATGTAACCTCCGTTCCCTGATGGAGGGAACGAGACGTCGTGTCTTCCCGGCCACGTCGCTGAGCCGAGCCGCTGAGATGCCCGGAACACTCCCGGCTCCTCAGAAAAATCCTGAATGAACGAGCGTATTTCTCTCGCCTTTATATCCGTATCCGGAGGCGGAGTATGCAAATACTGTTCGCCAACTCTCATTGGCCTTTTTTCATAGATCAGAGGTATCTTTCGGCGCTCAAGAGAGACCCCTAGTGTCGCTTCTTCGACACGACGTCTCGTTCCCTCCATCAGGGAACGGAGGTTACATACGTAACCGAGACGTTATTTGGAGCCGCCTCATTTACACCCAGAGATATATAATGTCAAATCAGAAAAACAAGAAAGAATAATAATTTGTGGCCTAATTTTAATTAATTAATTTTTTTCAGCAGTTTCTTAGGCTGAGAGTCTCAGCATGTATCATAATCGATATTGTGATAAAAACTTCACATGAACTTCAGATTGTTAAGAGGTTAAATGTATGTTGTCAACAGTAAAGGATCAGACCATTAAAGTCGAAACATAGCCTGAACACAAACTCTTCTAGTTACGCAAGATTGTTTTAGTGTTTTGTTGCGTTTCAAAATGGGTCGAAACATAGCGAAATACTTTAACGACACATACTTTTGAAGGGGACTCTATCGCCCCCTTGAGTAATGAAGTGGTTTTACCATTAAAGTCACGCAATGTTCGACCAGACCTCGCGTTGGCCAAGCATTTACAAGTATATATCTGGCCTTAGTCTCGTATCATTTTACAGGTATTCAATACCTTGTACCTTTAAAATAACTTGTAATCAGGAGGTTGCTGGTTCGATCCCCACAGCACCCACCATTGTGTCCTTGAGTAAGACACTTAACTCCAGGTTGCTCCGGGGGAATTGTCCCTGTAATAAGTGCACTGTAAGTCACTTTGGTGGTGGTGTAGTGGACTAAAGCACATAACTGGTAATCAGAAGGTTGCTGGTTTGATCCCCACAGTCACCACCATTGTGCCCTTGAGTAAGGCACTTAACTCCAGGTTGCTCCGGGGGGATTGTCCCAGTAATAAGTGCACTGTAAGTCACTTTGGAGAAAAGTATCTGCCAAATGCATAAATGACACTAAAAAGTGTTTCTACTCTGAATGAAACAATTTTGTTTTGATCCGATCTATGTGTAATGGGACATACTGTATGTGGAGGGTATTATCAGTGAACTGTGAATGTTTTCAGAGGTCTTCCTTCAAGCTAAAGCTCCAGAATCTTAACTGATAACACGGACTGCGTCTGTGACAGCTGATTCATTAAATGTAATTAATGATGTAATGGAAGCACGCAAGCCTCAAGATTGTCATGCCACGTTCTTGTACTCTAAGTGCCTTGAAATTTCCCTTATGCTAAAATGTCGGCACATTCCTTAGAAAGCCTGACATCGATGTCAACATCACATACATGATTACTGAAATTACAGAGGACTCTTTGGGTACATTTACACCAAAGTATAGCAAAGACACTTATAGATTTGGGAGATACAATTCTGACAGAATAGCTCAGATCTGAAAGCAACTATTACGTTCTCTTGTTCGTCCTACATCACGGACGCTCGACAGCACACATGCTTACCTATTTAGGTTTGTAAGTTATTCATAGTATTTTACTAATAAATAAAGAACTATCTCCTTCTTTCACACTAAATCATTGAGGAACCAGTGAACTTCCACAGAGGAAGGGTGCTCAGAAATATGCTTATATAAGAGGAACATCAGCGTTTGTAAACCGCCAACAGCTAATGAACTATATCAATTGGAGGAAGAATAGCTTTTTAGGAATAGGAATAATACATTCAACTATTAAACTACCTTAAACTACTATTGCCACCAATTGTATACAGAAGCCACATACTTTATATGTACATTAAGCCGCCTATATTGGACAACCACCAAGATCAACAACTACTACTGCTCAACAAATGCTGAGAATGGCCAGAAAATCAACTTTCAAAATGAACTTTTTCAAAAATCAAACAATCAACTCACAGTTTGAAACGTCGAGTCTTCAGAACAGAACGGTGGATTATCACAACTCCGTTCCAACGTCATTTTCTCAAAAAAGGGTCTCCGTTAACTTTGGTTTCTCAGTGATATCTCGAATTTTCCTCACTTCCATTGGGTCATGCTGGGCATATTTGGGAGTAACTGTACCAGACAGGGAAACACAAGCCACTCGGCACGCTATCAATAAATGATGCCTGCACCGCCACGTAACTAAGAATGATAGCACACTAGTGAGGGAGCACACGCTGCAGAATTCATGAAGTGCACTAAGAGTGCATTTTATTCATGTTTAAAGCCAGCTTGGAATATATGGGGTGGCACGGTTGCTCGGTGGGTAGCACTGTCGCCTCACAGCAAGAAGGTCCAAGGTTCGAGTCCTGGCTCAGCTGGGCCATTCTGTGAGGAGTTTGCATGTTCTCCCCATGTTCACGTGGGTTCCAACCACAAGTCCAAAAACATGCAGACTCTAAATTGCCCCATAAGTGTGATTGAGAGTCCCGCATCAGGAAGGGCATCTAGCATAAAACCTGTGCCAAGTCAAATATGCGGATCATGGATGGTCCGCTGTGGCGACCCCTAACAGGAGCAGCCGAAAGCCTGTAGCCTACATAATGTTTATGCAATGCAGTTGATCCACCCGAAATAAGTATTTTAATGTAAAATCTAAAATAACTGCAATTACAATATCAACCGTGACTCACACCATGTTAAAACTGAATATCTTGTAAATGTTTATCTTAAAAATGCATTGTACTCTCAAAACAATAACATTCAAAAGACCACACTTCATTTGGGAACACCTCTTTAAAATGCAAACCGTTCATATAATCTATGCTCCGCGCCATAACATGCAAATGAGGCTGGTAAACCAGGAACTGTTGCCATGGTACTTCAAGTCAATTGAGTTTAAGTGAGAGGGCGATTGACAAACAAATCTCTTGAATTAATGAGTATCCAGAAATCTACTTTGTAATGTCAGTGAGTGTGGCTCCCACAGGGGAACTGTCCTGAGAATATCACTTAATTAACTCTATGGTTAATTTTGAAACAGTAAAAGCATAACTGTTAGGTTTTTTCACAATCAGAACAGTATTAATCTGAAACAAAGACAATGAGGATCTTAATTAGCATTAGCAGTGAACAGATACATTTACCCAAAATGCAACTGATAATAATATTTAGCTACACAAAAGAAGCTAAATGTCACCCAGAGACTTCTGACCAGGGACTCAAATGAATCAGACTCACTAACCCTTCATGAAAAAATAGCGGAAAGTAGTTTGTTACTTAAAAACTACATTATTTCAAAAATAGCGGAAAGTAGTTTGTTACTTAAAAACTACATTATTTCAAAAATAGCGGAAAGTAGTTTCTTACTTAAAAAACTACATTATTTCAAAAATAGCGGAAAGTAGTTTGTTACTTAAAAACTACATTATTTCGAAAATAGCTGAAAGTAGTTTGTTACTTAAAAACTACATTATTTCAAAAATAGCGGAAAGTAGTTTGTTACTTAAAAACTACATTATTTCAAAAATAGCGGAAAGTAGTTTGTTACTTAAAAACTACATTATTTCAAAAATAGCGGAAAGTAGTTTCTTACTTAAAAAACTACATTATTTCAAAAATAGCAGAAAGTAGTTTGTTACTTAAAAACTACATTATTTTGAAAATAGCGGAAAGTAGTTTGTTACTTAAAAACTACATTATTTCAAAAACAGCGGAAAGTAGTTTGTTACTTAAAAACTACATTATTTCAATAACAGCGGAAAGTAGTTTGTTACTTAAAAACTACATTATTTCAAAAATAGCGGAAAGTAGTTTGTTACTTAAAAACTACATTATTTCAAAAATAGCGGAAAGTAGTTTCTTACTTAAAAAACTACATTATTTCAAAAATAGCGGAAAGTAGTTTGTTACTTAAAAACTACATTATTTCGAAAATAGCGGAAAGTAGTTTGTTACTTAAAAACTACATTATTTCAAAAATAGCGGAAAGTAGTTTCTTACTTAAAAAACTACATTATTTCAAAAATAGCGGAAAGTAGTTTGTTACTTAAAAACTACATTATTTCGAAAATAGCGGAAAGTAGTTTGTTACTTAAAAACTACATTATTTCAAAAATAGCGGAAAGTAGTTTGTTACGTAAAAACTACATTATTTCAAAAATAGCGGAAAGTAGTTTGTTACTTAAAAACTACATTATTTCAAAAATAGCGGAAAGTAGTTTGTTACTTGAAGAAGTACATTATTTCAAAAATAGCGGAAAGTAGTTTGTTACTTAAAAAGTTACATTATTTCAAAAATAGCGGAAAGTAGTTTGTTACTTAAAAACTATATTATTTCAAAAATAGCAGAAAGTAGTTTGTTACTTAAAAACTATATTATTTCAAAAATAGCGGAAAGTAGTTTGTTACTTAAAAAACTATATTATTTCGAAAATAGTTTTTAAGTAACAAATAATGTTTGTTACTTAAAAACTATATTATTTCGAAAATAGCGGAAAGTAGCTTGTTACTTAAAAAGCTACATTATTTCAAAAATAGCGGAAAGTAGTTTGTTACTTAAAAACTATATTATTTCGAAAATAGCGGAAAGTAGTTTGTTACTTAAAAAGCTACATTATTTCAAAAATAGCGGAAAGTAGTTTGTCACTTGAAAACTATATTATTTCAAAAATAGCGGAAAGTAGTTTGTCACTTGAAAACTATATTATTTCAAAAATAGCGGAAAGTAGTTTGTTACTTGAAAACTATATTATTTCGAAAATAGCGGAAAGTAGTTTGTTACTTAAAAACTATATTATTTCAAAAATAGCGGAAAGTAGTTTGTTACTTAAAAAACTATATTATTTCGAAAATAGTTTTTAAGTAACAAATAATGTTTGTTACTTAAAAACTATATTATTTCGAAAATAGCGGAAAGTAGCTTGTTACTTAAAAAGCTACATTATTTCAAAAATAGCGGAAAGTAGTTTGTTACTTAAAAACTATATTATTTCGAAAATAGCGGAAAGTAGTTTGTTACTTAAAAAGCTACATTATTTCAAAAATAGCGGAAAGTAGTTTGTCACTTGAAAACTATATTATTTCAAAAATAGCGGAAAGTAGTTTGTCACTTGAAAACTATATTATTTCAAAAATAGCGGAAAGTAGTTTGTTACTTGAAAACTATATTATTTCGAAAATAGCGGAAAGTAGTTTGTTACTTAAAAACTATATTATTTCAAAAATAGCGGAAAGTAGTTTGTCACTTGAAAACTATATTTCGAAAATAGCGGAAAGTAGTTTGTTACTTAAAAACTACATTATTTCGAAAATAGCGGAAAGTAGTTTGTTACTTGAAAACTATATTATTTGAAAAATAGCGGAAAGTAGTTTGTTACTTGAAAACTATATTATTTCGAAAATAGCGGAAAGTAGTTTGTTACTTAAAAAGCTACATTATTTCGAAAATAGCGGAAAGTAGTTTGTTACTTGAAAACTATATTATTTCAAAAATAGCGGAAAGTAGTTTGTTACTTAAAAACTATATTATTTCAAAAATAGCGGAAAGTAGTTTGTTACTTGAAAACTATATTATTTCGAAAATAGCGGAAAGTAATTTGTTACTTAAAAACTATATTATTTCAAAAATAGCGGAAAGTAGTTTGTCACTTGAAAACTATATTATTTCAAAAATAGCGGAAAGTAGTTTGTTACTTAAAAAGCTACATTATTTCGAAAATAGCGGAAAGTAGTTTGTTACTTGAAAACTATATTATTTCAAAAATAGCGGAAAGTAGTTTGTTACTTGAAAACTATATTATTTCGAAAATAGCGGAAAGTAGTTTGTTACTTAAAAAGCTACATTATTTCGAAAATAGCGGAAAGTAGTTTGTTACTTGAAAACTATATTATTTCAAAAATAGCGGAAAGTAGTTTGTTACTTAAAAACTATATTATTTCGAAAATAGCGGAAAGTAGTTTGTTACTTAAAAACTATATTATTTCGAAAATAGCGGAAAGTAGTTTGTTAGAGATAATGTCACTGTACTGTAAAATATAGTTAAATTAGCAACATTTCTAATTGTATTTGGTTACTCCCCAGCACTGGTATGTACAGTAGATATTGGTAAATTACTACATATAGCTAAATGTACCGCAATATACACATATGTGTTGAAATTTCAGTTTAATCTACAAAACACCACAAAGATTCAGACTTTTAAAGGATTGTTCCGGATTCTATCCAGGTTAAGATCAAATGCCCCGAGATGAATCATCAACCCGATGTTAATCATCACAAGAAACAATTGACTCATCCCTTGTTTACTTAAAACACAAGCAAAAGTCAACGTTACTGTGAGACACTTACAATGGAAGTGAATGGAGCCAGTCCATAAATATATAGCCACAAGATGTAAACAATATACATGCTAACATCTATCTGTATATTACCAGTGCAAATCACAAATGCTCTTGAGTGGTCTTGAAAACACTTCCCATCTACACTCATAGGTGGTGACCATTTGGTGGTCACCTGTAAAACGTTTCCCCTTGACAATAACCGCATTATAGTAACGTTTAATGTTTAATATCTTAGACTATGACTCCCTGTAATTACTTAATGCTTTTTGTTTGTTCAGTGAAGTGATCACACAGTTGTAACATTCCAGCACATGAATCTGATAGCACGTATGTGCAAGTGATCAATAATTCACTCGCTCCTGAGAGCCGAGACTAACTCAGCGTGTTATCTGGCACCGGCCATCTCGAGTCAAGTTTCCATCCCATTGGCAACTTCAAAGGATCCGCCCTACCTCAATGGTCCTTTCAGAACGGGGAAGGGCGCAAAATAACGTAATAAGTGACCATTTTAGAACATTCTACATACAGGGAGGATTTTCCGATTAATCGTGATCTTTGTTTGATAACGACCAATCACTCAATCGCAAGATCTCGTTAAGAGAATCACTTTTCATTTCCTCATTTGAGGTCTCTGACCTCTGAGAGCGCTTGCTAAGTTTAGGATATATGTAAACACATATTAATGTAAACACACTCCATTACATTTAAAGTGAATAAACAAAAAATAATGTGAATAAAATCATGAGAAAATATACAGTGTTTATTTATAAATACAGTGACGAGCAGTAATTTAAGTAGTTTTTATGTTACATGCCATTACTTTTTACATTTCTGAATGTTTACTTGTATACTTAATATGTATCTTTGTTTATTGTGTTATTTTTTTTAGAACATTTGTCATTTGTTTCTTTGGTTCGGCCTAAAAAACTGCTTTTTGTTTTTAAATATTATTATTATTATTATTATTATATGACATTATATATCTCTGGGTGTAAATACGGCGGCTCTGAAAAACTTTTGTTTTATTCCCGATCATGTCAACTCTATCAGAGAAATACTTTATGTTGATACGACAAATCAATCAAAAGTTGCAACATTACAAATATAATTGATCATAGTGTCCAAAAACATCTCCAAACAAATAAAAGATAATAATTGTACATAAGAACTAATTACACATGCAAACACAACAATGAATAAAGGTTTGCATAGCATGCAGACATGATTTTAGTCATGAGATTTCACAGAATGAGTTTCATTCTGTGTCATTTGAGTCATCATTGAGTTTGTGTCATGTATTTGGTGCCATCTCCTGGTGGTCATATGTAACATTGTGCTTCATGTGGATTATCTAATGATCTATACATCTGATTATCTTGTGTGTACTCGATTGAAAGATAATCACCTCATTCAGTTTCATTCTGTGCCATTTGAGTCATCATTGAGTCATCATTGTGGATTATCTAATGATCTATACATCTGATTATCTTGTGTGTGGACTCGTTTGAAAGATAATCACCTCCTCTAAATAATGATATGTGATAGTTTATGTTCCGATAATGTTTTGTATAGTTATAATCAAAAACGCTGCATATAAGCAACACCAACATAATTGTCAAAGACATATATTTAGCTGTTACTCACTATATTTGTGTCCGTGAGTAAAACAAATATGCTGGTTGTATTTTACTCTTCGAGAGCTTTCCAACAACATATGACACATGAATATTTAATCAGTTTGATGTTTTTACCAATTGCAATAATATGTACAGTGACATTTGTTTTAATAAATAAAAATGGAACATTTCTGATTTATCTGCAGATTTTAAAGCACTTGTTCAGTTTTAGTCATAATATCTACATGCATTATAAAGTCGAGCTTCTAAACTTTCAAATGAAACCTGTTTAGTGTTGCTCAAGACTGAAGTTTGTCATATTTTGATGACAATTACTTTTTCTCGTGGGCCCATCCGAGCTTAAAGGTAAATTTACTTAAAAAACAAAATGTCAAAAACTATTTTTTCTTCTTCTTCTTTTAGAAATGTTTTGCTATTTGGCCGGAAAATAAGACAAAATCACTCAGCAAGAAAAAAACATGTTGTAGTATGACTGTTTACTTTAATAATCATAATTTAATAATCACAGTTTTTGAGTTTGTTTTCCTGTAAAAATAAGTTCACATTCTCAAACAAGATACATTTACTAGAGAAGCAAAATGTCATAAAATATTTGTCTTATTTTCAGCTAAATCTAACAAAATGTAGCAACGTTTGAGCTTAAAACAAGAAAGAAAAATCACTAATGGGGTTCGAAAATCAAACTTGATTCAAAGGCAAAACATGCTGATTTATTCTTGTCATAAGCACAAACCCCGCCAAATTATGTTAGATGTTTCCGGCAACAAGACGTAATATCTCATGCCATTTCTGCTTCTCATGTAATGTTTTGATATGTTTGTCGGAAAATAAGAAAAATAAGAAAATACTCGTTTGCAGTGTGACTGTTTACTCGTCTTAAATAATTACTTGAGAACTTACGTGAATTAGTATGTTCTTGCATGCATTTTCATTGCTTCTCAATTGAAGAGGAAATTATGTTTGGTTGCATAAGTTGGAAAATTCAAAGCAATAAGCTTGAAGTAACTCAATTGTAAACCACTGGTTAATTTTGACAAAGCCCCAGAACACTCTAGAATGTGAGTGAGATGATGTAATCGGTGCATAGATGTGAGATCACAGCTCCGACTGCAGGAAAGTGGACGAGTGACTGGGGAAATGAGTTCGTCTTGATCCTGCAAATGGGTTGTTTGCAGGTAATGTGCAGCTTTGCTTCGAGAACACTCAGAAGATTCACAGATGTCTCTAGAGACTCCCGTACCGTACTTCACCGTTAATGAATCACTGAATCATGAGAGACTTCAGCATGATGATCTGAGCTCAGCTGAACTCATGGATAAAAACAGATTAAACATGATGAAGAACAAAGAGTACGATTTAAGAGAAATATTTCATTTAGAAACTGTAAAATGTCATATTTAATTAAAATTCAAACGACTACATGACAGCGTTGAGCAGGACGGCGCTCCGTACTTAACCGGGTTTAATTAGATTGTTCATTTTTTATCAATACTTTGGTGTTTAATTAAATATAAGTAGATCTGGCAACTGAATTTTATCCATTTTTGAAAAAATACCACAAATGTGTGATTTTCATGACTTTTGATTCTGTTAACAGTTCTTTAACACGGTTCTTCTTATGATGGGGACAAAACACCGAACCAAAACGAGACGGTACTTTTGAATATACAGCATGCAACAAACAATGCTTCAAGTGTAGACTGGTTCCCAAATTAATGACTCTAATGAGTCGGTACTTTTGAATCTACATCTCGAAACACGCAGCGAGACTAGTGTAGTCCGATTCCTGAATGAATGACTCCTATGAACCGGTTCTTTTGAATCTACAGCCCGAAACACACAATATGACCAGTGTAGTTCGATTCTCAAATAAATGACTCTTATGAGTCGGTACTTTTGAATCTACATCTTGAAACACACAGCAAGACTAGAGTGGTCCGATTCTCGAACAAATTACTCTTATGAGGTGATTCTTTGAATCAATAGTGAGACACACAAAGCACGTCCGGTGTAGTCTGATTCCCGAACAAATGACTCTTGTGAGTTGGTTCTTTTGAATCTATAGCACGACATACACCGCACATCCTGCATAGTCTGATTCCCGAACAAATGACTCCTGTGAGTCAGTTCTGTTGAATCTATAGTACGACATACACCGCACATCCTGTGTAGTCTGAGTCCCGAATGAATGACTCTTCTGAGTCGATTCTTTTGAATCTTTAGTTCGACATACACCGCACATCCTGCATAGTCTGATTCCCGAACAAATGACTCTTGTGAGTCGATTCTTTTGAATCTATAGTACAACATACACCGCACATCCTGCATAGTCTGATTCCCAAACAAATAACTCTTGTGAGTCGATTCTTTTGAATCTATAGCACGACATACGCCGCACATCCTGCATAGTCTGATTCCCAAACAAATGAATCTTGTGAGTCGATTCTTTTGAATCTATAGCACGACATACACCGCACATCCTGCATAGTCTGATTCCTGAACAAATGACTCCTGTGAGCCAGTTCTTTTGAATCTATTGCGCGACACACCGCACATCCTGTGTAGTCTGATTCCCGAACAAATGACTCTTGTGAGTTGATTCTTTTGAATCTATAGCACGACATACACCGCACATCCTGCATAGTCTGATTCCCGAACAAATGACTCTTGTGAGTCGATTCTTTTGAATCTATAGCACGACATACACCGCACATCCTGCATAGTCTGATTCCCGAACAAATGACTCTTGTGAGTCGATTCTTTTGAGTCTATAGCACGACATACACCGCACATCCTGCATAGTCTGATTCCTGAACAAATGACTCCTGTGAGCCAGTTCTTTTGAATCTATAGCACGACATACACCGCACATCCTGCATAGTCTGATTCCCGAACAAATGACTCTTGTGAGTCGATTCTTTTGAGTCTATAGCTCGACATACACCGCACATCCTGTGTAGTCTGATTCCCGAACAAATGACTCTTGTAAGCCACTTCTTTTGAATCTACAGTAAAAATTGCATTTATTTCTAAGTTCTTCTTCCTAAAGAGTAGGAATCAGGTAAATGTTTAAGTGTCTTAAATGTAATAATGCCATCATGCAAGCGCCACACACTCCTGGTGTCTTCACGGAGGTACATTCTCTTCCTCTAAATGACAGCGCAGCAGCTGATGATGTCACACAGACCCTCATTAAAGTGCTAGAGGAAAACAGAGGCATGTTCCTTTAAGAGTGTCAACTGCGAGTGATGCCACAATGTGATTTGTGCACCACTGAGAGCTTCATGCAGCTGGGGAACTCCAGTGCTTATAGTTAAAGTCCACTATGTATAATAGTGCACACATACAGTCTCAGTCTCATCACAGATACACCACATTTAACACACAATATACAACAATAACTCATGTAATGTCCTGTGAGCACACTCTATATGTGTTTTCCATAAAAGGCAACATAAATGGATACTTCCAATTCTACATTGGGAAATAAACAATGCATACCGATGACTATTTCTTATGACACGGTTCTTTTAATGAATCGCTCCAAATGACTCACTAACTCACGAGTTATTCCTTTGAATCAGGATTAATTTAACAATTGACTCTTATGACCCAGTTCTTTCAATGAATCACTCCAAATGACTCACTAACTCATGAGTTATTGCTTTGAACAATTGACTCTTATGACCCAGTTCTTTTAATGAATCGCTCCAAATGACTCACTAACTCATGAGTTATTCCTTTGAATCAGGATTCATTGAACAATTGACTCTTGTGACCCAGTTCTTTTAATTAATCACTCCAAATGACTCACTAACTCACGAGTTATTCCTTTGAATCAGGATTAATTTAACAATTGACTCTTATGACCCAGTTCTTTTAATGAATCACTCCAAATGACTCACTAACTCATGAGTTATTGCTTTGAACAATTGACTCTTATGACCCAGTTCTTTTAATGAATCGCTCCAAATGACTCACTAACTCATGAGTTATTCCTTTGAATCAGGATTCATTGAACAATTGACTCTTGTGACCCAGTTCTTTTAATGAATCACTCCAAATGACTCACTAACTCACATGTTATTGCTTTGAACAATTGACTCTTATGACCCAGTTCTTTTAATGAATCACTCCAAATGACTCATTAACTCACGAGTTATTACTTTGAATCAGGATTTGATGGACAAATTATTCTTATGACCAGCTTTTTTTTCCCTCCCCTTTTTCTCCCCAATCTGTAACGCCCAATTCCCAATGCGCTCGAAGTCTTCGTGGTGGCGTAGTGACTTGCCTCAATCCAGGTGGCGGAGAACGAATCTCAGTTGCCTCCGCGTCTGAGACTGTGAAGCCACACATCTTATCACGTGACTTGTTGAGCCGTTACCGTGGAGACGTAGCGCATGTGGCGGCTTCACGCTATTCTCCGCGGCATCCACGCACAACTCAGACAAAGTTTGTCTAGAGTGTTTTGTCTGTGCGCTCTAATCCACAAGTATTTCATGCATAAAACATGGGGTGAAAAACGCTGATTTATTCGCACTAGGGTTGCGCGGTATAATGAAATATCGCAATACTAAAACATTTTACAACCTTTGCCAAATTGGAAAGAAAAGGGGGAAAAAAAACTATCAAACATGAGCAACTCAAAGGTCTATCAAAATAAAAATCCCGCTAAAACAAAATAAATTATTATATTTTATTTGATTAAATTTTCATGTATTAATTTTGTTAAACACTGTTTTGAACAACCCTAATTTGCATATATTAAATATTACTTGGATGGAAACATAACGAATGTGAAAGTGCATTTTTAACAATTAATTGATTAGCAAAAAATCAATCGTGTGGGTCAAGGTGGCATCCTTTAATCGAGGCACTATTCTCAGCACTACTTCAGCAGATACTACAGCATGAATTAAAGATGATGCTTTCATAACTCTCCAAAGTGCTTCTTTTCATACACTGTCTCGAAAACAAGATGAAGCACTCTTTAACCTTATCTTCAGAACATCCATTTATTCAAAGTCTCTGATAAAGCTCACAGTCGTCCCTGCTGGTTGGAGTTTCATACATTGTGTTGTTGTCAACTGAAGCACTTGCTCTTTGGTGATATTTACTCAACAGTTTAGTCTCCAAAGCCGCTAGAGTTGAAATAATGAGCTCTTTCGTCCTATTTTGGGGAATAAACAGACTGTCATTATAAACACTGGACGGTGATGATGAACGCCCCTGAAAGCAAATCAGTGAGTTCCAGGGGCCAATCCTTTAGGAGGATTAGCTGGGATAAAATCACGAAAAATCAAGCAAGCCAAATAGGTTATTGAGGTTAGACTGTCACAGGGATGAAACGCGCTTAAGCCACTAATATTTTATGCCGCAGTAGCATCTGATGAAATCAAAAAGGACTATTCTCTAGAGGTCGACCGATACAGGTTTTTAATGGCTGATGGCTGAAATAATGTCAGAAAATTCACCCTTTTTCACCAATTAATTTCCATGAATTTTCCAAGACATTTCCAGTCGTTTGTGATTACTGGATGCATAATTTAGACCGAGTTGTGAAACGTTTTGTCAAAACATTCACTGACATGGCTGTCCAGCACGTTTTCATTTTCATAGTCTCTACAATAGAGCATTATTTACCCACGTGATAAATATATA
>JAVLUX010000065.1:1770000-1780000 GCA_032164185.1 Moxostoma hubbsi
CCCCATGTGACTCTACCCTCCCTAGCAACCGGGCCAATTTGGTTACCCCATGTGACTCTACCCTCCATAGCAACCGGGCCAATTTGGTTACCCCATGTGACTCTACCCTCCATAGCAACCTTGTAAACAACAACAGAAAACAATAACTATAAACAGAAATCATACAAAGCACAGAACTTGAAAATGAGCTGCGAGTCTGCGACGAGACCACACAAAAACAACTTCCTGATGCAAAAGCATCTAAAGCATCTCTATTACCTCACTAGCAACTGGGCCAATTTGGTTACCCCATGTGACTCTACCCTCCCTACCAACCGGGCCAATTTGGTTACCCCATGTGACTCTTCCCTCCCTAGCAACCGGGCCAATTTGGTTACCCCATGTGACTCTACCCTCCCTAGCAACCGGGCCAATTTGGTTACCTCATGTGACTCTTCCCTCCCTAGCAACCGGGCCAATTTGGTTACCCCATGTGACTCTACCCTCCCTAGCAACCGGGCCAATTTGGTTACCCCATGTGACTCTACCCTCCCTAGCAACCGGGACAATTTGGTTACCCCATGTGACTCTACCCTCCCTAGCAACCGGGCCAATTTGGTTACCCCATGTGACTCTACCCTCCCTAGCAACCGGGACAATTTGGTTACCCCATGTGACTCTACCCTCCCTAGCAACCGGGCCAATTTGGTTACCCCATGTGACTCTACCCTCCCTAGCAACCGGGCCAATTTGGTTACCCCATGTGACTCTACCCTCCCTAGCAACCGGTCCAATTTGTTTACCCCATGTGACTCTACCCTCCCTAGCAACCGGGCCAATTTGGTTACCCCATGTGACTCTACCCTCCATAGCAACCGGGCCAATTTGGTTACCCCATGTGACTCTACCCTCCATAGCAACCTTGTAAACAACAACAGAAAACAATAACTATAAACAGAAATCATACAAAGCACAGAACTTGAAAATGAGCTGCGAGTCTGCGACGAGACCACACAAAAACAACTTCCTGATGCAAAAGCATCTAAAGCATCTCTATTACCTCACTAGCAACTGGGCCAATTTGGTTACCCCATGTGACTCTACCCTCCCTACCAACCGGGCCAATTTGGTTACCCCATGTGACTCTTCCCTCCCTAGCAACCGGGCCAATTTGGTTACCCCATGTGACTCTACCCTCCCTAGCAACCGGGCCAATTTGGTTACCTCATGTGACTCTTCCCTCCCTAGCAACCGGGCCAATTTGGTTACCCCATGTGACTCTACCCTCCCTAGCAACCGGGCCAATTTGGTTACCCCATGTGACTCTACCCTCCCTAGCAACCGGGACAATTTGGTTACCCCATGTGACTCTACCCTCCCTAGCAACCGGGCCAATTTGGTTACCCCATGTGACTCTACCCTCCCTAGCAACCGGGACAATTTGGTTACCCCATGTGACTCAACCCTCCCTAGCAACCGGGACAATTTGGTTACCCCATGTGACTCTACCCTCCCTAGCAACCGGGCCAATTTGGTTACCCCATGTGACTCTACCCTCCCTAGCAACCGGGCCAATTTGGTTACCCCATGTGACTCTACCCTCCCTAGCAACCGGGACAATTTGGTTACCCCATGTGACTCTACCCTCCCTAGCAACCGGGACAATTTGGTTACCCCATGTGACTCTACCCTCCCTAGCAACCGGGACAATTTGGTTACCCCATGTGACTCTTCCCTCCCTAGCAACCGGGCCAATTTGGTTACCCCATGTGACTCTTCCCTCCCTAGCAACCGGGCCAATTTGGTTACCCCATGTGACTCTACCCTCCCTAGCAACCGGGCCAATTTGGTTACCTCATGTGACTCTTCCCTCCCTAGCAACCGGGCCAATTTGGTTACCCCATGTGACTCTACCCTCCCTAGCAACCGGGCCAATTTGGTTACCCCATGTGACTCTACCCTCCCTAGCAACCGGGACAATTTGGTTACCCCATGTGACTCTACCCTCCCTAGCAACCGGGACAATTTGGTTGCTAAGGAGACCTGACTGGAGTCACTCAGCACGCCCTGGATTCAAACTCACGACTCCAGGTGTGATAGTCAGCGTCAATACTCGCTGAGATACGCAGAAGCAAATCATATCTTGATAAAAGATTATTGTCTTTTCTTACAAAGTTGTATCTTATCTCTAAACTGCTCCATTCATAGACTGGCAAGACTGGCAAGTTATACTCTTTTCTGTAGTTCAGATAAGATAATGCATTCAGGAAATGTTAATCTGTATTAGCTAAAGTTAGGATCTTCCTCTATCACTGAGTGAACCTCATACCACACTTTCATGCAGCACTATGGGCTGTATAACACTATTAAAGATTGGACACCAGATTGGAGTTGGTAACTCAATATTATAGAACTTTTTCTTAATATAATAAAGCTCTGAGCTTTTTCTTTAATTGTATTCACTGCCATACTGATACCCTTGATGCAGTGATAATCAGGCCAAGATCAGTTAAATATACTGGAATAAGTGCTCTAGAGCGGTGCTGCTTTGAGAGAACTGGTCTGTCTGGGATTTTATAGTGATTATATTCACATTAATGAGGTAATGTCATCTTCTATATACATGTAGACTGTACAGTATATTTGTATAACTATTTGTGTAAATTGGAGGCCTCTTTTCATCTATATATTGGTGGTGGTGGTGTAGTGGGCTAAAGGACATAACTTGTAATCAGGAGGTTGCTGGTTCGATCCCTACAGACACCACCATTGCGTCCTTGAGTAACACACAATATTTTCACGTTCATGCTTAAATTATCTAATTGTAGAAAGTACAAATATTGATTAATTTAATTCAGTGTGATTGATTAGAAGTTTTGTTACTTCTAGAAGTTTCTTATAAATGAACATGTTCAGGATAATCGCGATATAGCATAAATTCAGTAATCCCAGGCATCGGTTCTCCCGCTCCAGGCGGTCGGCCTGGAGCCCCTCCCCGCTCGCGGTCGGTGGTCTCATACCCTGCCACATTTCAGCGGCTGGTAGGGGTCTCCTCCTGGACACTCAGCCCCTGGCAGAGACCCTGACTGCTCCAAGCGGTCGGTTAGGAGCCCCCTGTCAGTCCGCACTCAGGCGGACGGGCTTCTCCATCCTCCGGTGGATGGCCGCGTCTGTTCCGTTGGGGTGGATGGTAGTGGCGAGGACTCTACTACGGCGTATCCCTCCTCCTTCCCAGATTTCAGCACCAGTGTAAAGATATTAATGGAAAGGAGGAGGCGAGAACCGGCTTGACAATATAAATAATATTTTAATAAGGAACTTAAACAAAATGACAAACACACTCAGGTGTCGGACAGCTGCCCGTAACTCTCTCTCTCTGTCCCACTGCCGTCTCCAGTCAGCCTTTATCCCTCTCTGAGGCTTGATTAGCCTGATTAGGGGCGGGTGTTCGGAATCATGACCCGGGCCGCCCTCCACTGTCACATGAAGTTACACATCCAAATAAGCTGATCATATATACAGTTATGTGCAATTAAATACCATCAGTGCAATTCCAATGCATTTGATTATTTTGTATATTTAAATGTGTATTTGTGTACAAATTCTGTATATAGTACATACTCTATGATTTTGTTTTATTGAAATGTGTATCACTTATCATATCCTGTCAGTGCAGTCTGCTTTATCTGTCTATTTACACTCTGTGCTGTTTACTTTACCACGAACATTAGAACTGCTGTGAGTTCAAATATTAAGCATATTGTACAGTAATGCTGTATCACACCCAGGCAATAATATTGCTTTGGTCACACAACCAAACATTGAATTATCATCAGTCATAATCTGCCACAATATTTAGGTTATCATAAGCCAAAGCCTTTCAAACATCCGTCACAACAAACACACATGCGGTCACATGGTATTGTGTGTTTAAAGCTGAGCGTACAATATACTGAAGTGTGCATCAGCCAGACATCAGACGTGAGTGTTGGGGATATTAAGGTCAAGGCACACGGGGGCATGCACAGAGTTTGTCCTGAACTCTCCTCTTCCACTGAATGCAGCTGATTTCACTTATTTACCAATGTGGAGTCTTTAAATCCATCCCAGCTTAAATTCAGAAGAATTTTATTTGATGCACCAAAGAAAGAATCTCTGCGGGGATTCTGGTTTGATATGTGATATACTGTTGAGTGTTCAGAGTTCAAAAGAGCTGTACGGAGAGTAAGAATACACATGAACAGTGGCAGTTCTGGCTTAGTTGGTGCCCAAGGCGAGAGCCGATGTGGCGCCCCCCTTAACTTATATATATATATGGTTACCTCCCACCACCCCCCCTGGAATCTACGCCCCTGCATGAACACCACCACAAAGTTGTCAGGATTTTCTTCAAGCAGCAACTTTGCGAGTTGGGGGTGTTCTAAGAAACATGGCGGAAGCAAATCGTTTTTGGTATAATTCATTTTAACTTGAGGATATTGCATGCATGAGTTTAGTTTGCATGCATTTTTAGTACTGTTAATGAAGCATAACGATAAACCTAGCCAGAAAATACGACTCATTTAGCTGGTTTATGCAGCGATAAACACTTGCAACCAAACTACATTTCTCGTCATTACATGTGGTTGCACAAGAATGGTAAATGTTCTGCACTTACATAGCGCTTTTTTAACATTAGCCGTTTTCAAAGCACTTTACACTGCGACTCATTCACCCATTCACACACACACACACACACACACACACTCATACACCAATGACAGCAGAGCTGCCATGCAAGCCGCTAGCCTGCCATGGGGTTCAGTGTCTTGCTCAAGGACACTTCGGCATGTGGGCCGGTAATTGAACCACCAACGCTGCAATCAGTGGCCGACCTGCTCTACCACCTGAGCCACAGCCACCCCAAAAGAATAGATAAAGCATTAATTACACAGCTAACGTTTGTTGCATTGGTGCTAAAGAAAAACAAGTTTTCTGCTTACGCTAGTATGAAAAAAAGAGAGATAGAAGTCGCAACATGGGTTGGTTATTTCCGACAAAACTTCCGACTTGAACGCACATCGCATCATGCTTGCGATTTCCGACCTCGGTCGAACGAACTTCCCAGGAGGATTTGAATGCACCAAAATGGTCAATTGCACTAAAGCAAAAATCTGTGTTACAGGTTGGCACTTCCTATGGAAGTGAATGGGACCAATACGTAAACATTGAAATACCCCAACAGCTACAAGACATAAACAATACATGTGTTGGCATGGATTTAGTGTGATAGACTCACTAACTAACCATATCTGTAACCCTGTAATCCCAGAGTTGGATATAACATTACACAGATGAGGTTAGTAAGTGATTTTATCACACTAAAAGCATGTTAAAGCATGTTAACCAGTATAATGTTTACGTCTTGTGACTATACTGTTGGAACGATGTATGTGTTTTAATGTTTAAGGACTGGTCGAAGAACTATTGGCTGCCGAGAGCATAAAACCATTGATTTTCAAGGCACATTTAGAAACCAAACGCTCAATTTTTTGGTGTATCATCGTGCATATGCCATTCATGGCTAAAATGAATATATTTTAAGCACATTTATGATATGTATTATGAACAATTTTGCTACTGTGTTGGGTTGCCAACTGATGTCCAATGTAAAATACAACACAAGCACTAATGACTCTATATATAGACCATACCGTTGTACAATACGTACAAAAATGTACAATACAATAAACAAAGAAAAGCAACTTACTGTATGACTGTGAAAATGCCTAATTCTTCATTGGGCTCCACATCTTTGGTGGGCTGCGGTTTGTTCTGATGTCCCTTGGGCATTGTTTACAACTTTCTCTTGGAAAAATTCCTTGTGTTGTTTGTGTCCTTGCGATTCAGAGGGGCATCTTACATAAACATGTAGTCGGATACACTTCCAACATCTGAGCTAGCTGGAATAAACCATCCAACTAACTATTTGCACAGAGTCAAGGTGGGGGTAGAGACCTGGGGCAGAGAGAGATAGACAAATAGAGAGAGAGAGAGACAGTCTCTTTGGCCTCAATAAGATAACACCATCACATTACAGATTACAGGCCAATGCATCAGTAAACCACAGGGATCAATGTTTATCAGTTACCCTCTGATTTATCGTGTCTGTGAGAGAGCGAGCGAGAGAGAGAGAGAGAGAGAGAGATGCATTCAGAACAACACTAGCTCAATATCAGGGCTGTGCGAGAGTGGTTGTACAAAAATACTTTTACAGGCATACTGTATATAAGTTGCACATTATTAAAGCGATGAGCCACTCGAGGCTGCGTGTTACAGTGATTTTACCATGAGTAAGGGATGTTCTTGTTGTGACAACATGATCATGGGAAACTGAAAGTTCATGTACCCTTAAATCAACCCCATGAAATCAACTTGCGCTACTGAGAGCGTGTTGCGCAGACAACCTCATAGACACGTGTTCTGGGGCCTGTAACATTGTTTCATGTTGACAAATTCAAACCGATCCAATCAGGCTTAATTGGTGCCATGATGCAGCTCTTCAACTCAGGCTTCGATCCTGACTTTAAGATTAGTGGCAACTTGACGTGGCTACATGGCATGGCATGGTAACCTGGTAAGGTAGATTCACTGACTTTGCCGTGGCAGGTGTGGGCGCTGGTTCATTAAGCAGAGGCGGTCCTGGACGTGCAGCAAAGGCTTGCTTGTGACATGACATGAAGCAGATGATGCGTTATTGTGATGGGCTCAGGCGTTGCTGTGACATGGCATGGAGCAGGCTGAGATGTGGTTGTGACCTGGCATGGAGCAGGCTGAGATGTGGTTGTGACCTGGCATGTAGCAGACTCGGGCATGGCATGGCACGGAGCAGTCTCGGGCATGGCTGTGACATGGCACGGAGCAGACTCGGGCATGGCTGTGACATGGCACGGAGCAGACTCAGGCATGGCATGGCATGGAGCAGACTCAGGATCAGGGGCAGAAGGTGGCACAAGCTCATCGATCATGACATGGAACCCTGGCTTGTCGACTATAGATTGCATATCGCATAACCTAATTAATATTCATGAGTTTCGCCACTTAGTGATGTAACCCCCCAAGAAACTGTAGTTGTGAATATGCCGTTTTCTTAAAATGCACTATACATATACACACAACCAATAACCTAAACGTAACGTAAGTTCTAAAAAGTAGCTCATACTTCAGTAAATGCCTTATGTGTTATTTTTGGTGCCATACGTTTAACAACCCTTCCAGCGTTGGCCACTGGGGGCAATGGTTCAAATTTTGGTGAGCACAGACCGATTTCAGCAGCAGAACTTTCAACCTACACTTGCTGAATTCACAGTGAGATCTGTCTGCACGTGAAGTGGAAGTCTCTGTAATGCACAGCTGTTATATACAATGTTATTTATAAGAGAGCAAAGTTTAATCAATAGATTTATTTACATACATAAATGTGATTTGTGCGTTCAGAAACCCTGTTGGTGCTCTCCATTGATATATAACACAGACTATAGACCACATTCTTACTGCAGTTTATAAAGAGGAATATTCTTATTAGATGAGACACGTTCAAAGTCAAAATGTTGCAAAATGCAAAACAAAACACACCTGTGACCGTATATTTGCTCAAAGTTGCTCGTTGCCTAATATCCATAAAGAGTCTACAGTCTAATAAACTATATTACTTGGGGTACAAATTATTTATAATGTAATTAATTAATATATCAATTTATTTTAAATTTGGTGTCAAAATGTCGTCAAATCAGCACGTTCAAATGAATTAATTCATAAATAAATCTATTGTGTTGTGTTAATGTGAAGTTATTCATAAAGTCACATGTTCATATTCTCATTTGGGATGCAGTAGATGTCTGTGTCCTCTCATACACATGATTATGTAAGCCAAATTCACTCATTTAAATATTTCAATCTGCAGTATGATCCATATGTATTAAGTAATGAAGCACGAAATCTGCATAATGTGACCTTTTGACTTCTGCAGTGTATTAAAACACCGTGACAAGAATGGAAATGAATCGCTTCTTTTTAATGGTGAAAAGATCTTTTGCAATGTTACAAAATGGAAATCATAATATATGAACTGAAGATGACATAAATGTCTATTAATATGAAAATGTGTGCTATATAGTGCAAGAAGAGGATATACAGCACGCTGAGCTCATTTCATCTTCATCTGAGCTCATTTCATTCCATTAGTTATGAAGTTAAATGTGTGCAGGACATCAGTATTCTGGGTCAGTTTAGAGTGATTGTAACAAGGGATGGGCAAGGAGGAGGCGGGAACCGGCTGAACAGTCAACGTAAAGTTTAATGATAAAACTCAACATAAAACAAACATATGCAGACAATCATGCAACGTGGCCCGGACCCGCCTTCCTCCTCGTCACACTCCGCCATCGCCCGACTCAGGTTGGGGAAACCCCCAGCTTGACACCTTCCCCTCTCTTCCTGGAGGCGCTGTCGCCCGGTCCTCAACCAGCTCCTCTGCCCTCTGGTGGATGCCAGCTTGCTCCTCCCCTGGTGGATGGCAGCGGTAGCTCCTGGCCCCTGGCTGATGGCACCGCTCCTCCCCTTTTTCGGTGGACGCCAGCTGTTCCTCCATCTCTGAGTGGCCGGCAGCAACCCCTCCATCCCCAGGCAGATGGCCACGGCTGCTCCATTGGCAGACGGCAGCGGTGAGGCTCCGCGACAGTGCATCCCTCCTCTCTCCCGGGTTTCATCCCAATGTAACAAGAGTAAGGGATGTGTAAGGAGGAGGCGGGAACCGGCTAAACAGTCAACGCAAAGTTTAATGATAAAACTCAACATAAAACAAACATTTGGGGTTCTGGGTATCTCAGCGAATATTGACGGTGGCTAGCACACCTGGAGTCGCGACTTCGAATTCAGGGTGTACTGAGTGACTCCAGTCAGGTCTCCTAAGCAACCAAATTGGCCCGGTTGCTAGGGAGGATAGAGTCACCTGGGGTAACCTCCTCATGGTCGCTATAATGTGGTTATTATAGCGACCACAGATTGAGGCGACTGAGATTCGTCCTCCGCCACCCGGGTTGAGGTGAGACACTACGAGGACTTGGAGTGCATTGGGAATTGAGCGTTCCAAATTGGGGATAAAAAGGGAGGAAAAAATAAACATATAACAAACATTATACATTATAAACAACTTGAGATGAACATAAATTAACCACCTTGTACCTTTAACCCTTTAAGCTCGGATGGGCCCATGAGAAAAAAACTATAGACTGAATGAGATGATTATCTTTGAATCGAGTCCACACACAAGATAATCAGATGTATAGATCATTAGATAATCCACATGAAGCACTATGTTACATATGACCACCAGGAGATGGCGCCAAATACATGACACAAACTCAATGATGACTCAAATGACACAGAATGAAACTGAATGAGATGATTATCTTTGAATCGAGTCCACACACAAGATAATCAGATGTATAGATCATTAGATAATCCACATGAAGCACAATGTTACATATGACCACCAGGAGATGGCGCCAAATACATGACACAAACTCAATGATGACTCAAATGACACAGAATGAAACTCATTCTGTGAAATCTCATGACTAAAATCATGTCTGCATGCTATGCAAACCTTTAGTCATTGTTGTGTTTGCATGTGTAATTAGTTCTTATGTACAATTATTATCTTTTATTTGTTTGGAGATGTTTTTGGACACTTTGATCAATTATATTTGTAATGTTGTAACTTTTGATTGATTTGTCGTATCAACACAATATCACAGTTGAAATGATTGGGAATAAAATAAAAGCAGTTTTTCTGAGCCACCTTATTTACATCCGCAGATATACAGTATATATATGCCAAATCAGAAAGATTTTTTTTTTCAGCAGTTTCTTAAGCTGAAAATCTTAAAATGTATCTTAATCTATATCATTAAAAAAATTAAAAGTTTTCTTTAAAATGATACCAAACCTTCCTTGATTTTTTTTTTTCTCTCTCGAGTTA
>JAVLUX010000065.1:1787500-1822500 GCA_032164185.1 Moxostoma hubbsi
TCCAGTGGTTTAATCCATGTCTTCAGAAGCGATATGATAGGTGTGGGTGAGAAACAGATCAATATTTAAGTCATTTTGTACTATAAATCTCCACTTTCACTTTCACATATGACTCCAGTGGTTTAATCCATGTCTTCAGAAGCGATATGATAGGTGTGGGTGAGAAACAGATCAATATTTAAGTCATTTTGTACTATAAATCTACACTTTCACTTTCACATATGACTCCAGTGGTTTAATCCATGTCTTCAGAAGTGATATGATAGGTGTGGGTGAGAAACAGATCAATATTTAAGTCATTTTGTACTATAAATCTACACTTTCACTTTCACATATGACTCCAGTGGTTTAATCCATGTCTTCAGAAGTGATATGATAGGTGTGGGTGAGAAACAGATCAATATTTAAGTTACTTTGTACTATAAATCTACACTTTCACTTTCACATATGACTCCAGTGGTATAATCCATGTCTTCAGAAGTGATATGATAGGTGTGGGTGAGAAACAGATCAATATTTAAGTTACTTTGTACAATAAATCTACACTTTCACTTTCACACATGACTCCAGTGGTATAATCCATGTCTTCAGAAGTGATATGATAGGTGTGGGTGAGAAACAGATCAATATTTAAGTCACTTTGTACTATAAATCTACACTTTCACTTTCACATATGACTCCAGTGGTATAATCCATGTCTTCAGAAGTGATATGATAGGTGTGGGTGAGAAACAGATCAATATTTAAGTCATTTTGTACTCTTAATCTCCACTTTCACTTTCACATTCTTCTTTTATTTTTGGCGAATCACATTCTTCGTGCATATCGCCACCTACAGAGTAGGGAGGAGAATTTATAGTAAAAAATGACTTAATAAATAAATAATAATTATCTGTTTCTCACACACACCTGTCATATCACTTCTGAAGACACAGAGTAAACCACTGGATTACTTTTAGGCTGCCTTTATGTGCTTTTTGGAGCTTCAAAGTTCTGGTCACCATTCACTTGCATTGATGGACCTACAGAGCTGAAATATTCTTCTAAAAATCTTAATTTGTGTTCTGTAGAAGAAAGAGACACACACATCTGGGATGACATGAGGGTGAGTAAATGATGAGGTAATTTTCATTTTTGGGTGAACTGTCCCTTTAACAGAATTCAGAAAACACAATACCACTTACAGTAAGATGGAAGCTTGTTACTTTATCTTCTAAGGGAAAATGACCTGATCATTATCAAAAGTGCTTTCTCTGAATCACCATAAGTAGATTCTCAATAACTCAGCTGCTTAAATCAATCCTATTTCTTTAATGTGTACTGGGGCAATGATCTAATGTACCAGTTCCTTCACAAATAACATGATAGTATGAAAGTGTGTGCCAAAAAAAGAGCCAATAAATCCAAATTAATTCAGGCTCTACCTTTAGGCTGAAACAGATATGTTGTTTTCATTGCTAATATTCTGATCTGTGGATGAGGGCTGCTACATGTGAGTGTTCAATGAATAATAATAATAATAATAATAATAATAATAATAATGTTTTGGGGATGTGTATAGTCATGGAAACAATGTCACGAATGTGAGTTTTCTTAATAAATAAAAATATAATTTTATTATATTAGCTTTTGAGATGAAATATTATATAAACTGTTTACGTGAGATTCACCCACTCATTTCTGCAGTTCCGTTTGTTGCCACGTGTGGCGCAATAACGAACACACGCTTCACCTTTGGTGAAACAGGAAACCGTGGCATTTAAAAACGGTGCAACAGCGCCAGAGAGTGTTTAATACTGGAATTGCGCCCTCACGTCACATTACTGTGAGAGTGCAGCATTGTACTAACCTTACAAGACACAAATGTTCTTCTTTTCCTCATTTCAATTTTAAAATATACAATTAAGGTGGAAAAAATTATTTATTTATATATATTATAATTATATATATATATATATACACACACATACACATAACTATATACTATTCTTTAACTTTAATAAATGTAATTAATTTAAATAAATATATATATATATATATATATATATATATATATATATATATATATATATATATATATATATATATATATATATATATATTTTACATATTATGATTATTTATTTATATATATATATATATATATATATATATATATATATATATATATAAATAAAATAATTATAATATGTATATCTGTATATATATCAATTTAATTCATTTAATTAAATACTTATATATATATATAAAATAATTCTAATATATATAATTATGTGTATATATATAATAATATGTATATATATATATAGCATTATATACTATTCTTTCAATTTAATTAATTAATTTAATTAAATACTCCATACACACACACACACACACACAAATATATATATTAAATAATTATATGTATAGATGTATATCTGTATATATAATTTTATATACTATTCTTTAAATGTAATTAATTTAATTAAATACTTTATATATACACACACACACACACACACACAAATATATATATATAAAATAACTATAATATATAATTATGTGTATATATAATAATATGCATATATGTATATATAATTATATACTATTCTTTTAATGTAATTAATATAAAATAATACATGTTTTGCTGTATGTGGAGAGTGCTGAGGAATTTTACCAACAACACACAAAAGTGTCAATGATCACTTTCCTTAAGAGCATAAAATGACCATCAGAATATATAATCATGAGACAGCAGCTGGACCTCACATCTGAATAATATCATCTACTCCATGTTTGATTTATTTACAGTGAAACAATAAAGATGAGATGCAATGGTAATATAAGTTATATGGAGCCTTCTGAAATCCTCTCCGCTACACCCTTATATGTTTATGTTCACAGACCTTTAAAGAGCTCTTTGGAGATCTTTTTTTCCTAAAATGAGATAATATCCCATGTCGGGAAGCTCTGGGTGTATCATGTAAACTTTTCTCCCATTAGTCTCTATACATCCTATTATGAGTCCTATATGAGCCTTTATGAGGAATTGTGCTCATGTTATGATAGTCAAATTAAGATGGATTTGTTCTGTAAATGTAAATTAAAAGCGATTTGGGTGTGAAAGTGAAGAACAGTGGATATACCAAGAACCGAAGATAAACGGATTGATTTTTCCGAGCTCATTAGTGGTGACAGCTATGGAGGGTGCCAGTAAAGGCAGCCGGTGGAGTTTCTGGTGCCCCCTAGGGAGTTCGTGCCCTATGTAGACTGCATAATATGCATATAGGGAGCGGTGGTACTGATTACTGGCTAACGGAAACCCTGCTGCTGTCACAGCATCTCTGTTTGATAGTGCACTAGCCAATGCAGACGTTAGAGACACTGCTGCAGGTAATCTCACTGTTTAATCCCACCAGTTCAATTGTGAACGAGGTCTAAAAGGAGTTTTTGATGTATTTTGCACATCAAAGATGTCGACTGTAAATGACAGTGCATGAGTGGTGCAAATAGTCACATGACCAGAGCTATTTCATTCCCAAGCACTTCTGGAAAGATTATGTGTGTCAAACTCCATAAAAATAAGCAAATAAATTCTGTCGTAATTTCTTACAACTACCATATTTTGTACATAATTGAAACTGAGTTATGGTTGTTCATTTTCTGTTGTTTCTGTTGTTGGTGGGGAAGGTTTTGTGTGGATGACTGATAAATACATCTGGAGGAAGCATATTTTGTCCACTCATGTTTATAAAGATATTGCGATTAATTGCAACTAACAGCAAACAAAGATATTCGTTTAATCGCGATCATCAACAAACAAAAATATGGGATTAATCGCTGTTAACTGCAAGCAACATTATGCGATTAATCGCGCTTCACCACAAACAAAAACATGTGATTAATCGCGATTACCAACAAACAAAAATATGGGATTAATCGCGATTACCAACAAACACAAGTATCCGACTAATCGCGATTATCAACAAACAAAAATATGGGATTAATCGCGATTACCAACAAACACAAGTATGGAATTAATCGCGATTACCAACAAACAAAAATATGGGATTAATCGCGATTACCAACAAACACAAATATCCGACTAATCGCGATTACCAACAAACACAAATATCCGACTAATCGCGAT
Source organism: Moxostoma hubbsi (assembly GCA_032164185.1). NCBI lineage: Eukaryota > Metazoa > Chordata > Actinopteri > Cypriniformes > Catostomidae > Moxostoma > Moxostoma hubbsi. Next base: position 1,791,633 of record JAVLUX010000065.1, read on the forward strand.
TATCAACAAACAAAAATATGGGATTAATCGCGATTACCAACAAACACAAGTATGGGATTAATCGCGATTACCACCAAACAAAAATATGGGATTAATCGCGATTACCAACAAACACAAATATCCGATTAATCGCGATTATCAGCAAACAAAAATATGGGATTAATCGCGATTACCAACAAACACATGTATGGGATTAATCGCGATTACCAACAAACACAGGTATGGGATTAATCGCGATTACCAACAAACACATGTATGGGATTAATCGCGATTACCAACAAACGCAAATATCCGACTAATCGCGATTACCAACAACCGCAAATGTGCGGTTAATCGCGCTTCGCCACAAACACGCATATGCGATTAATCGCAATTAACTACAAACGAAAATACTTGCATAATCGTGGTTGCCTGCAAACAACACTGTTCAATTAATCGTGGTTTAGTGCAAACAGAATTATGCGATTAATCATGATTAACTTCGGACAGACTTGTACGGTTAATCGCGATTAACGAATTAAGGAACAATCAAATTGAAAGTTGATTTTTAATTCTGTATTTCTTTAATCATAAATGTATTCCTGTATGTAGTTCTGTATTTCTTTTCCCTTTGTGCAAAATGCGAAAGAGAGGATGTCAATCAAACATCAGTGGGTGGAATTTATGACATCATTGGCTGATCATTGTAAAAGTGCTTCGCTTGAAGGTGACATTAATCAATTAATCAATAAATGAAAGTTTAGCAAAGGATATCGCTTTTATGATTCTCCAAACTATTTGCCTGCCATCGGCCTTCTCTTCACCATGGTGAAATACGGAACAGCCTACAGAAATAAATAGAAATCAACTTTGCATTTCCTCAACTATTTATTTGTGTTTTATATTGTATTATTTTTGCATTAATTCATGCATTTATTGATTTATTCGTCGCCTCACACATCTAATTATTTATATATTTATTTATGCATGAATATGCAGATTTATTTATCAATTTATGTATTTATTTATGTATTATTTTTGCAAGTTTCGTCCTCCATAAAAAAGGGACTAAAAAGTTATGAAAACAACAAGACTTTATGCAGAACGTAACGAACGAAACACTACTTTAGGCATACACTAAACGTCAGATGACTGATTCACGTGCATCATGCTAAATAACAAAACATGTTTACTGACAGCGGAGGATGATTTTCTCCAAGGTTTGAATCTCCCAGCTCAAATTCTATTATTTATATTATATTTTATATTCTAATATATTAAACCACACATTGATTATGCTTTTGATCACTAATAAACGTTTACACCCTCCAGACCCTTCAGTTGTTTTGAAGCTGGGGTGAGGATGGAGAGTAGGCGGAGCAGAAGATGAGGTGGGCGGGGCAGAGGACAGGGGTGGGCGGAGCAGAGGACAGGGGTGGGCGGAGCAGAAGATGAGGTGGGCGGTGCATAGGAGGGAGGTGGGCGGTGCAGAGAATGGATGTGGGTGGCGCAGAGGATGAGGTGGGCGGCACAGAGGATGAGGTGGGCGGGGCAGAGGATGGAGAGTTGGCGCGCCCTGCTTCCACAGCTCACCAGAGCAGAAGTTGAGAAACTGCGATGACGCGCAGTTTGGCGTGGTTAGTGAAATCATCGCCCCTGAATCTGCTTACACTCACAGCAGAGATGCACGAGTGAATATAACTTATTTTATCTGTTTTTAAAATCCGATTTTGCCATTTTCAGTGTCAGCCAGTCACGGTTCCTTCTCATGGAGATTGTTCTGGGTTGCATATGATGTCCGCACACGGATTATTGAACAGCGTGTTTTCATGCTCTTCAACGGGCTCTAAATCTATCACAAAGAGCAGAGTGCGTCAGACTCGGAGCTTGGATTCTGCATTGGTGAGCAACTGCGGTGCGCCTGGAGAGCCCAGCGGCCAGCGGCCCGTGTTTTGGAGTTGCACCTCGACAGGTGGATTTATGAACAACCAAACATCTTCTGAACTTCTCGCTGCTGATTCCAGACTGGATCCGCGTCTCTCTTCGTCGAGTTTATGGTCTTCTTCAGACGCGTCGTCGCTCTCCAGTGTTCAGTGTGATTACATAAGTAGCAAACGGAGCGCGTCTCGGGATTTATCGCTCACCGGTTCCAGCAACATCTTCTCACCGAGGAAGTGGCTTCAAAGAAAGGCGCCGCAGTCGGACAGCCTCTCCCAGAACATCTATAAATCGGAGGTTAGTTAGAAGAAATTAAACCACTGATCAATTTCAGCCTGACCTAAACTTTAAACATGATTCTCGTTGGTGAAATCGATTTTAGTCGGGTCGGTTTAAAAATCAAAAAGTCATCAGTTCATTTAGATGTTACTGCTGCTGCAAACATCTGGCTGGTAATTCTGCATGTTTTTGGAGGTGCTGTGAGGACTTTTCTTCTGGTCAGTTTGGGGAGATGAGCTATAAGGAGTCAACTCCAGATCTATTAAATCATTCAAAAGCAGGGGCGTAGATTCCGGGGGGCGATGGGGGTGAGTAACCCCCCAATAATCCAGACAAGCAAGTACAACCTCCCCAATGTTCAAGCCAAATCTACGCCCTTGTTCAAAAGTAGATAAAATATTAAATTATCATTAAAACACTGCTTGAGTTACGAGTTTGAATCCTGGGCGTGGTGAGTGACTCCAGCCAGGCCTCCTTAGCAACCAAATTGGGCCAGTTGCTAGGGAGGGTAGAGTCACATGGGGTAACCTCCTCGTGGTCGCTATAGTGTGGTTGTCGCTCTCGGTGGGGCGTGTGGTGAGTTGTGCGTGGATGCCGTGGAGAATAGCTATGTCGCACTATGTCTCCATGGTAACGCGCTCAACAAGCCACGTGATAAGATGCGTGGATTGACGGTCTCAGACGCGGAGGCAATTGAGATTCATCCTCCACCACCCCGATTGAGGCGAGTCACTACACCACCACGAGGACTTTGAGCGCATTGGGAATTGGGCGTTCCAAATTGGGGAATACAGAAAAAATTCACATAAAACAATTATTTCCAATCCAATAACATGTATGTACATAATAAGTACATTGTATCAAATGGTTAAGTACCAATATAAAGTGGGTCCAAAATGTTTTTTAAAAATGTGTTCACCAAATCAAAGTCATGTGGCGTAACCAAAATGTAGGCGGCCATTTTGTTGTTTATGTAACAAAACATAAAACAGAGGGGACTGTCATCGCACCCTTGGCCCCGCCCACTGGCGTGCAGTTCGAGACTGCAGGCTTTGTGCAGCTAACTATTCCTAACATAACACCTAAGGGAACCCGTCTGGATTCTTTTGTGTACAACCGTGAACTACACAGACTCTTTGACCGCTGTCCCGTATCTCGCCACTTTTGAAAGATGCGGCGTTAAGTAACAACTCTGAAAGGGAGAAGCCATTCAGCTGTTGCCTGTGTTGCTTTGAGCACAAATGCGTCGTGGAAGTGTTCTTTCGGCCATCTCATATGACGTCTTTGACGATGGACTTCTTCGGCGATGCGCACCTCAGTGCGCCTTCAGTATGTGTGTGCGTCATTTCACCGTGCTTTGGACTATGATGTGTTGGTTTCTTTCGGCTCATGTCAGCGTTGATTGTTTGTGAAGCGTCATCATACGGTTCCAGCTTTGCAAAGGAGCTGGTACTGACGGATGGGGCTGTTAAAAACACTATTGGACCCGATCACAACCAAACAGTTTAGTATATTTAGATGAAATGTGTTGGATGTACTCCGGGTAGGGAAGGAGGTATTGCCCCAAGTGAAGGAGTTCAAGTACCTCGGGGTCTTGTTCACGAGTGAGGGGACAATGGAGCGGGAGGTTGGCCGGAGAATCGGGGCAGTGGGGGCGGTATTGCACTCGCTCTATCGCACCGTTGTCACGAAAAGAGAGCTGAGCCGGAAGGCAAAGCTCTCGATCTACCGGTCAATTTTCATTCCTACCCTCACCTATGGTCATGAAGGCCGGGTCATGACTAGGTCGCGAGTACAAGCTGCCGAAATGGGGTTCCTCAGAAGGGTGGCGGGCTTCTCCCTTAGAGATAGGGTGAGGAGCTCAGTCATCTGTGAGGAGCTCGGAGTAGAGCCGCTGCTCCTTTGCGTGGAAAGGAGTCAGTTGAGGTGGTGTGGGCATCTGGTAAGGATGCCCCCTGGGCGCCTCCCTAGGGAGGTGTTTCAGGCACGTCCAGTTGGGAGGAGGCCTCGGGGAAGACCCAGGACTAGGTGGAGAGATTACATCTCCACACTGGCCTGGGAACGCCTCGGGGTCCCCCAGTCAGAGCTGGTTAATGTGGCTCGGGATAGGGAAGTTTGGCGCCCCCTGCTGGAGCTGCTGCCCCCGCGACCCGACTTTGGATAAGCGGTTGAGATGGATGGACGGATGGTGTTGGATGTGCATTATATGTATACCCTGAAATGTAGTTTTATAATGTTGTGGAGCTTGTTGATTCTCTTCCGATTGAGTTTGCTGAATTTGATGGGCTGCACGATGTTAGCCAATCACAACAGTGGACGTTTACGTTTACGTTTTAGGTAAAAAACGAGAGTTTCAGACAGAGGGCAAAAAACAAGCTGGAAAATGATCAAATATTACAAAATTGTGACTGTTTAGGTGCATAAACACCAACCTTGGACCTCAGGGAAGATAATAAAATATAAAAATAGCACTTCATGACCCCTTTAAACCAGTTCTGAAGACCAACAAACCATTTTAGGCTGGTTTAATATCTTTATTTATCTCAGCTGGTACATGAAACATATTTTTAGTGTGTATTGTAGAGTTCAGAGTAGAACTATTGCCATTGGTGACATGGACAATATATATCTTCAGTATATGATGATGCAAAGCTATGTTTCGATCATGTGCAATTGAGTTTCTGCTGAGAAAATGTGGAGCGTATGTAAGCATGCAAAAGTCAATGCTGGAGTGAATCATCTCACGTTGCATGCTTTCTACTAAGCGGAAAGTGAACCTGTGACTCCTGGAAGTTGCGTAACACCAACTTATCAAATCACAACTGGCGATTTCAGCCAACGCTTGCTATCTTTGTGGGAACTATGCATCAGACGGTTAGCCAATAGACCGTGCATATTTGAATAATATTAGACTTAATACAAACCACTGACCAAGATAACAAGGCTGTTACTGCAGCTTAAAAGACTGAATGAAAAATATGGGGTAAAGCAGACACATTGAACGACATAATCCAACATGCAGCCCAATACATACTAAAGTAAGCCTTGCTAGCGGCACACCTGCAGTCCATTCACTGATCTGATGCATGTTGCACACAATATCAAGAGCTGGATGACATTACCAGGTCCAGTCTGATTGACACTTTAAATATGTATAAAAATAGATTCTTTACAAGTCGGGTCTTTGTTTACAATTAGAGACAAAAATTAGCATTTGAGAGACGGATCAACACTCGAGTGGACATTCTGAAGTGGACCCTCTTGTGATGCGTCCTCAAGATGTGACACAGTGTTTCAGGATGAATTAATGTAGCATTAATCTTACAGATTTAATGTCATGCATCTTGACTAAGGAGTTTGTAACAAAAGTACATAATCAAGGAAGTGTTCATCCCAAAATGAAAATGTATCTGTTATCGTTTACATTGCACAACAGTTCTAAACGTGAAAATATCCTTCATTTTCTCCATTGGCGTTGGAATTGATTTATAATGATGAATTATAAACCTTTAAAAACAGACCTGACATGAGCTCTATGGTTGTTAATAGGGATGCACCGATAGAACTTTTCCTCTTCCGATCCGATTCTGCTATCGGAAATCTCAGTATCGGCCGATACCGTTCCCGATCCGATACCAGTGTTGTTTTTTGCATAATCAGTTTAGGATATCTACATTATTGTGTTAATAATTGGGTGTACTCTTTAATATGTAAAGAAACACAAACCTCTAACGACACATTATTCAATATAAATGTATCACTTATAAAGAAACACTTTATCATTAACTATTAAACTGGATAATGTAGCTGCAACATTAACAGTATTTCCAGTCTTCAGTAGAAATTAAACAGTTTTTATTACTTTTTTGTAACTTGTATCTGGATTTAAAGGTTTCAGATCTCTTTTTTGTTAATTTAGTTGTAAGATATCAGCTCACTTTTCATTCACACAGTTATTTAAGAATCCATTCAACTTTGTAAACAAACACTAATGATGACAATAATAATAATAATAATAATAATAATAATAATACTAATAATATATTATAGTAGTAACAGTATATAGTAATATATCTCAATCGTGCAACTTTAACTTTTAAACCCTCACGCTTTTATTTTGGCATTCTGAAGTCTCCAGGACGTCCTGTAGGTGTCTGTTTGTGGGCTAGTTCACAGTCGTTTAATTAGCTTCTTATTCATATTCTGGTCAAATGCTCCTCCGGTGCAGTTCTAAATGCATATTATAAGTGAACCGAACTATTGAGCATCTACATCTGAGATGTTGTTCGTGAGTAGCGCTCTTATATTGCGCACCGCGAGTGTGTGTAAACACAGCAGCGGTATTCACTGACGCGCTGGAGCTGCACGTGCATTTTATATATTTACTATTAAACCGTGTTTTTGTGATTCACAGAGCCGTCGCACGTCTTCAAGTGGCTTTGAATAAAATGCACGAGTCATATGAACTACTTTAATGCTGTTTTTATGGTTCTTTTATATTATTTTTGAGCTTGACAGTAACGAACACGACCAACACACCGTTTCGGATTTGGATCGGGCTCTTCGGACCGATAACCGATCCGTCTAAAAAATTATTCATATTTTTGTTAATCAATGGTATCCACGTTATTTCAACTTCATTTTGTAAAAAGCGTGTTTAATAGAGCAATTTCTAATGGAGAACTACACTTCCCATGATCCCAAGGGGGAAAATCCACCAATCAGAGAATCGCTGCAGACAAAGTGTGCCAAAAGAGCGCCGCAAGCTCCGCCCACTCTCAAACTACTTGTGTATATGTCTGAATATTTTACAGTAAAATGAAAATATATTGTTTTCTATAGCTAGAATAAACGTCAAAATAATAGTTTAATATGTTTCCATCTTTTTTATTTGATTACATCATTCGCAATGCATGATGGGATTGTAGTTCATTCCCTCATGAAAGATGCGACTTATATCTGACTTATATCCAGTGAAACATAAAGTGATAAAATTAAGGGAGGTTCTTTTTGGATTGGACCGTGAAAAGTCGGTGTTACAAACCTAAAAAAATCATCTCAATTGCGTATTTCACTTTAAATAGTTCCTAAATGTTTACCAACTTGTAGCTTGTAGTAGAAATCGTAGATAAACTGTTAAGTAAAGACTGCACAGAACTGGCGAGAAACATGAGAAAACCCTTCGAACACTCTAAAGTGCTGTTGTACTGAGTGGACCGTCTCTAGTGGGAAGAAGTATTTGCATGGTTAGCATTGCCAAAGATCAGGTCATGCTGCTCCGTTGTAAGGAAGCTTACGCAGACTTCATGTAAACCAGATGTGACTTTACTCAAGAGCTATACTCCACTCGTATAATGTTCCTCTTAGGCACAGTAAACAAATGATTGCAGGCAAGCTCATGAGAAAACTGTCTTTCCTTCTAGAACTCTGTTTGAGGGAGTCATTTAACTGAAGCATTTAAGTATCAAGAAAACGAGAACTCGGTGATGAAAGAAAGAAGGCACATTAAATGGCTAGAGGTGATTGATCAGTTGTGTCAACTCTGACCGTAGATGCCTCGATAAGGGCCGTGAGTTGTTTACAGAAGATCCAGCTGTTGGTTCAATGCAAATGGAGCAAAAGATGAACGTTGTTTGGCCTATCCAACTCCAATCCGTGGAGGTTTTTGTAGTCTGAACAGAACAAACTGGCCTGATACAAACCACATTCGTAGGTGTTGTTTAAAGCAGGTGGTAATAAAGTTCAAAACTCTGAAAATGATGTCCATGACGATCACTGTTGTAGCCATTTATGAAGCAAAAATTTATAGGGATGCACAATTATGACATTTTTTTGGCCGATACCGTTTTATCAAAAAACTATAGGATGATAATGATACCGAAACCGATTTTTTGCATCAGATCACTGTTTTCCTTAGGAATGCATAAAAATGTATCATTTATGTATTAATATATAAAGAGCTACAAGAGCATTTTCACCGTTCTAATGAATAATTTCCATTGAATGTTGGATCTGTTGAACACACGACAGGCCACAATTTGAAAGAGAGCCACAATAAATGATGAATTCAAGATATAAAAAAAAAAAACTAAATGTGTAAATTTTTTGTACTTCTAAAGCATTTTTGTACATTGTTTTTGCAGTTTAAATGTTTAGTAATCGCGCAAAGCCATATTGTGATTTCAATCTTAATTCGATCAATCATGCAGCATTAATGGATATCATACTGATAGCCTCCGAGAGGGATAAAGGCCGACTGTGGACGGTGGTGGGACGAGAGAGATCGTTTACAGGCAGCTGTCCGTCATGTGTGTATTTGTGTCTTTTGATGTAGTTCTTTATTGAAGTATTATTTATATCGTCAAGCTGGTTCTCGCATCCTCCTTTCCCTTATATCCCTTTACACTGGTGCCGAAGAACCGGGAAGGAGGAGGGATACACCGTAGTAGAGTTCTCGCAACTATCATCCTCCCCAATGGAAGCGGAGGAACGGCTGCCGACTGCGAGGGGAGAAGGGGCTCCTAACCGACTGGCTGGAGTGGTCAGGGCCGCTGCCAGGGGCAGAGGAGTCCCCTACCAGCCGCTGAAAGCGGGGAGTGGCTCGCTGCCAACTGCCTGGAGCGGGAGAACCACTGCCAGGGGTGGGGGAGACCCCTTCTGTTCCCCGAGAACGTGGCGGGGCGTTTTGTCCACCAGGGGTTGGAGGACTGCCTCCGATCTACCCAGGTAGCCACCTAGATGGTGGAGGGGGCTCCCTGGCCTGAGAGGGAGGAATGTGTGTCATGATTATACACACCCGGTCCTGTATCAGGCTAATTAAGCCTCCGAGAGGGATAAAGGCCGACTGCGGACGGTGGTGCGACGAGAGAGATCGTTTATGGGCAGCTGTCCATCATGTGTGTTTGTGTCTTTTGATTTAGTTCTTTATTAAACTATTATTTATATCGTCAAGCCGGTTCTCGCCTCCTCCTTTCCCTTATATCCCTTTACAGTTTGCATTTGACTCCCAGCCTAAGAAGGTTTGTCCGATTTTTGCTGTTCCTCCAGACAAGTTCAGTTGTGACCCCCAAAGTCTTGCATCTGATTTGCCAGAAAGATGGGTGGTGCGTTTTTGAGCTCCTTTCCTAAGATACCTTGAAGCAATTCAAACATGAACACATGTAGTGTATAAGCAAGCAAAACTATTGTAGTAAATCACATTATACTCTGCCTGATTCCCTTTTTAGTGTGTTGCATATGTAAAAACAGGGTCCAAAACATTTAGCATTTTGCAATCCGATCATGCAAACCACATTCAGAGGTGAACAGAAACACATGTGACATCAGAATGACTATCCCTCCGTTGCCCTAAATACACACGTTAACATTGTTTGGTTAACAGTTAGCGGCTTCCATTGAGATGAATGGGAATGCTAACAGTTTGGGAATGCTCTCTCCAGGTATTCTGGACCTTCTTGGTTTCTCTTGTGCTTTGGTGAAATACAGTGTGTATTTCTGTAGAGCAAAAAGCCCAACCGTACCCAGATTCAAATATACTCGCTCCTGCACTGTTTTGGTTTTCAGGCCCCCAGATGAGCTGTTGAAGATTTGTTTACTTTCAGATTTGCTGGTCTGTTATTTTTTGCCCTAAAGCTTTTAAGTAAATTGTTCCATGTGGGCCACAGACATCCGGGTCTCTACTGAATCTTTCAGCTCTTATTTTAGTCTTGATGCTGGAATTCTGAATTCAGTGTTGGCTTTAGGCATGGGCGACAAGTGGGGGGGGGGGTGGTACGAGGCGTCGGGGTGGCACGAGGCGGCAGGGTGGCACGAGGCAATCTCCTTAGTTGTTTTCTTTTATTGATGCTGGCTAATAATTGGCCTTTCTGAAACGCAGTAACATCTTTTCCACGACCTCGAGATAACTCTTCTGATATGGTTGTTTAAGAAATGAGAAGCTACACGCTGCATCAGTCAGGGTTAAAAGAATTGATGCCAGCTGGAACATATTGATCACTGCAATAATAATCCAGTCACAATAATCCAGTCATCTTAAGGATCTGCTTATTCATGGGGTCTGCGTAGCTCGGCGAGTATTAACGCTGACTATCACACCTGAAGTCGTGAGTTTGAATCCAGGCCGTGCTGAGTGACTCCAGCCAGGTCTCCTTAGCAACCAAATTGGCCCGGTTGCTAGGGAGGGTAGAGTCACATGGGGTAACCTCCTCGGGGTCGCTATAATGTGGTTCTCGCTCTCGGTTGGGCGTGTGGTGAGTTGTATGTGGATGCCGCGGAGAATAGCGTGAAGCCTCCACACGCGCTACATCTCCACGGTAACGCGCTCAACAAGTCACGTGATGAGATGCATGGATTGACGGTCTCAGACGCGGAGGCAACTGGATTGAGGCGAGTCACTACAACACCACGAGGACTTTAGAGCGCATTGGGAATTGGGCGTTCCAAATTGGGGAGAAAAGGGGAGAACATCCACCCCCTCCTCAAAAAAAAGTATCTGCTTATCCAAATCCAAATGGCAACTTTTTTTGTGGCTGATCAGATTGTAGGTGGCATCAAGCCAAGCCCAATTAATATTTTTTCTGTTCATTATTCAGTGTTTGGTGGATTGACAACGTATCTAACTATAGCGTTTGCTAATATTTTTAAGCAAAACCTCAATTTATTGATTTAAATAAATTTAACATTTGACCAAAACGTACAAACAGAACTAAATTTTTCCAAAAGTGTGACAGTATGATGTATGTGCTGATGAAGGTCGTTTCCATATAGTACAAAAAAAGCCCTTGCGTCATTTTAAAAAACAGAGGAACACGGAGGAAGAAAAAACTATCGGCAACTATTAGCATCAATTTTTGTTTCATAAAGCAACAATCATCACCGATTAATCGGTAAAACCGATATATCGGTGTACCTCTAATACTAAGTTTAAATGGTTAAATTATGCCGTTTTTTCTTGTTGTCACCCTAATTAACCTTTACGAAAATGAAACATGGCATGTAAACCATGGTGTATTCTGATCTTATCATTATTTTAATGCTAATTTTCTCCAAACATTATAAACTTGAATGCTTATTTGATTCGATCATTTTCAGGTGGTGTGTATGTGTGTAATGAGGGCGGGTGGGGCGAAAGTGAGGAACACCTTATATCAAGGAGGCAGCTTCATTACCTCAAGTAAAATGGGCCAAAATGAGATTTGAAAAGTCAAATATTGAAAATGACTTTCAGACGGACGCAACACTCTTGAAATAGCTCAACTATTGAGGCGTGACCACCAACTGGGGCGCAAAAACACACGGAGAAGAAAAGGCGCAAATTAACTGCAAGACTTGAGAAGAATTAAACGTGAAGCTGCCAGGAACCCATTATCCTCCAATGCCACCATATTCCAGAACTGCAACCTACCTGGAGTGCCCAGAAGTACACGGTGCCAACTGCTCAGAGACATGGGCAAGGTCAAGAAGCCTGAAACACCCACCACTGAATATATTCACTACTGAAGCGTCAAGACATTTTCAAAGGTTTTATGGATGGATGAAATGACTCTTGATGGACCAGATGGACGGGCCCGTGGCTGGATCACTAATGGGCACGGGGCACCGCTTCGAGTCAGGTGCCAGCAAGGTGGCGGAGGGGTACTGGAATGGGCTGCTATCATTATGGATGAGGTAGTTGGACCTTTTCGATTTGAAGATTGACTGAAACTCAACTCTCAAACCTACTGCCAGAAGGTCATGATCTTTCTGCAGGACGATGCTCCATCACATGCATCCAAGTTCTCCGCTGCTTGGCGAGCCAGCAAGAGCCTCAAAGATGCCCAAATAATGACTTGGCCCCTTCCTCACCTGACTTAAATCCTATTGAGATCTTGTGGCCCCGTCTCAAACGTGAAGGAAGATGATACGCCTCTTTGAACAGCGTTTGGGAGGCTGTGGTTGATGGTGAACAGATCAAGAATTAAAGAATTTAAAAATTCACCTTATTAGTTGGGTAAAATATTTTTTTTTGCCTTAAAATGTGTTTGAAAACTCATATATTTATATTTTCATATATGAAAAAAAAATATATATATATTTAGGGTGCATTGACCTTAAGTCATTAAATCATTATTATTATTATTATTATTTGATTTATTTGTTTATATTTTGGGTAGAAAAGTTCCTAAATGTATTTCATAAAACTGTGAAACCACCATAGACACAAAGATTATATTTTTATCAACTCGACGTGTTTTAAACTAGATTTTTCATTTTTATCACCTTCGCTACTTCTTGTTAGTAACGTATAAAGTAGCTCTCGATGGTGTGGTTTGAAGACCGCTTGCATTTCTCATGCAATACATTTGTTTATTTAGTCGTGTTTGCAAAATCAAGCGTCACTATTACTATTATCATACTCACTGATTGGAACAAATCCCAAACTGTATTGTGCGTGACTCATCATGCACCATTTGTGCAACAGACATGAATGATGCGTCAAATCATGTGGCTTTTCTAAACAATCATTCTTACCATTTTTGCTTGGTGGACTTTAAATAGGGTGAAAAGACTTCTTTAGACTGAACTTGATGTATCATTTGAATACATTGTTTACACATGCAACAATGCTGTACGGGCCTCAAAAGAGACGTGACATTTTCCCACACTATTTGCCTTCATATAAAAGAGGCAAGAGTTAAAAACCTGCCATTGTCACGGAACCGTGACTTTCATGTGTTGTTCTTCAGTGAACATGGGGAAAGTGTTGCGTCATGAGTTGAAGGGTGTGTCTGAATCAGTGACTAATGCAGGGATGTTGAAGTCAACTTCTTACAGTACACCCAGAATGTGCAGCTTCCTGTTTCTTTGTGTCACTCATGAGTGCGACTCTGGGAACAAGATGAAGTGATATTTAAACTGTTATATCATCACAGCGATTGAATGGGATTGTCCAGGAGATTTATAAACAGTTGAATTCTTAGTGGTGTTTGGTTAAAGAGTGTCTAATCCATGCAGGATGAACAAAAGCCATGTTAAACGATTGTGTGCATGACTTACTTTTCAATCTGTAAGAAAATACATTCATGACTCTTTTACTCCATACAGTATAACTACCTCAGATAGCACGATGCAAACATTTCAGTAGTCGGTACCGATTGTGGATTTTACCGATAACCGATTAATTGATAGTTTTTAAAGTCACCTCATAGAGTGATAAATATAAAAAAATTACTATAATGTGCACAGGCACACAAGAGTCCCAAAAAAATGAAGATTTGGTGCATAATACGGGACATTTAACTGTAAACAAGGCCAAAACATTCCGGGGACTCTTATTTTGAAATGACTCCGTATTTCAGTATAAGTACAAATATTCTATATATTCACCAGATGAGGTTTAATATTATTTACAAGATATAAAGTTGGAGACCCAGTACAGTATACGTGCTGACAGGCCCGTTTCCATTTAGTCCCATTTTTCGTTGCATGCCCTCGCTTAATTTTAAATACTTGATTATCTAATAAAAATAACAAAATATGTATTGAGGTGAGGATAAAAATATGGATGATTATTGTCAATGAAGGAAGATTGAGAAATAAAAAAAATAACTATCGTGAACTATCGGCACAGATTTTTACCGATAACCGATAGTTCCAAAAAGCAACTATTGGCACCGATTAATCAATAAAACCAATATAGCGGTCTACCTCTAGTACCGATACCAGCACAATTTCACGGGTCTCAACACCAGTTTTGATGCAAAATGGCTAATGTGCTATTGAACACACTCTTTTAACCTATTTAAAAAGTTATACTGTATATCAATGTAAAAATAAACGTTTCTCAACTATTTAAACATTGCTTTTATTTTTATTTATTTATTTATTTATTCAAGTAGGGCCCTATGAAACATTTCCCATTTTTTTCTATTTTATTTTTTTTGTTTTGTTTTAAAGTTTAATTACATTTCAACATCAGAATGGTGAAATTAATTAATAAAAAATACTTTTCAACATTGCATTTTTTTTTATTAATCAAATGAAGTATAAAAATCATATAAAGAGCCTCGCAGCATAATCTAAAACACAACTTTGGTCTTATTTATTGTCACATAAAGTGATGCACAACAGTATAAATTAAAACATTTATAAAAAAAAAAAAAAAAAACGTTTTTTTCAGTGCAATAAAAATATATCGCTGGTGAGATATTACTTAAACATTATTATTATTAATAATAGTAGTGTTTACAATATTAATAATAATAACTATTTATTAATAATAATTATTCTTATTATTGTTCCTAATATTATAAATGTTTGTAAATGTATGTTACTATACAGTAATAATATTAATATAATAATATATATAATATTTATGGTACTAGTTGAATTTGGCTTTTTTTGTGTTTTCTCCGGATAAACGGTTGGTTTTATGACCCGGTGTGATTTTTAAAGAGCAAAATGCTGCAGTTTAATTAGATAAATATATATTCCTGCTCGTGTCATAGTGAATGAGCGCTACTACAACTCGCACAGACATGTGATACTCATAATGTGCTGTTTTAGTGCACGAGTGAACTCACACATTCACTGTGAAGTGTTAAAGTTCATTCATTAAGTTGCATCCTTTTGTGGTTTGATAGTCACACTAGGACAAATCACAAATCAAGGTTGTTTACAATCAACTTTTCATTTAGATAAATGTCAGTCTGGTTTTAAAGTCAAACACAGCACAGAGTCTGCTCTCATGTCGGTTCAGATAAAGTGCCGTTCTAATTCTCCTGGATCTCATCGCAGCATTTCACACAATTGATCACGATATTGTTTTAGACCGGTTAATACATTGGGTGGGGCTTCAAGGCACTGCCCTTGAGTGGTTCTCAACTTATCTAAAGGGGAGTACATTTTCTGTTCAGATTGGGAATGATTCTTCTGCCTCTGCTTCTATCACCTGTGGAGTACCCCAAGGCTCGGTTTTAGGGCCACTCTTGTTCTCGTTACAGATATTTCCATTACAGTCTATCTTTCACAATTACATAATCGAGTATCATTGTTATGCAGATGCTATTCAGAGCTATCTGCCTTTGAAATCCACTGATAATTACGCAATATAATCTTCGCTGGGTTGCCTTGAAGATATTAAAAGATGGCGGCTAATTTTCTCCAGGTCAAAGATTCTAAGACAGAAGTTTTATTATTTGGCAAAGTTGATCCTTTTAATAATTTGACTAAACATTTAGGGCCTTTGGCCTCTAATCTTCATGCAGTGTCATTTTTGACTCTCATTTAAAATTTGATAAACAAATAAAAGACTGTGTTTAGAGGTGGTTTTTATCCAACTCCTGCAAATATCAAAATGTTAAACTTTTTTGTCTTTAAAGGATCTGGAGATTATAATCCATGCTTTTATCTCTTCTAGACTTGATTATTGTAATGCACTGTATATATTGCCTTCAGACTGCTGACGGGAACTAGGAAATATGATATAGTGTTTCTGCGGTCCTGGCTTCTCTGCACTGGTTACCTGTCTCATACAGGATTCAGTTTAGGGGGTTTTGTTGGTGTATAAGGGCCTCCATGGCAGGGACGGATAATGACTCGCAAAGGCCCTGGGGCCAATTATCTCCACCCAAAAGCTGTTGGGGGAGCCCTTGGAGATAATTGGTTCATGCCCACAAGGGTTTTCAAGCACGGGGATCACCGAACTAGATTGGTCAGCCTTAAAGCCCAGGGCACCCCCGGGCAGTCACGGGCCCCCTGGGCACTGGCCCCATTGGCCTGGTCGGTAATCCGTCCCTGCTCCATGGGCTGGCACCACTTTATATGTCTGAACATCTACACCAATATACTCCAAGGTCTTTGAGTTCGTCTCAGAGTCTGCTGTTGTGTTGTTCCAAGGACTCGTCTTAAAACTACGGGTGATCGTTCGTTTTGGGTCATGGGCCCCCACTTGTGCCGCTAATAATTAGGTCTTTTTAAGTCTAATCTAAAGACCCATCTGTTCTCCCTTGCTTATGCCTTGTTATCTTATTCTTATTTTGTTTTACTCTTTATTACATGTTGGTCAGTTTTGTACAGCACTTTGGACAACGATTGAATCGGATGAATTATGCAGTTTTTTCCCCAAATGTGTCAAATTCGTGTTTGAGCATTTGAAAACAGCCGTGTGTCAGTCAGACAGCACGTGGAGAATACAGCTGCAACACTGATATTGTGACATCTTTTTATTTTAGCTTTGACTTGGTACCAGAGTACTGTGATCTCATAATGAAGAGGGCACGTGTAGAGTGCAGTGAGCGTCGAGTTGAACAGCAGCCTGTGTGTTTTTGTGGTTTCTTTGACCTCAGAAACAAAGTGTTCACAGGAAATAGTGCCGAGCCCTTATTTCCTATCAAAAATCTTGCTTAACAGATGCAAAGTGCAGAACAACTGCAGTTAAAGCCTAGAGTACACTACGACACACTGTCCCGACGAGGGAAAGATCGACAATGAGCAACAGCCAGTGAAATATAGCGAGTGTGCAGGAGGAGACATATAGTGATTAGAAAATGAAGTGAAACGTCACCTACATCTCCATGTTATTTTCAGCTGTTTCCTTTTGCACATAGCAAACTGGCCGTGAGCCGGTTTCATGATAGAAAGGTTTTGGGTCACAGGAGACAAAAATAATTAGAAAATAAAATTAAACCTCACCCATATCGGCCTACTGTTTGAGTGTGTGTGTGTGTGTGTGTGTGTGTGTGTGAGAGAGATGAAGAGAGATCTGAGACCGTCAATCCGCGCATCTTATCATGTGACTTGTTGAGCGCGTTACCACGGAGACGTAGCACGTGTGGAGGCTTCACGCTATTCTCCGCAGCATCCACACACAACTCACCACACGCCCCACCGAGAGCGAGAACCACATTATAGCGACCACGAGGAGGTTACCCCATGTTACTCTACCCTCCCTAGCAACCGGCCCAATTTGGTTACCCCATGTTACTCTACCCTCCCTAGCAACCGGGTCAATTTGGTTACCCCATGTGACTCTACCCTCCCTAGCAACCGGGTCAATTTGGTTACCCCATGTGACTCTACCCTCCCTAGCAACCGGGCCAATTTGGTTACCCCATGTGACTCTACCCTCCCTAGCAACCGGGTCAATTTGGTTACCCCATGTGACTCTACCCTCCCTAGCAACCGGGCCAATTTGGTTACCCCATGTGACTCTACCCTCCCTAGCAACCGGGAGAATTTGGTTACCCCATGTGACTCTACCCTCCCTAGCAACCGGGAGAATTTGGTTGCTAAGGAGACCTAGCTGGAGTCACTCAGCATGCTCGAATTTGGTTATCTCAATTTTAAAATGCATTTTGGGCGATCTGTTTGAAATGGGACGATGCTAAAGGCAGCTGTAAAAGCCGTTTTTTCGCCGTTTCTGTGCGTATTTAAAGGGAAATTAGCGCACGATTGGAAAATGTAAAAAAAAGCAAATGCATGAGCGTGCACAATAGAGACGTCTTTTGCTTTTTTGCACTTTATTACCATTGAGGAAAACACACACGTAATGACTGATGTATGTCCTCATGATATCAGAGACTCCCCGAAAAATCATATTAATTGTAGTTAAAAGAGACGACCAGGTGTAACAGTCATAATACCGGTGGACGGGGACAAATGGTCGTGAAATTGATCGTGGGCACACCAGCATGACGAAAACATGACTGTGAGTCGCAGCGTGCCAACTGCAAGTCATGTAGTCTACGCTTGGCTCGAAGTTTTTCTCAAGCATCAGGAAAGTTCTTCATTGGCCGTCTGAATTTGAATATGTCAAGTTCAAGTTCTAGTCATTAAAGAATGATTCTTAAACATCTCTTGTTACAAATGTTGCAAAGCATTCTAATGGAGACCAGTTACAGAACTTACTGTAGTGTTATTCAGTGGGACAGATCCTCTGCTGCGTGTACTGTGGGAAATTAGTGTGCTACTGAAGAAACAATGCCATGATTTAATGTTCTGATGACATTTCTCATTTGACATGAGTCAGACTGCCAGGTGCAGAGCTGACCACAAATGGTGCAACGTTTTAAATACCCGATGCACTTGTTGACTTATGAAACAAGCTAAACAGGCACGATACGCTTCCAGCTGAAGCAATTGCCGTCCATTTGAAGTATAAGTTACATATATTCTTCTTACACCACTGGCAACACATTTAAGCCTTAAAACAAGTAACAAGTATGTTTTTTGTTAGAAGTGAAGCATATTTCTTGGCTTGTTTTGAGATATGTTAGAAAGCAAATCCTTGTAAGAACACACTGGGATGCCACGCTGAGTTAACTGCAAGTAAATGCAGTTTAAGGTTCATTAATCTATACTGTATATGAGGTCAGATTAAATTGGTTCATATTAATAAATTGTGCATGTAAACATCACTACTGTCCGTTGATTCCTGAATTGATCTGTTATAAAGACTGTACGCCTCATTAAAACTGGAGTCATGTGACAGTTTCCACTCCAACAGTTGATCAAAGGAAGTATAATCTGGCCCAGACTGATTTTAAAGGTTGGTTAGTCAGAGGTCAAGAGGTCGGGTGGTTTCTTTCCCAACCGCTCATTAGAGCTGGGTCAGTGATTTACTATTCTGCCTATGTATCTCTATTATTGTTTTTGAACAGAAATGGCTGAAAAGTGGGACTGTTTTTCCAATCAGCCATTTGGCCATAAAAGATTTGTTTTGCACTTTTACGTTTTTTGGGGGTTTTATATTTCACTATTAATGAACAATGATATTAAATAACTTTCGTAGCCAATTGTCATTTTTTTTTTATCCCAATTTTTAATGCCCCATTGAGAGCGAGAACCACATTATAGCGACCATGAGGAGGTTACCCCATGTGACTCTACCCTCCCTAGCAACTGGCCCAATTTGGTTAGCCCATGTGACTCTACCCTCCCTAGCAACCGGGACAATTTGGTTACCCCATGTGACTCTACCCTCCCTAGCAACCGGGACAATTTGGTTGCCCCATGTGACTCTACCCTCCCTAGCAACCGGGACAATTTGGTTACCCCATGTGACTCTACCCTCCCTAGCAACCGGGACAATTTGGTTACCCCATGTGACTCTACCCTCCCTAGCAACTGGCCCAATTTGGTTAGCCCATGTGACTCTACCCTCCCTAGCAACTGGCCCAATTTGGTTAGCCCATGTGACTCTACCCTCCCTAGCAACCGGGACAATTTGGTTACCCCATGTGACTCTACCCTCCCTAGCAACCGGGACAATTTGGTTGCCCCATGTGACTCTACCCTCCCTAGCAACCGGGACAATTTGGTTACCCCATGTGACTCTACCCTCCCTAGCAACCAGGACAATTTGGTTACCCCATGTGACTCTACCCTCCCTAGCAACCGGCCCAATTTGGTTGCCCCATGTGACTCTACCCTCCCTAGCAACCGGCCCAATTTAGTTACACCATGTGACTCTACCCTCCCTAGCAGCCGGCTCAATTTGGTTACCCCCATGTGACTCTACCCTCCCTAGCAACCGGGCCAATTTGGTTACCCCATGTGACTCTACCCTCCCTAGCAACCGGGCCAATTTGTTTACCCCATGTGACTCTACCCTCCCTAGCAACTGGCTCAATTTGGTTACCCCATGTGACTCTACCCTCCCTAGCAACCGGCCCAATTTGGTTACCCCATGTGACTTTACCCTCCCTAGCAACCGGCCCAATTTGGTTACCCCATGTGACTCTACCCTCCCTAGCAACCGGCCCAATTTAGTTACACCATGTGACTCTACCCTCCCTAGCAACCGGCTCAATTTGGTTACCCCATGTGACTCTACCCTCCCTAGCAACCGGGCCAATTTGGTTGCTAAGGAGACCTGAGTGGAGTCACTCAGCACGTCTTGGATTCAATACTCGCTGAGCTACCCAGGCCCCCTCTAAATCTTTCATCATTGACAATATTAATATTTTTATCCTCACTTTAATGCATATTTTGACAGCAAATACAGCACGTCTCCAACTTCATATCTTGTGAATAAAAGTAATAAAAAAAACTCATCTGGTGAAATATATAGGCAATAAAAAGCTTAATTTGGTAAAAACTTAAATACAGATCATTGTTACAGAGTCAAGTGTCTGTCATTTCATAATAAGAGTCCCTTGTGAGTTTTGGGAGTTATTATTGGGATTTTGGTTGAACAATAAACTGCATCTGGGATTGTATTCATTTCGGACTCCTGTAGCCTCGTTGTATGTGCCCTTCGTAGTAAGGAAAGACTTAAGAAATGTTTTTAACTTTCTATAAATTGATTTTAAACATTATCAGCCGATTAATCGGTTATCGGCCTTTTCCACCACCTTAATAATCATATTGGCAAAATCCACTATCGGTCGACCTCTATTCCATTTATACTTTACTTTCATTTAATCTCCCTGTTGAAGAAGTTTCTATAGTCTTCCCAGCAATTGTTATTATTATTAATGTTTTTTATTACACTGGTTGTTGTAACACTCAGATGTTCATGCTCTCTTTGGTTTCGAAAGTCTGCATAAAAGTGCCATGTGTTTCGTCTGTCTGGGACGGCTGGTGAAACTGACTTCAGTGATCATTCCAAGAAATCCCTACAAGGAGAAGAGTCCTGAAAACATCAGTGCCAGCCAGAGTCAAGCACAACGCTCACTGCTGCCAGAATGCCTTTATGGGTGCCAAGAATTCTGTACAACGTGTTACTGCATGTTCTCAAACATCTGGGACTTTTAGAAGAAAATTGAAAGATTCAATATTTCTCTGATCCCCCTTTTTTTCATTTTGGCAGAATGAGTATGATTTCTATCAGGGATGCATCGATGTATCGGCCTCCGATATTTATCCACCAATTAATGAGCAAAATAAAACCATCAGCAAATGTGTTTAACCTGATGGTTGATTTATAATAATTATCAGCAAAAAACTCTTTGAATTCAAATGCACAATCCAGATATAATAATAGCCACAATATGTAGAAGGATTGGCACTCCATAGAACATATAATATTTAATTTGTATTATTTGTCATTTTGACATTAATGATGAAAAACCGTCGTTACTTGTAAAAAGCGGCACTTGCCTATTAGGGTTGTCGCAATACCAAAAAAAGTGAAATGGTACGATACCATCTTGTTGCTGTAAATATTACAGTATGCTGTCATAAACAAAATTATATGAGATGTGACAGTTTTCAGATGAAATCAATGACCGTTTGAAAATAATATTAAAAACCTCTGGATGTGGCCAAGTGTGATCATTAAAGAGCACAAGGATGCAATTTAATTAAATAATATACAATAACTTGCTCTGCACGCTACAGAATCAACAAGAGGTGCCGCTCTGTCATCTAGTTCACACACACACACACACACACACACACAAACGTGCGCATCCACGCACACTCCCACAAATGCAACACACACTACTGGTGCTTCATTTTCATGCGGTGTGTATACAGTATAAACGTCTGTTAACACTTAAATGAACTCCTCTGCTGCAGCTCGGAGATTTCAGCTCGAGAGTCGTGAAGGGATTATCCCAGCGTTAATGGAAAGCTTGATACAACTAACCCGTCAAAAACAGGAAGAACTCAAAGGTCTGTCAAAATAAAAGTCCTGCTTAAATGAAAGCTCTATTCAACTGGATGCGTGAAATTGAAGACAGGAAAATGTAACTACTGTATAAAAATATGATAGTCAAAAAGCAGCAATAATTCTCATAATAATAATGATATAATATTAAATGGTTGTTTTATTCTTCTTATTATTATCTGCAAGCAATATCGCAAATGCAAGTGTTTTATCAGCATGTTGTGATTTAGCCTTAACAGCCTTGTGCCACAGATAATCCGATTATCTCCATTAATGCTTTTAATTAATGCTGATGTGCAGCATTTTAAATTACCAAAATGAAAAAAAATATATATATATTTTTATTTATTTATTTGATTAAATAATATATATTTATATATTATATATTTATAATAATATGTGTAATATAAATATAATAATATATATTTATTTATTTATTTGATTAAAGCTGTATGTATCAATTTGATTAAAAACCATTTGATAATAACATTTAAAACATTTATCAAGGAATCAAGAAATTTTAAAATGGAAAAAACACAATTTGTCAGCAGACTTCTGTGTAATTTCATCAAAAATATGAGGCTTTTTATTTGTTGATTATAGTATCGATTTAGTATCGATACCTTGGTACCAGGGCTGGCATCGTACCGAGGCCAAAATTTGGTATCGGAGCAACCCTATTACCTATACATGATGAGGTAAAACCATCCAAGCGCTTTGAAAACAGCAAACTTACACGTCTGAGACATTGGTATGGTATCCATTAATGCTGCATAAATGATTGAATTAAGACTGAAATTGCAGTATCTTCTTGCGCGATTACAAAATCTTAAAAGGCTGCGTTTAAAAATAGACACTGAAAGCGCTTCAGTCAGCATTGTGTAAGCAAGCGGCGCCCTCTAGCGGTATCAGCAGCTTTTTCCATGATCCATTACAGCACTATAATACACAGCTTAAAAGAGCATTTTGTTCCTTTGGTAACTTTTTATTCTTATAGTTATTTGTTAAAATCGGTGCATCCCTCATTTTTATTACCGTAATTTAGGTTTTCCTGTATTATTACAATGTTTTACTACAAGTATCATGGCTAAAATATTGTTACTGTAGTAAAAGCATGGTTCATTTTCATCAGGATAGAAAAAGGTATTGTGAGGGAACCCAAAACTATTTCAGAAAATAAATGAAACTTGTCCTCTATGTGGCACCATACTTATCAATACGCATATTAGTGACTTTCATCATGTTAACTTTGTACAGATGTTCAGATTTCCTTGTTTCCATTGAGGAAAACAAAATGATCGTACTGAGAACATGATCATCCGGTTTTGTTCATGTCAGCTCCAGTGCATGACGTCATTGAAGGAAAAACAGTGATACAGTATACCACCAAATACTAATTCTTCTTTCTCATTTTCACAGGGAGATTTGACCTGGAAGAGTTCATACGGACACGATCTTCATCTGCAGTCAGTTCACATTCAGAGTCTGTCTGAGCTGGAGAGAGTCCGACTGCAGGAAGTTGCTCTGGTCAGACTGCTAAAAGACTTTGATTTAGGATGCCAGATCACCATCCCTAAAGGTACACACACACACACACATAATAGCCACAATATGTAGAAGGGCTGGCACTCCAAAGAACATATAATATTTCATTTGTATTATTTGTCGTTCTCACATCAATGATATGACACATACACACACACACACACACACACGCACACGCACACACACACACTCACTGTCTCACACACACACAGACACAACACACATACACACACTGACACGCACACACACACATACACTCACTTACACACACAGACAGACTCACAAACACACACTCACACACACACGCTCTCACACGCACACAGACACAACACACATACACACACACACACACACTCACTTACACACACAGACAGACACACAAACACACACACTCACACACACACGCTCTCACACGCACACAGACACAACACACATACACACACTCACACGCACACACACACACACATACACACACTCACACACACAGACAGACACACAAACACACACACTCACGCTCTCACACGCACACAGATACAACACACATACACACACTCAAACATGCACACAGAAACAACACACACACACACTCACACACACACACAGACACAACACACACACACTCACACACGCGCACACACACACACACACACACACACACAGACACAGATACACACTCACACGCACACAGACACACACACACAGACACAACGCACATACACACACTCACACACTCTCACATGCACACAGACACAACACACACACACACTCACACACACTCACATGCACACAGACACAACACACATACACACACTCACACACACATACACACATTCACACACACGCACACAGACACAACACACATACACACATACACACACACACACACACTCACACCACACACACACTCACACACACCCACACACACACACAAACACACGCACACACACATGCACACACACACACACGCACACACACACATACTCACACATATACACACACACACACACATAATCACACATACACACACACACATACATTGTGTGTATTGTGTACATTTGTTATGTAAATTGTGTTGTGTAAATGTTGTTTATTGTAAAGTGGTTTATGTCTCGTCACTGTCATTACTGCAATGTTGCTCGGAACTGCACACAAGAATTTCACCTGCTGTTGCACTCGTGTACACAGTAGTGTGACAATAAAGTGATTTGATTTGATTTGATACACACACACACATATATACACACACACACACACACACACATAATCACACACACACACACACACACACACGCACACATATACACACACATACATATACATATACACACACACACACACACACATAATCACACATACACACACACACACGCACACATATACACACACATACATATACATATATACACACACACACACACACACACACACACACACACACAGAAGGAATGCATTTACCACTGTCTCATCTTACAAAGAAAACATTCCATCAGTGTTTTAACGCACCCCCCGTGACATTCCAATCCTGTGTTTCTTCAACTTTGGGCACTTTGTTGTCCCGTGGGTTGATTCTTACTAGGACAGGTTTATTTATTTATATATTTGTTAAATGAACTTCACTTTAAACAGACTTGGAAAGTTTTTACCAGCCTTAATCATTTATTATTTATTTTGTTACTTTTCAAATGTTTTTTACGTATATATTTGCCTGTTTTAGCCTTCAGACTTTCAATATTAACCATGAAAACACATGATCAAAATACAGATTATTACATGTTTTAAACTATGATCATCTAAACAAAACATTTATAAACAATTTCAACATGTATTGTGTGAAAATGATTTATATAATTTTTTTCAAAATTAAAAAATTTCAACCACACCAAACAATTTCGCCCCTAATAAAGTTTTCTCTAAAGTTAGTGTACTTGTTAACGAAGTGAGCAACAGTGTGAGTGAAGAGCACGCTTGAGAAGAAATATGAGACAAAACAAAGAAAAATCAAGCTGTAATTTTGCCAAATAATGCAAAAAGTGTGTAAATATTAGTTCATTATGTGTATTTATAACACATAAAATGTTAGCAATGAAATTAGCCTTAGCAAATCAAAGGTGTTGTTCATCGAATATCAAAAACATTAAAAATATAATTTCCATCAGCATCATTTCCAGCACAGAATTATATTAAACCAATATTCCGGGTTCAATATAAATTAAGCTCAATCGACAGCAATTGTCTCATGATGAAGATTAACACAAATTAATCTTGCCCTTCCTTTTCTATTAAAAAAGCAAAAAATCTGTTCCAGTGAGGCACTTACAATGGAAGTCAATGTAAAAATATAGCGAATAATAGCTAAATATATGTCCTTGACAGTTATGTTGGTGTTGCTAATATGCTGCGTTTTCGCATATAACTTTTCAAAAAATAAACATAAAATATGACATATCATTACTTAGAGGAGGTGATTATCTTTCAATCGAGTCCACACACAAGATAATCAGATGTAGAGATCATTAGATAATCCACATGAAGCACAATGTTACATATGACCACCAGGAGATGGCGCCAAATACATGACACAGACTCAATGATGCCTCAAATGGCACAGAATGAAACTCAATGTACATATTATTGCAGTCAGTAAAAACATCAAACTGATCAAATATTCATGTGTCATATGTTGTTGGAAAGCTCTCAAAGAGTAAAATACAACCAGCCAATTTGTTTTACTCACAGATAAAAATATAGTGAGTAACAGCTAAATATATGTCTTTGACAATTATGTTGGTGTTGCTTATATGCAGCATTTTCACTTATAACTTCACGAACAATACACAGAACTTAAAATCTCACATATCATTATTTAGAGTAAGTGATTATCTTTCAAACGAGTCCACACACAAGATAATCGGATGTATAGATCATTAGATAATCCACAATGATGACTCAATGATGACTCAAATGGCACAGAATGAAACTGAATGAGGTGATTATCTTTCAAACGAGTCCACACACAAGATAATCAGATGTATAGATCATTAGATAATCCACATGAAGCACAATGTTACATATGACCACCAGGAGATGGCGCCAAATACATGACACAGACTCAATGATGACTCAAATGACACAGAATGAAACTCATTCTGTGAAATCTCATGACTAAAATCATGTCTGCATGCTATGCAAACCTTTAGTCATTGTTGTGTTTGCATGGTTGTATTTTACTATTTGAGATCTTTCCAATAACATATGACACATGACTATTTGATCAGTTTGATGTTTTTACTGATTGCAATAATTTGTACTTTGCAATTTAAAATTGAACACTTCTGATTTATCTGCAGATTTTAAAGCACTTGTTCAGTTTTAGTAATAATATCTACATGCATTATAATGCATTTCAAACAAAACCTATTTTGTGTTGCTCAAGATTGTCATTATTGATATTTTGACAATGTTTTTTCATTAATGCGATTAATTCATCGTTTTGTCATTTAATTAACTTGATTAAAATTGTAATCTATTAACAGCTCTAACTTGACTTTTTGCATTAAAGATTTTGAATCTACTTGTCTCTGAAACACCATTTAAGTCAGAAATATTCATCATCAAAAGGCTGAAAATTATGAATATTTTATAGCTCAGTTTTTATCCTCATGTTGTTCCGGCCCATGTTGCAAGATGTGCTAAGTGCTCGAATTGATATTTTCTCTTCATAATGTTTAATCTCTTTTCTAGATTGCCAGAAGCATAAAAAGTCTCTCAGGAGGAAGCTGGATTCTTTATCAAAAGAAAAGAAAGACAAAGGTATTGATTTTTGTAGATCATTTTGGTGCATCTAAACACAAAATCGGAATATAAAAAAGGGGCGTTTCCATCCTGTGTGCTAAAAATCGTCTCTGTTGTGTAAACGGAATAGAATGGAAATGTATGTTGAACATGCTCAATGTCATTCATTTACTTCATTTATTTAATGCAGTAAATCTCAACCTTTCCAAAAGAAATCCCAGATTTTCAGTGTTCTCAGACTTTAGGTGCCCACTGTTCTTATAAAGAGTGCTTTCACCCAGAACGCACCGTTCCAGCAGCTGATCCGCCTGAGCACGTCTCTCTCGCTGTGCAGTAATGTGTGCAGGAAAACACACACTCCTGCTGTGCTCCGACTGCACCAAGAAATAACAAAAACAATCCCAGACATTCCGCAGTTCCTCCATTTACAGATCCAGATATATCTTATTATTACTGTATTTGCTCGGACCTGTCACGAAAGAATGTTCCAATATTTCTGATATATCGTGGTTAAATACATGTGTGTTGTACAAAGGTTTCATGAACATCAACTATTTTATTTGGTGACAAAAAAGGCCTTTTTCCGTTTCATCGGTAGTCACATTTTCATCCCCTTATATGACAGGGAGGACTTTTATTTTGTATTGACACCACGCCATCACTGTTCTACAAACATTTATTCCCCGTCTGTCGCTCACTTCGATGTTGTGTCGAAGAAGCAACACTAGGGGTCTCTTTTGAGAGCCTTATTCATCTCTGAACTTTGAGAAAAGGCCAATGAGAAATTGGCAGACCGAATTTGCATGTCCCGCCCCCGGACATACAGGTATAAAGGGAGAGAAATGCGTCTGTTCATTCAGAAATTTTCTTCGTAGCCGACTGGTTGTGTGAGCAGTGAGCTGCGAGTCCCAATTGTTTTCCTCTCATCTCTGGCATCAGCGTATGCTGTTGGATCTACGGCGCATATCAGCGGCTTTCTCCTTCTCTGCACGAGGCAGCGTTTGTGGATGGTTTGTGTTCTCACTGCGAGAACCTTACCATGGCAACGTTGCGGTCGCGGCTTTCCTTCCTAAAAAGGAAAGCCACTTCAGCCGCCCCCCCCCCGCGTCGCTCCTTCTTCTCACGGGATTGAGGACGACCCGGCTGGCGATGGAGGCGATTTGGGGATGGCAGCGGGCTCGGATTTGCCGGGTATGTCCACCACAAACCACCCGCCCCCCGACACGCTCGTTGACTTCCCTCCGGGCTCGGGGTGACAGCGGCTCACCTCACGACCAGTCTGCCTATCCTCTCAAGCCCCCTGAGCTGGATGATGAGCTCGCCGCTGCATCAGAGAGTGTTCCAGCGTCTGACACGGAAGACTTGCTTTGGCTTTCACCTTCGGGTCGGCATGCCCAGTCAGAGGCTGATGCCCAGATGGCCGACATGCTTGCCCGGGCCGCTGCCAGCATGGGGTTGGAATGGGGTTGGCTGTGGGGAGGACGGAATCCTCCGTCCTCCCCACAGCCTTCGCGGCTGGATGATTGGTTCCTCGGGTCTGCGCGCTATGCACTCACAGCCACGCCCCCCCGGTTCCTTTCTTCCCGAAAGTGCATGATGAGCGGACGAGCTCGTGGCTTTACTGCCCATAATCGATCCTCTCGCTCACGGCCAAGGCACTTAAAGATCTGCACTAGGGTAGTCCTGACACCGACGTGCTGCAGGAACTGCGCTCAGCAACTGACCTCGCCCTCAGGGCCACGAAGGTCACAGGGGTCACTCGGGCAGGCGATGGCCACCCTCGTGGTCCAGGAACATCATCTGTGGCTGAACCTGGTCGAGATGTGCGGAACGGACAAAGCACGCTTTCTCAACATGCCCGACTCCCAGGTCGGCCTTTTTGGCAACACCGTTGAGGACTTTGCCCAACAGTTCTCAGCGGTGAAGAAGCAGACGGAGGCCATCTCCCCACATCATGCCCCATCACACTTCCAGCGCGGGCCATGCCCCGCCTGCCCGCCGAGAGCGTCCTCCTGCGGCTTCCAAGAAGTGTGCTGCTCCACCTCAGCCTGGGCCCAGCTCTCAGCCCCAGCGTCAAGTGCCGTCCGCTTTACCGCAGTGCACGGCGAAGACGCCAAATCCCTGCGTGTGGAAATCGCGACTCTCTTACTCAAAGCCGCGATAGAGCCTTTCCCTCCAGCCGAGATGAAGAAGGGTTTCTACAGCCCTTACTTCATCATACCCAAAAAAGGCAGTGGCTTACGACCGATCTTGGAAAGTTTTATTAATTGTTAGTTCATGTTAACTAATGATGTTAACTAATTTATTAGGCTTGTCCTGGTATGAACTTATGGCCTTGTAAAGCCGGTAACCTTTGCATGATGGGCGTAAACAGTTTTTTTACAATTTATGTGCTTTAACAAATTTCTCACTCTGTCTTCTATTCAGGGTGTGATCCTCAGGCGTTTGGCGTGCCGCTCTCGCAGGTGATTTTTAATGACCGGCGACATAAGCAGCTTCAAGACGGGCGGGATCAGAACGTGCAGCAGGACCTTGCAGACCGGGTGCCCTCACTCCTGCACCTGACCGGACGGAGAGCCAATCAAAAGGAGCTTTCTAGCAGTAACTCCTCCCTCAGCTCCGCCTCTGAGACAGCCAATGCGACCAGCTCCCCTGGCACACCAGAGACAGCCCTGCGCTCGCAGAGACGGGTAGAGTAGTGCTGGATTTCAAATAGTGCCAACTTGGGCTCGGCAATATGTCAGTATATATGGCTATCAGCAGGCAGGAGTGCTTTACGTTATTAAGAAACAAGGAGTAATATCAAATACAGAGTAAGACCGTCCCAATCAAATTAATATGCGCTCAACCGAAACACTTCTGTGAGACACTCGCTGAACTAACACTACTCTTAAAGAGACAGTACCATTTTTGCACGTGTTAGTTTAGTATCTAAATACTTGTAAATAGTATAAATGATGCATGTAAACAATAATCATGTAGTAACATTATGCATTTATCCATGGAATGCATGGATTTGTACATTTTTAAAAAGCTTAAAAATAATGCTAAAATAAAAGCTTGAAAATTAATATTTTTGTCCAAAAGGGGGCGCTATATCGCAGAAATATTATGCTTAACATGCTCAAATTCCGTATATATAAGTCAGGCATATGAGATATCGTTTGAAAGATTAGAATCTGAACTTTTATTATGTAACCATCACTTCAACATTTATGCTACTTAAAATAGTAAAATAATGCCTTAAAACATCTGCGTCGCAAATAAGCGCCACCTAGTGGTTGTGTGGTACAAATATTAATATGAATATAAAAGTCTTTAAATGAAATGGACAAGTCATATATCAAATGAAAGCTCTCATTCTCAGGAATGTGACTGTATAGTTGTATAACTATACCTTTGATACCTTTGTTTTGTATCTATACAAAATGTATAGATTTTGTTGCACTAATACCACAGTTTGAAAGATTTTCAAAAGAATCACAAAGTGAAATATGATTTCTGTAAGTCATCAACTATAAACGTCTCTCTTATGCATTGATGACTGCTGCTGTAAGCCCCACATAGCTAAAAACTTTATATCTACTTCTCCAAAAAAAATAGCCATTGTTTACTTTTCTGTGAGCTTGATTGGCTGAACAATCCAATGTTATATCTTAGATGTCCAGAACAAAATATGCAGTCCCACAGGAAAAAGCATGCTAAACAAATAATCAGAAATATAACATCGCAAAGGGGCGGATC
>JAVLUX010000065.1:1827500-1830000 GCA_032164185.1 Moxostoma hubbsi
TCTTCCCGCTAGAACTACCCTGCGCTCACATTTCTGGTTCAGATTTTATGATATTTGGGGCATTTAAACACGTTCTTTTCCAACCCAGTGAAGCTGAGATGATTTGGAGTGCTGAAGTCAACTTTATTATCCTCCAGAGACTCCCGCGTGACTGCTGTGTTTTGATTTGTATCTAGTAGCATCTAATAAACATAAATAAATTGACGTCCTCATATGTGGACAGCGGGACTACGCTGTGAATTGTTTTTAATCAAGTTGTTGATTAAGTGTCCAGGAGTGTTGATTATGTTTATGAGACGTTACAGACATTACATCAGAAATTAGCATAATTAATTCAAATTCAAAGTAATCGTCCAATCACGGTCAACCATGTTCAAATAAAATGATCCATTATAAATGGTGACTCTATGTACTGATGATCATCGTCCCATGTGTGTCAAACATGTTGATCCAAACATCATCTGCAGCCTGAAACTGAACTTTTCATCAGATTTTAGGAGTGAACGCACTTAACTGCATAGAGAGATATAGGATGCTCCCTTGCTCTCTATTTAGTGCATGACTTAACCTCCAGTGTGCTGTCTGTCTGCACTGGTCTCAGAACAGTTATAGGAGAGATATAGGATGCTCCCTTGCTCCCTATTTAGTGCATGACTTAACCTCCAGTGTGCTGTCTGTCTGCACTGGTCTCAGAACAGTTATAGGAGAGCTATAGGACGCTACCTTGCTCCCTATTTAGTGCATGACTTAACCTCCAGTGTGCTGTCTGTCTGCACTGGTCTCAGAACAGTTATAGGAGAGATATAGGATGATCCCTTGCTCCCTATTTAGTGCATGACTTAACCTCCAGTGTGCTGTCTGTCTGCACTGGTCTCAGAACAGTTTGAAATGCATCTTATTTTCATCATAACTCCATATAAAGCCTCTGAAAGACACATTTTCAGCTATAATGTTAATGAATAGAATAAATTATACAGTGATAACAATATAAAATATAACAAAATTGATATGAATATGACCCACAGATGTGTTAGAGTTGACAGTTATTCAAAATTACGAACATTCTTTTTCTTAGGACGAATCTCAGTTGCCTCCGCGTCTGAGACCGTCAATCCGCGCATCTTATTATGTGTCTTGTTACCACGGAGACATAGTGCGTGTGGAGGCTTCACGCCACCACACGCCCCAACGAGAGCGAGAAGCACATTATAGCGACCTCGGAGAGGTTACCCCATGTGACTCTACCCTCCCTAGCAACCGGGCCAATTTGGTTGCTAAGGAGACCTGACTGGAGTCACTCAGCACGCCCTGGATTCAAACTCACGACTACAGGTGTGATAGTCAGCGCCAATACTCACTGATATACCCAGAACACCTTTTTTCTACTTTTGAGGAAATGCAGTGCCAGTGTCCTCATATGTGGACGTCATGTTTATCAGCGCTCTGACGTGCGAAAAATGTACCGATTTTTAAAAACAGCATATCAAATGAAACTAGAGACTCTCCTCTTCACACCCAAACAGATTTCAATGAACAAACTTTAAGAGATTTCTTACCAGAGGCACATTTATTGGCGCTGCGTCTTTCGGACCGCTTCAGTGAAATCGACGGCATGTTGTTGTGTCACGTGACTCGGTTTGACACTTAAATGAACGTCTAGATTCCTGTGAACAGTATTCAGTCATTTTAAATTCATTTAAATTATGCATTGCATATATACGAAGCCAAAATACAATGTTAACACATGTGGACGATCTCATTCTTTCCTTTTGCACGTATCTTTTGAACCATTTGTCCTAGAAATAGTTTTTTCATGTAATTACGCTCCTCCGGATGATACAAATGGACCGCTTAAATTAAAACTCCGCCCATTACTGTGGCTGGCATCTTGGGTGATGATGTCTATTTGATACTATTTCTTAAAAATGTGCCTAATTCGTCTAAACATAAATTTAGATTTTTGATTTTATTGAAACGTTACGTTAACACAAATTTAACGAGGTTGGCATAAAACAGGAAGTGGGGCATTATCTCTTGCCACTGGTTTGCTGTTTTGAAATGAAACTTGGTATGCGTCATCAGCACCATGATCTGAGGGTGCATGCAAAGTTTGGAGACAGCGCCACCTATATTTTCTTCATGTTTCATCTTCTAAAGCAACAGATGAGCACATGAATAGAGCTGACATGTCTAATGAAATGTTGATTTGATTCTTCAGATTTCTGCTGAACTCCAGAATGAAGTTCTGTTGAGTTTGATGGACACAGACAGTGACGTGGTGAATTACCTGCTGAGGAGGAAAACAACACAGAGTGAGTAAGTGAATCTGAGTCTCACAGAATCATCTGTTCTCATATCACATACTGATAATCGTCTTCATGTTGAACATGAAGAACTCTGTCATCATTTACTCACCCGCATGTTGTTCCAACACCATATTTTTCATTCTTTCTTCTGTGGAACACAAAAAGAGACGTTTGGCAGAATGTCCAAGCTTCTG
>JAVLUX010000065.1:1840000-1855000 GCA_032164185.1 Moxostoma hubbsi
CGGTGTGGACGCAAGGCCAAACATAGGGGAAAAGAGGCGCTTTCTAACGAAAACTTCTTAGTGTGGATGTGACCTGAGCCGCTGAATTAGCCACGCCCCCTCTTTCCCAAACACAGCACTCCTGAGAGACCAAATGACCTTTATTGAGACCGGCATCATGCAGAAACGGTTGTTAAACACAACAGCAGCAAAACAGCGCCCTCAGCTGACAACTGTTATGAAGAACATGGCATAAAAACGGCATTAAGCCTCAATAATTCGCTGAAACTACAATAAAATGATTGTTTGCTGTTTACAGAGTCTAGCGCTGTTACAGAGGCCCGTGAGATCTCTCACGACACTTATTTCAGTAATATCTTTCAGGGAGAAGGAACCATTTTTGCATATGTTTCCTGCTTCTCAAAGAAAGGTTCATTTGAACTCATGAAATCTCCTTGGCAAACACACACGATTTGACATTAAGGGTTAAAGTGATGGATTGAAGGCAGTTCCTGTGTAAACCTGTTGTTCAGATGTGGTGCAGAGTGTTGGTGAGGCATGTCTTTTGAACACACCCAAATATTAACAGAGAGAGAGAAAGAGTCAGGGGGGGGAGGGGGGGGGGGGGTTTCACCATTTTCTGAAATCTCATTTGTTTCAGGTACCAATTGTTGCATTTCCTGCATCCAGAGAAACTGAAACATCACTGCGATGAGGAAGATGGTAAGACCGTGTGTGCATTTAGAATGAGACTTTCATTTGTTGAATTTTGAAGGGGATTTTGTAGTCATTTGTATGCAAATACCAAATACTCTCAGTTCGATTTCAGAGTGCTCCGGTACATACAAATAAGGCTGGGCATAGAAATGCATCTTCTCGTTGACTTCGAACTCTTCAGATATATTTTGTAAGTTGCGTTCTTTGGTTTGTTTACACCTGCGTTCTGTTGTTAATATCGCTGCTGGTCCGGTTGGAGCCAAACAAAGTACGTTTTTCGCTTGAACAGCCCATCTCGTGAGCATGAACTGCTGCTCTCTTGCTCTCTCATGAATGCGCACAGGACAGCAAATGGTCAGTGAAGATCTCGGTTTGTTTCACACAAAACCCCATCTTATGCCACCAGAACAAGTCATGAATCACATTGAATAATTGATTAGACTTCCGAATTATACTTTTCCCGTTGGTCCTCCGTGTGCCACCAAAACAGCACCGACCCGCTGAAGCATGGACTCTACAAGACCCCTAAAGGTGTCCTGTGGTATCTGACACCAAGACATTAGCAGCAGATCCTTCAAGTCCTGTAAGTTGCGAGGTGGAGCCTCCGTGGATCGGATTTGTTGGTCCGGCACATCCCAAAGATGCTCAATTGAGATCTGAGGAATTTGGAGGCCAGAGCAACACTATGAACTCTTCATCATGTTCCTCAAACCATTCCCGAACAATGTGTGCAGTGTGGCAGGCGCATTATCCTGCTGAGGCCACTGCCATCAGGGAATACCATTGCCATGAAGGGGTGTACCTGGTCTACAACCATGTTTAGGTAGATGGCACATGTCAAACTGACGTCCACATGAATCCAAGTGTTTCCCAGCAGAACATTCCCCAGAACATCACCCTTCCTCCACCGGCTTGTCGTCTTCCCACAGTGCATCCTGGTGCCATCACTTCCACAGGTAAACGGCGCTCATGTATACTGCCGTCCACATGATGTAATATAAAACAGGACTCATCGGACCAGGCGAACTTCTTCCACTGCTCCAAGGTCCAGTTCAGATGCTCACATGCACATTGTTGGAGCTTTCGATGGTGGACATGGATCATCATGGGCACTCTGATCAGTCATCATTAAACTTTTCCGTGACATAAGCCTCAGTAGACCTTCTGTCAGTTCGAACCAGACGGGATATCCTCCTTTGCCCTCGTGCATCAATGAGCCTTGGGGGCCAACACCCTGTCGCCGGTTTGTGGTTTGTCCCTCCTCGGACCACTGTCGGTAGGTACTCACCACTGCTGACCGGGAGCACCCAACAAGTCTGGCCGTTTCAGAGATGCTCTGACCCAATCATCTGGTCATAACAATTTGGCCCTTGTCTAAGTGGCTCAGGTCTTTACTCCTGCCCATTTCTCCTGCATTCAACACGCTGACTATTTGATTGTTCGCTTACAATTTAATCTACCGAGACCTTGACATGTGGCCATGTTAGGAGATGATCAACATTATTCGCTTCACCTGTGAGTGGTCATAATGTTTTGGCTCATCGGTCTTTATGTATTAGGGATGTCAGTCAATTCAAAATGTTCTCAAATTAATTACATGAAGTACCAGTTAATCCAATTAATCTCAGTTAATTGCATATCAATAATTTACTGAGAAAGGCCCCCAAATAAATATAATTTAGTATACAACAATTTAAATAATGATAAATATAATAATATATAATGCATATAATTCAAATACATCATATACAGGATATTGTAGCATTTATACAATACAAAAAATAAATAAACTACCCTGTTTATGCTGAAGACAGGGGGGAACAGGACCAACCGGACCGGGTAGGGATTGATAGGACGGGAAACTAGACTGACAGACTGACTGGAATCAAGACGAACTGGCACTGGACAGCACACATGAGGAGACTGACATAGGGAGAGAAATCAACAGGTTAACGAGACAGGGCAGGGGTGAATAATAAACTAATAATGGACAAACAAGGAGGTGGGGTGTGACGTAAGACAGAGAGACACGCGGCGATACAGAAACAAAACAAAGCCACGTGCTCTCACAAGACATCAAAACACCTGAATGGTACGAGCACATATCGCCAAGACAATAAGGCAATATATGCCAATGCCAACATCAAATAAAGTGATGCCAGGCATTCCCGCACTAAACGAAACCTGACAAAACCCTAAACGAAATTTTAATGAATGACTCGAGTTTATTTCATGTATTTTTTGGTGTAATATTGCATGATGTAATGACATAAACAACAACAATAATAATTAAAATATTTGTAATGCATTTGAAGTTGTTATTGTTGTCATCTAAAGTCTTTATATTACTGTATATTACCCTGTTAGGGTCATTATCCTGACTGTAGACACATACAGGCCACAGGCGGCTGTGGCTCAGGCGGTAGAGCGGGTCGGCCACTAATCGCAGGGTTGGCGGTTCGATACCCGGCTCACACGACTCCACAGAAACCAACCGAACACCATAGGAACGTTACTGACGTAAATACCTTAAAATAATCCTGGCAATTAATTGTAAACATTTATACATCCTCACCGAGCAGATTTGTCTTTGAAGTATCAACTTTGTCACTTTCAGTGTATTGTTGTCCTAGGCTTGCCCGCTTCACCCTCATTGAACGTGAGTCCCAGAGCATTAATACCAGAGTCCTTTGTTTTTGATTTGCAAGACTGGGAGGGGTTTTGAGGTCAAATGCTCATCCTATCTGTTCTGCATAACGCATGGTGAAGATCCCCCACAGTATGTTTCATGCTCGCGTGAGCATACGGCCTAGTAAAGGGGCAGGGCCAGCGGGGGGCATGCAGGGCAGCACAACACAGCACAAGCGTGGTGATTGTGTTTTGTTATCTTTCATATGCTTTTGTCTGAACATCTAGAGCACCTCTATCTGGATCCGGACAGCTGTTTCACTGAGGACACACTGTACAGATCACATTCATGTAAGTAACATGAAATCTGTATGTGTGTGTGTGTGTGTGTGTGTGTGTGTGTGTGTGTGTTGTGCAGTTGACCTGTTATTCCGTGACCTACTTATTTGTTATGATGAGTTGTATCTGGGTGCTTGAGTAGAGATTATCTTCATGAGATGAGCTGATTTCAATTCTGAATAGGGATCTAGTGGGATAAAGTAATTATATTTGTGAATGTGATTATTTTAGTTAAAGATGATGTCATTTATACACAGGGATCCCATAGTCATGGAAAACCTGGAATAATCAGAGAATTCTAAAACTGTGACGTCCAGGCCTGCATGGAAAAGTCGTGGAATAAGCTTATTCATCAGCATTTGTAGCATAATTTAAATTTGTCCCCCGTTTATTTAAAAACAAAATGGGGGTCAATCTGTAAACCCTAAAATACGCAGTTTTTCTCAAGTATAGCCACAAAACGTAAACATTATATGTGTTAACATGATTGAATTAAATATTGAATATTTTAAAAACATTCAATCAGATATTACTCGGTGAGCACGTTCGCTATCAGGGATCAATAACGATTGAGAAAAGGTACTCTTTGGGAATTCACTGGTCCATTCGTCTGCTTGGTCACATGATGTAAACATGAATGATCTATTGACACTGATGCATCGTTAACTTAAATATGGTAAATAGCACTTTCTAAAATGTATTTTTCCATTTGAACACAGACACTTTATTTAAAGAATAACATCCCTTTGATGTATAATTCAGCCATGCTAAATGAATTCTATATGTTTTAATATTTAATGCATTACATTAATACTAAATGCATTTCACAGTAGCTGAATAGCTGTAGCACATGAAACTGAATTATCCTTTATTGTAACCAATACAGTACATTTATTTGGATATTTAACCCCTTTTCTTCCCAATTTGGAACGCCCGATTTCGACTAATTAGTAGGTCCTCGTGGTGGCACGGTTACTCGCCTCAATCCGTGTGATGGAGGACGAGTCTCTGTTGCCTCCGCTTCTGAGACCGTCAATCCGCGCATCTGATCACGTGACTCGTTGTGCATGACACCGCGGAGACTCACAGCATGTGGAGACTCATGCTACTCTCCACGATCCACACACAACTCACCACACGCCCCATTGAGAGAACCACTAATCACCACCACGAGGAGGTTACCCCATGTGACTCTACCCTCCCTAGCAACCGGGACAATTTGGTTACCCCATGTGACTCTACCCTCCCTAGCAACCGGGACAATCTGGTTACCCCATGTGACTCTACCCTACCTAGCAACCGGCCCAATTTGGTTACCCCATGTGACTCTACCCTCCCTAGCAACCGGGACAATTTGGTTACCCCATGTGACTCTACCCTCCCTAGCAACCAGGCCAATTTGGTTACCCCATGTGACTTTACCCTCCCTAGCAACCAGGACAGTTTGGTTACCCCATGTGACTCTACCCTCCCTAGCAACCAGGCCAATTTGGTTACCCCATGTGACTCTACCCTCCCTAGCAACCAGGACAGTTTGGTTACCCCATGTGACTCTACCCTCCCTAGCAACCAGGACAGTTTGTAAAAATACAATAAAAATACAATTATTGGGTAGAAAAGTGTGAATACCATTCATAACAGGTTCAGCTCAATCGACAGCATTTGTGGCATAATGTGAATTAATTTTGACTTTGACTCGTTCCTTCTTTTCTTTAAAAAAGCACAAGGAGGTTCAGTGAGACACTTACAATGGAAGTCAATGGGGCCAAATTTTGGAGGGATTTAATTTTATAACATTGTTAGAACAGAGCTTTGAAGTTGTTTAAATCGTCATTATATGGAATAACAGGGTTAACAGTGTTGCGTTGTCAAATTGGCAAAGTTGTAACATTGGCTAACAGATGCGGTTAGTAAGTGATTTTATGACAGTAAAATCAAATTAACACACATGTTGTTTATGTCGTGTGTCTATACTTTTGAAACAGTATTTAACGTTTACAGATTAAACCCCATTGAAGAAATGCTAATCTTCTACTGTAATGTGACAATGTTGTATAGGGTTCATTAATACTGTAATATGAGACTGTTGGCAAACCCTGAATAGGAGTGACATCATAACAATATGATCATTTTTAGGGATGTTTCATGTGAGTTTGTAGTAAAGAAAATAATTTGTGGAAAATGAAGTGATGGTGGATTTTTCATCAACTTTTACTGTAAGGAGAGCATGACAGGAAATAAAAGGAAGGACTCAAGATTGCTCATAATCTTTTCGCTCTTGGATTAAATGCCTTTATGTGTCTGGACCATTAGAAATGCTCTGAAGGTTTTAGGTCTTTGAGTACCTGCGCAGTTAAAAGAGAAAGTTTGCCTTAAATGTCAGTTCGCTCAATGCTTAAATCACTATGGACTAGTTGCTGGTTGGTCTGACTTGAAAAAAGATGGAAAAGTTTGAGAAACACTGATGTGCGACAACCAATTATTTGGAGCTTTTTTGTTTCTTTACATTTCCTGTTCCTCACACAATAATGTCTTATGACATCTAAACACTTGTATTATAGTGCATGACTCGTTTTAACGTTTGCATTACATAATCAACTACATTTCTAAGCGTGTTCGAGTGTGATTAAATTGCGCGGCTCGACTGATCGAGCGTTGCACTTGTGATGTAAAGGAGCGGGATACGAGTCCTGAAGAGCCCACAAGTCCACATGTGAACCCAAAGTGTCATTCAAGCACCACAAATTACCTTAATTGTTTTTTTCATCTCACATTTGCTTTTTATGACACTATCGGTTAGGTTTAGGTTTAAGGTTTAGGGTAGGTCCATTAGCGATGACAAAATGTTAGTGATAATACTGTTACTGTAGATGATAAATGTTGCAGTATGACTTCTGTCACATCCAGTTGCCTTGTGTCAGGACATCAATTTAACACCACTTGCTTTTGTCCCAGTTTCCTCAAAAAGATGAGAAGCCAGTGAATGCCAGGAGTAAAAATGCCATTCTCAAATGCCAAGATGTGCGGCAGACTGCCCACTGAACACAATGGCAAGAACAGAAATGAAAAGCATGCAGTGATATTTAAGGAATAGTTCACTCAGAAAATACCATTTTAAACTGTCATTTACATACCCTCGCGCCATTTGAAACAGGCAAGACACACTTTCTTCAGTGAACACCAAAGTAAATCTTACACTGTTGCAGAAAAAGTACTTTCTACATTAAACCAGTTAAAACCAGTTCGGTTGCCGCGAGCTTTGGGTTTGAGTGGAACCCTCCACCCTGCCCTGAGCCCTCGTGGCTTGATGATTGGTTCCTGGCCTCAGAGCGCCGCTCACAGTTAAATTTACTCACTTATACTCAACAATATTATGTCCTGATGTTGACCCTTTAAGCTCTGACGGTGTTTTTAAAGATTTCCTGTTTCAGTGGTATTGCCAAAATAAAAGGATTTTAACTCGGAGAGTCAAGTGTTTGGTATCATTGTAAAGAAAACTTTTCAGTTTTTTAATTATATAGATGGATACATTCTGAGACTCTCAGTCTAAGAAACTGCTGGAAAATCACAAACAAATTAAGCCAATAATGTACTTTTTTCCGCTTATATTTCTGATTTGACATTATATATCTCTGGTTGTAAATAAGGTGACTTTGAAAATTGTTTGTTGTGGCGTGACCACCACGAGGACCACCATATGCCCCAGGAGCCTCTGAAACTGTTTCAGTGGGACCGCCGTTCTCTGCCTGAATGACTTCAGGCACTTCAGCACCGGCGTGTGCTCGATAGCGAGTCATGCTATCATAGAGATTGAGTCTAACTCCATCCCAAGAAAAGAGATGCTCTGAACCGGGGAGAGTTTGCTGTTTTCCCAGTTGACCCGAAGCCCCAACCGGCTGAGGTGCCTGAGCACCAGGTCCCTGTGGGCACACAACAGGTCTCGAGAGTGAGCTAGAATCAGCCTGTCATTGAGATAACTGAGGATGTGAATGCCCACTTCCCTTAGCAGGGCAAGGGCTGCATCTGCGACCTTCATAAATATGCGAGGCGACGGACAGGCCGAAGGGGAGGTTCTTGTACTGATATGCCAGGCCCTCAAAGGCAAATCACAGAAAGGGTCTGTGCAGAGTTAAAACCGAGAAGTGGAAGTATGCGTCCTTCAGGTCTACCGCCACGAACCAATCTTGCTAGATGCATTACAGAATGCGCTTTTGCGTCAGCAGGTCCGGTTCAGCACTCACAGGTCCAAGATTGGGCACAACCCACTGCCTTTCTTTGGCATGATGCAGTAGAGGCTGTAGAACCCCTTCTTCATCTCAGCTGGAGGGACAGGCTCTTATCACATCCTTCTGCAGAAGGATTGTGATCTCCACATGCAGGGCAGTTGCGTCCTTGCCCCTCACCAAGGTGAAATGGACACCACTGAACCCGGGCGGGCGCCTGGCTAACTGAATCGCATAGCCGAATTGGATTGTCCTGGCCAGCCAACGCAACGTATTGGGGAGTGCTAGCCACGACTCCAAGCTCCGAGCATGGGGCACCAAGGGGACAATTATGTCTGACGTACCTGTGGTTGGGGCTTTGCGGCAGGGCAGGAGTTGCACATGTCTCGCTCCGCGTGCCCACCATAGGACTGGTCATAGGACCGACGAGTGTCTGCCGCCTGACGTTTTTGCTTATAACTTCGAAGCCTTCCTAGGATTCGTGGCACTGGATTGTGGGATGGGGGCGTCAGCTTCCGGCGGGGGGCTGTACATCAGGGCCATCGGCCCAGGCTGTGACGGAGACGGTGTCTTCGCCGCAGGGGGACACACTTGGGGACGAGCAGACGGGTTGCGGGACCATGGGCCACGCCGGGGCAGGTTGTGTTGGTTAGCCTCAGTCTGCCTCTTGACCGCGAGAACTGCTGGGCAAAGTCCTCGACGGTGTCACCAAATAGGCCAGCCTGGGAGATGGGGCGTCAAGGAAGTGTACCTTGTCAGCATCCTTCATCTTGATCAGGTTAATCCTCAGGTGGCGCTCCTGGTGATCTTCTTCACCCGGAGGGCTAGGTCAGTCACCCTGCGCAGCTCCCGGGTCAGGACTACCCTCGCGCAGCTCTATTAGCACCATGGCCTGGTGCACTCGCAAGAGGGCCATGGCATGAAGGGCGGAGGCGGGCTGTCCAGCGGCACTCTAAGCCTTGGTCGCCAAGGACGTTGTGGACTTACAGGCCTTGGACCGGAGTCTTGGGTGATTCCGCCAGGTGGCAGCGTTTTGCAGGCACAGGTGCACCGCAACCGCCTTGTCCACCTGGAAAAAGATGCTCTCCGTCAGTGCCACTCTTTTAGAGGAAAATTTTCTTTTAAAATATACTCTCTCTGTTTAGCTGTTGAAGCACCCAGGGGTGTTCTCTGCACTTTATCGTGCACAAGGAGGAGTAACCATTGAAAAGCACCGTAAATCCAACAGCATACACCCTTGAGGTGAATGGACTGGCAGTGGAAATCAGTGAATCAACACCGCTCGGCTCTGAAGAAAAAAATCTGAATGAGTTGTTGCGAGCCAGCTCCTTTTATACCCGTATATCCGGAGTGGCATGAAAATTCCACTCGCCAATTCCCATTGGCCATTTCTCAATGATCAAAGGTGTTTGGGGCTCCAAGAGCGACCCCAGCCCCCACAACCACCCCCCCCCCACCCCCCCAAAGTGTCACTATATTGAATGCAGTGAGTTAAACAAATAGTCTGGTTGTATTCTACTTTTTAAGAGCTTTCCAACAACATATGACACATGACTATTTCATCAGTTTGATGTTTTTACTGATTACAATATGTAGAGTGTAATTTGTTCATTTTAATAAATGATCAAAACTAAACACTTCTGATTTGTCTGCAAATTTCAAAGCACTTGTTCAGTTTTGGTCATAATGTCTACATGCATTGGAAAGTAGAGCTTCTAAGCTTTCAAACGACACCTATTCTGTGTTGGTCAAGACTGCAGTTATTAGTATGTACAACTATACAAGCTATCTTATGGAATGTCGTGGCTTGTTTTAAATGAGTCTGAAGTGAATGCACCCTTGAATGAATAACATGCAACTGAGGGCTGTGAAGGAGAGCTGTCAGGTCCTTCTATCCAGTTTTTAATGCTTTTGTCGTAATCCGTGAGTGTCTATGACCGCAGATGCCATCTCCAGGACGCCTTTCTGTTTTGAGTGGCAGACTCACTGGACAAGGAGGGGGATATTTACCTCCAATGGATCCAGGAACAGAATTAATGAGTCCAGGCAAAGACAAAAGCTCAGAGCATGAGAAAGGGGAGTGACTGTTAAAATCGTGTGGATTGGGATCTCGCTTCCTTACAAGGAAGATTTCCCAACAGCACTGTAAGGAAAATGTCTAATTGAGCATCTTGTTCTTCTGGAAGGAAGTGACAGTTTACTTGCATCTCAGGATGTGGTGAGGAGGTAAGAATATTTGCGGCTTTATTACGGCTTTAATCATTTTTTTTTTTTTTGGTAGTGTGTGTTGAATAATAATAAAAAAAAAAAAAGTGCAGTTAGATATTCAGTCTTTTAATTAGCAATGTATTAGCTGAAATGAAGATAGCTAACGCTGAAATGACTTTTCTTTTGATTGTTTACCTCAACGGTTAACCTGAAGTGCTGCAATTAAATCAGCCTGAACCTCTTAACAGACAGATGTGTAGACAATTTCTGCCTTTAGACGTGCTACCTATTTCTTTCTGATGTTTTATAAACTTTAGAGTTAAAGGTGTTGTAATGTCACTTTCGACCTGTCAATCATTTTGCTCGTCCTCATAATGTTGTAGTTGCAGTGAAATATTGAGGCTTAATGCCATTTTAATGCCATGATGCTCATAACAGTTGTCAGTTGAGGGCGCTGTTTTGCTGCTGTTGTTTTTGATTTTTCTGCTCGGTCTGAATAAAGCTCATTTGGTCTCTTTGGAGTGTGGGGTTTTAGAAAGAGGGGGCGTGACTAATTATACGTCTCAGTCTCGTGGAAATTCCAGAATGGCTAAAATTGCTTACTGCAACTTTAAGAAATGTAGGATTTTGAAAAAACAGACTTATATTGAATGAATGGAAGTTAGTAGATGTTTTGCCTTTCAAAGTCTAACCAACAGCGATGATGTTGTTGCAATATTTACATACTGAATTCCTTCTTTCTTGCATATTCAGCAAATGCTGATTTCTGATTGCTCATTTACTTCTTGCACAACAATTAACCATACAGCTGTCTTTACATTGCAAAGACTAATAAAATATGTGGAGTAGGTTTACTAATTACTTTTAAGCTCAGAAGGTGTTTTTAAAGATTTCCTGTTTCAGTGGCATGCCCAAAATTAATGGCTTATAACTCTACAAAAACAAAACAGAGGCTCAATTTTTTGGTATCATCGAGCCAAAAGTTTACTTTGTCTTATGTTCTGATTGACATTATATATCAAGTCACCAATAACTTAATTTTGCGTTGATACGACAAAGCAATGAAAAGTTCCAACATTACAAATATAATTGATCACAGTGTCCAAAAACATCTCCAAACAAATAAAAGATAATAATTGTACATAAGAACTAATTACACATGCAAACACAACAATGACTAAAGGTTTGCATAACATGCAGACATGATTTTAGTCATGGGTTTCATTCTGTGTCATTTGAGTCATCATTGAGTCATGTTGTGTTCTTGGCGCCATCTAGTGGTGGTCATATGTGTTAGACTGAACGATCCTCTCTGCCCATATTTGGATGACTTCCACATCTGGTTGCAGTGATTTAAATCCTAATATGATTGGATTAGCATTCTATGAAGCTGGACAAGTCTTCTGATCCAGGAAAGCTAACATGTTTTTAGCCAGATAGCACATTATGTATTGTG
The DNA here is from genome assembly GCA_032164185.1 of Moxostoma hubbsi. Classification (NCBI taxonomy): domain Eukaryota; kingdom Metazoa; phylum Chordata; class Actinopteri; order Cypriniformes; family Catostomidae; genus Moxostoma; species Moxostoma hubbsi. The sequence continues at coordinate 1,851,551 of JAVLUX010000065.1, forward strand.
CTTCATGTGGGTTATCTAATGATCTATACATCCGATTATCTTGTGTGTGGACTCGTTTGAAAGATAATCACCTCCTCTAAATAATGATATGTGTTATTTTATGTTCTGTTAATTTTAAGTGAAAACGCGGCATATAAGCAACACCAACATAATTGTCCAAGACATATTGTAACGCAGTTCAATGGAAAGGAGGCGAGAACCGGCTTAACGATATAAATAATATTTTATTGAAAAACTTAAACAAAAGATACAAACACACACATGAGGGTCAGCTGGCCGTAAACGATCTCTCTCTCCCACACCACGGTCCACAATCGGCCTTTATCCGTCTCGGAGGCTTAATTAGCCCGATAAGGGACTGGGTGTGTATAATCACGACCCGGCCCCGCCCTCCTCCCTGTCACACATATATTTAGCTGTTACTCGCTATATTTGTGTCTGTGAGTAAAACAAATAGGCTGGTTGTATTTTACTCTTTAAGAGCTTTCCAACAACATATGACACATGAATATTTGATCAGTTTGATGTTTTTACTGATTGCAATAATACGTAGAGTGCAAAATTATTAATAAATTATCAAGCAATGTAGCTCTGAATTAAGCCATGCTTTCAAAAGTGTACTAGCATTTCAAAGCTTTTTTAACATAATTATTCATGTACCACATGACACATGGAAGCCTTCTACAGGGAAGCATAATGCTATTAGTGCATTAGCTTACATATCCTTGCTTTAATGGCGAAGGAAACACGATCCAGAGCTGTGCACATCGACAGATCATTTTTTGGTTCACAAACGAGTCATTTTGAGTAGAAAATGAACTTCAGACTTCATATAACAAGAAGTCGCCAAACGTAACAATAAAATCAACAATGAAAACTTTGTAAAGCAACATGCGAACAGTGAAACCACACACGCTCATTAATTATTCAATCACATGCATACTGTAAATACACAAATGACCACTCATATACTCAAACTAGCCAATAAATATGACAAGATTTTATACTTTAGGACTGATGCATTATGATGCATTGGAAAGATAGCAAACAATCATAAATAAAATGCACTTCTAAGCTAGAGCATTCATTTTTACATGTTCAAATTTACTTTATATTCTCAAGTTCATGCTTTAACTTATTCAATGTAAAAGTACTTAATCATTTCTGCTAGATTTACTTCACCACTAAATCAGAGAAGATGCATTGCATGTTTACAGGGAAATATATCAAACATGGCTAGGGATAAATAATAAGACTCATTTACTTTGGTTTGAACTTTGCCTCAAATTCACAAACCGCAGAGTTTTATGATCTCATCTTTACTTGGAGTCGATGTCAATACTCTTGGCAGTTCCAGCCCTTAAAACTCGCAGACTCACAGACAGTCTGCTGACCACTCCTGTGATGGGCTTCCACTGCAGTTTTCTGACCTCAACTATGTTGTTAGTTAGTTGTTTTCACTGTTAAAGCCACCTCTGCTCACTGGGACTTTGGTTGTTTCTGTGACTTGGCTAAAGGTTGTCGGACAGAATTAGAGACTCAAAGTAATGCCAGAGAGAGGCTTGGAAAAAAATGCACGTTCCGGGCAGAGATCCCAACCTGGAGTTACTGCTCATATGTGGAAAAATGATTATCAGAATCCATATCAGATGTTTGTTGGTATTGATCGCACTCATTCCTGGTAGAGCTGCTGAAGTGATTAATTAAATAAACCTCAATAACTAACTTGGAAAAGAAGTTACTGTTGAACGCATTTGGCCGCAGGACCTGAAATTCCTGCATTCTTCTATTTGACCACAGACTTGGGAAAGAGCAGCAGTGATATTGCACCAGTGAACCAAAATGCATTTCCATTATTCACTTGCACATAACTGGTCTGAATAATATCTGCAATGGGTTTTTTTCTTTGTTTAATACAAAACAGAATAAACATTTGTTTGTTACAAAATAAAGCAGTGTTTCAGATTTCATGTTGATTTTGTTGAATGTAGCATTAAGTCTTACTTAATCAGCTGTGTTGTAGATGACTGCCTGACTCGCCGTCTGTTTATATTTCATACGGGTAGCAGGTATACACATTAACAATTTAAAGTCTTTCTATTACAGGAAAACAGACAAAATAATGATGACTCATCTTGCATTTAGGGTTGTATACACATTTTGGTTCAATCAAATGCACTCTATATTGTTAATAGCAAGAAGCAAATTATGGTTCAGCACTGGGATGTTAAAAAATCTTTTTTTTTTTTTTTTTTTTAAACACATGCCTTTTGATATGTCCCACTGTCAATTTTTTAAATAGGAAATGTTTCAACACAGGAAAGAAAACTGCACTGGTCTAGACTTTTTTTTTTTTTTTTTATATTTTATTTTTAAAAATATTTATTTTATTATTTTATTTTTATTTTATTATTTTATTTTCATTTTTTTACATTATTTTATTATTTTATTTTTATTGTATTATTTTATTTTCATTTTCATTTTATTTTTCAAATATTTATTTTATTATTTTATTATTTTATTTTTATTTTATTATTTTATTTTCATTTTCATTTTATTTTAAAAATATTTATTTTATTATTTTATTTTTATTTTATTATTTTATTTTCATTTTCATTTTATTTTAAAAATATTTATTTTATTATTTTATTTTTAAAATATTTATTTTATTATTTTATTATTATTTTATTTTATTTTATTAACCCACATGCCGTTCCAAACTCTTATGCTGTTATTTTCCCCCCTCTCTGTAGCGCAAAAAGAGAATATTTCAAGAATGTCATTTTTCACAGTCATTTTTCTGCATATTGTTGGTGAATGCAATTTTATTTTTTATTTTTTTCATTCTTTAAAAAAATTTCTCCTTTGGTTTTTCTCAGGGTGGAAAAAATAGCATGGATGTCTGCTATGACCAGACTGTGAACTTTCCCTTTAAATATGTTAATTAAAGCAATATCGCTTGAAGCGCTGTGATGTGATTGGTTGTTACTCCTCCCCCTGTTTGTTCTGATTGGTTGGTTTGGTGGTCAGTCAGCAGCCCACAACCGTTAGTGCCACAAGTTCTTTTGACGAGGGGAAAAGTGAATCACAAACTGCGCCTCATTGATAGAAGAGCTGCAGAAACTGGTGAAATTAAACACTGAAACTGAGAGAAACAAGCTGTTCTTTTCTACAAACGGTTCTTTGACGGACGGAAACTACACGCTCTTGACAGTGACGCTTTCACGATGTTGCAGGTATGAAATATTCTGCATTCCATCACCTGTTTAAAGGGACAAAGGGCCATTTTATTATTTTTATTTTTTTTGCTCAAATGCGACTTCTACTTTTCATTGCTACTTTGAGTTTAAGTAACACCCGCATTAGTCATGTATGTATTTTTCTTTTCGTTGCTTTATATGATTTAAACAGGAGTTTGTGGAGCTGGTATTGCAACTGCAGCACATGTAG
>JAVLUX010000065.1:1860000-1900000 GCA_032164185.1 Moxostoma hubbsi
CCATGCTGATCCTAGCTAGTCAGGCTGGTCAGGATGGTCTTAGCTGGTCAAGATTGTCTTTGTTGCTCAGGATGGTCTTAGCTACTCAGTGTGGTCTTAGCTGGTTTGGATAGTCTTAGCTGGTCAGGCTGGTCTTAGTTTTTCAGGCTGGTCTTAGCTGGTCAGGCTGGTCTTATCTGGTCAGGATGGTCTTAGCTACTCAGTGTGGTCTTAGCTGGTCAGGCTAGTCATGCTGCTCTTATCTAGTCAGGCTGGTCAAGGTGGTCTTAGTTGGTCAGGGTGGTCTTGGCTGGTCAGGATGGTCTTAGCTATTCTCCCAGCCTGACCAGCTTAAGCTGGTTTTAGCTGGTCTTTTTTCAGCAAGTATGTATAGTCTGTAAAATAATGTCTGCAACATTTTTGATATGAAGTGACTTTTAAATTCCTCTGTAGATCCCTGTGCCAAACCTCCAAAAGAGAGACAAAGACAGACAGACCCTGTCCGTGCAGAATAAAACAACTTTTATAAGGTTACTAAAATGGAGACTTCATCTCACATGAGTGGTCGATTTTATCCATATATTAAAGTGCAATTTTAATTATTTTGATTTGGGAGTCACCGTCTTGTGTGTGTGGAACGTCAAGGACCCTCTATGCCAGCTTGATCATCTCAGCGGTGACTATTTCTTTACACCGGGCAAGTGTGCGTCCCTCATTGAGCAGCTCGTGATGAGCGCTGGTCGTGTGGAGGGCTTGTCCGGGCTGCGTGCTTCTGCTGACTAGCGCTGTTTAGTCACAGTAAGATTTGGCATGCAGCTATGAAGGACTTCAACATGTCGATAATTCATACTCCTGTCTCTCGCTGTCGCTCGCGTGCAAGTGAGTGATTATTACAAATGCCACAAACAATAATTTGCGGATCCCTTGCGGTACAACCGCGGACCTCCTGGTGGTCGTGTTGAGACCACCATCCCTGTTGAGGACCCTTGCTCTAGGGGGGTCCGGTGTCGTCTCATGGGGAAAACTATGGTTGCTGAGGTATTAGGGAGGCCAGCAGGGGGTGCTCACCCTGTGGTCTGTGTGGGTCCCAGCACCCTAGTATAGTGACAGGGGCACCATCCTTCACTTGAGAGTTAAACTAAGGTCCTGACTCTCTGTGGTCATTAAGGATCCCAGGGCACTTCTTGTGAAGAGTAGGGGTGTAACACTGTTGTCCTAGCCAAATCCCCTCCATTGGCCCATCTATCATGGCCTCCTAATAATCCCCATCTATAAATAGGCTCTCCCAGCCGGTGTGTGGGGAGTGCACTGGCGCACTATGTCTGCCGTGGCATCATCCAGGTGGATGCTTCACACTGGTGGTGGGTGAAGGGAGTCCCCGTTCACTGTGGAAAGCGCTTTGAGTGTCAGAAAAGCGCTATATAAATGTAACGTTCATTCAAAAAATAATTTCGACTTGTCCCTACTTTAAAACAAGCAAAAATCTGTGTTACAGTGAGACACTTACAATGGAAGTCAATGGGGGCAATCCGTAAATGTTAAAATACACACTTTCTAAAGTATACACACAAGACCAGGGACTTAAAAAAACATGTTTTTCGTTTCCCGGCAGCATCAAATATTTATCAATACATCATATCTAACAATAATTCAGTGAAGACTCGGAAACAACTGAGAAAAGTACTTTGTACATCTAATAATGTTTTCCTTGTATCTGAATTAGCGTGCATGTACACTATATAGTAATTATATAGTTGTTAAAAAGGTCGTCATTCGCAGAATATGATATCTACAACAGACAATTATGCAAAGCAGCTTCCTTCAGGTTCAAAGCACATGTTTCATTTTTTGGGGGCAACATGAAGTGGTGTAGTTCCTAAAATATACTGACCAGCTAAGACCACTCTGACCATCTATGATCATGCTGACCAGCTAAGACCACCCTGACCAGCTCAGACCACCCTGACCAACTAAGATCACCCTGACCAACTAAGACCAGCTAAGATCAGCCTGACTAGTTAAGATCAGCATGACTAGCATGACCAGCTCAGACCACCCTGACCTACTAAGACCACCCTGACCAACTAACACCAGCTAAGACCAGCCTGACCAGCTAACACCAGCTAAGACCACCCTGACCAACTAACACCAGCTAAGACCACCCTGACCAGCTCAGACCAGCCTGACTAGTTAAGACCAGCCTGACCAGACATTATCATTATGCATGTAAACATGATGTTAGTGTGATAAAATCACGTACTATCCTTTTCTGTGTGAAGTTATAGCCAATTTTACAACATCGTTGCTATGGCTACATATCATTGTAAACCCTAAAACGACTGTAAAAATGTTGAATTCAACATAACAGCTCAAACGAAAAATTAATGTAAGTGCTTTTTATAAAATTATAAGCTTCACATTTCTGACTTTAAACCCTCCAAACAATGGACCCCATTGACTTCCATTGTAAGTGTCTCATCTGATCCTCCATTTGTGCTTTTTTTAATGGAAAGGAGGGACGAGTTGAAATCATTTTTTGTGGGGATCAACTTTGTGCCCCAAATGCTGTCGATTGAGCTCAACTTGAAATGAGTCTGTAATGTTCCTTTAACCAGCTGAATGTGTTTTTCACTCTTGCAGTGAAAATAAACTCATTTGTACCCAGCTGAATGTACTTAAACCAGCGGGTCTTAGCTAGTTCACACTGCTCCTCAGCTGATTGGCAAGCCAGTCCCATCAACTAAAAATTGGCAAACAACTTCCAAAACCAACCTGGGAAACCATCTAACCAGTTTAGGCCAGTTTTCGCTGTTATTTTTCTTTTCCACAGGGCATCCATCACTCTCCTCGCTCTAATATCATGCGCTAGTAAAGCAAGTCTTTTTTCGATTAAGTTCTGTATGAATGGCAGATGAAGTCACATGTAAATATTTATTCCCAGTCAAATGGGCCAATGAGAACGCAACGCAAAGCTGCACTTCACACGAATACCATCTGCTATTTTGGGCCCGTCCCGTTGTTTTTATTCCCTGTTGACAGAGCCCGAATAAGGGCCGATACACAGGGCAGCATTGTGTGTGAGAACGACACATTGAAGTGAGACGAGAGAGAAACCGATTGAAAGATAGACAGTGACCCAAAAGCTCTCTCTCTCTATCTCTCTCTCGCTCTCTCGCTCTCTCGCTCTCTCTCTCTCTCTCTATCTCTCTCTCGCTCTCTCGCTCTCTCGCTCTCTCTCTCTCTCTCTATCTCTCTCTCGCTCTCTCGCTCTCTCTCTCTCTCTCTCTCTCTCTCTCGCTCTCTCTCTCTCTATCTCTCTCTCTCTCGCTCTCTCTCTATCTCTCTCTCTCTCTCTCTCTATCTCTCTCTCTCTCTCTCTCTCTCTCTCTCTCTCTCTCTCTCTCTCTCTCTCTCTCCACTGTATTTCTAGGCGGAGTTGGTTTTCCTGGAATTATCTGGGGCAGCTTTTCCTGTTGTGTGGACTGCTACTTGCCATGCGCTTCTCCCCAAGCGTGTGTTTGTGTGTGTGCGTGCAGCATTCTGTAATAGCCACAACTTCGGATTAACGTGTTATGGACGAGCGCACCATCTGGAGTTCTTGCCCTGACACACGAGGGGTTTTTGTCCGTGTGAAACAAGCTTTCTGAAATCTGTACAGAAGTTCGTCCTGGAAATGGCTCTGGAGTGCACAGTGATGCGAAATCCATCGGTGGGTGAAACGGCTGCGTGCGTTCTGTGTGTGACGACGTGGTGCATGCGTGTCTTGCACTGGCTACATGTGGGGAGTTGACATGTTCTGCCGCTCTCCATTGAAAACGATCGTAAACGGCATCTTTTAGAAATAATGATTATGCTTGCAGCTTTTAATGTAATATTTGTAATTCTAAAAATTCAAGTGTCCCTCCTCAGGCATTTTGGGCTGTGTTTTGTTTTGTTTAATAGCAGTTTTGAGGTCAGTAATATGTTTGTATAATGGAAAATGTCACAGTTTGACGTGTTGATGGGCTTTTTTGTAGTTAGATGAAAAATTGGGGTTTTTATACTTTATGCTTAATAATGGACATCAGAAATAACTATTACAACTTGAAAATGTGTGAGACTGGTCTTGACCGCTTTGTGCAGCAGCTATACAGGGTTTAAAGTGGAATTTCGTAATTTTGGGCTTTGATTTGTTCTGTTTAATTGTGATTCTGAAGTTAGTTAAATATTGTGAATTGGTGCAATGGTAGATTATAACAATTTGAGCATAAAGATGAATGTGCATGCGTTTGAGAATGTAGCTTTTTTTGTTTTCATGTAAACAAGGAAATCAAGGATTGTCTGTATAAAAGAGTTGGCATGATCAGTGTCACTAATTTGCTTACTTTTGATTAATTGCCTAAAATTAGGGCAGACTTTTAAATACAGAAAAGTTAGGTCATAAAATGGTTTATTTCCAGGTTTAAATGGAAAAAAATGGTCTCAGACTTGTACAGTATAAACAAATATTCAAATATTCAGTATAAGTATAAATGGATGAAGTATAATTTTTGTATTTATTCGGCTGCCACGATTATGACATTTGGCTGATGATTAATTGTTTAGCAAATAATTGCGATTATGACGATTAATTGTCTGCTTTAGGGCTTTCACGATTAATTTAAGCGTTCTTCGTAATCTTAAAGCTTTACATATTTAACCTTCAAATATATAAATCAAGTAATAAAATAGGCTTTAAAACTACATTAATGACAAACTATTTTTTAAATATCAAAATATTTCTAAATATATATATCTCTCTTTTTGGTCAACTTTTTCGTTTTGGTCAATTTGACATTTACACTGTTGTTTTTGGAACTCAATTTTTATATATATATAAAATTATATGTTGATATATGTATATATCTCAATAAAATACATAAAATGATATATATATATATATATACATTCCTCAAAATTAAATATAAATATATTAGGGCTGTCGATTTAACTCGTTAATTCACAAAAAATAACGCGTTAAAAAAATGTACGCAATTAATCGCGATGCCCCCGGTCTGTAATAAGGAAGATACCTGAGAAATGCTTGTAGTACCACCTGTTTACTCCAGGGGGCAGTAAGTGACACTTCAGCTGTATGAGCAACACACAGTTTATACAGTGAAGAAACACTTCAGCAGAACAACACAAACATGCGTTACATTCTTGCGTTCAAAACACTTGATGGAGCGCAAATCTGAACTAAGAGATCTCAAGATGTGTTGTAAGTATTAAACTATATTTAACTTCACACAGTGACCTAAAAGTGTATGTTAATGATGCACCCAAGACGCTACACAAGCATGTCTGATGCAGGTGTACATTGACGGGGTCCTTAAACAAGCCCTCATAATAAATCTCCAACTGATTGACAAATTCACTTGTGTAATGGATTACTGTGAACTGTGTGTCAATGATTGACTTATGATCAATAATATGGTAGTAAACAATACATTGTCTTCTAAAGCAGCTTTTTGTCTTATTAATGATTAACTTTTCTGCCACAAGAATGTAACGCATTTTAATTATCTGAATATTTATATATATATATATATATATATATATATATATATATATATATATATATATATATATATATATATATATATATATATATATATATATATATTATACACACACACACACACACATACAATTTAATATTTAAAGATAACCATGTATAATTATTTCATCATTATATATTGAGTTATTGTTATATGAGGGGCTTTCTCAGCGTATATTTGTATATGCGATTAATTAATCGGGACACCATGTAATTAATTCGATTAAAAACATTTATCGATTGATTAGTTTGTATTGTCGCAGGAGTTTGGCGCGAGCACTGCTGATCAAGTGCATCAAGAGCACTTGAGAAGCGTTTCACACACTCTTCCGGGCAGGAGCTGCTCTGGTTGATGCCAACGGTGCGACTCAGTGATGCCCGGAGACACACAAATGCGCCGTTGATGGCATCTATATGTATATGTCTTTTCGTGATTCGGTTATCTCAAATAAATCAGACAGTTATTTAATAGCCTAATCGCAACTAACTATTCGTTTCCTTCTCAAACTGTTTTTGTGCATTTGTTTTACTGATATATACAGAAATATACTTGGCGCAAGAACGCACAGAATCGAGCTTGAGTAGCTTGAAGCTTCTGTGCACGACCTCAGCTGGAGTAGGCAATGTTTTGGCCTTCTGTGCCCTTCTGTGACCTTCGAGGGTTTAGAAACAGTCGCTCAGTGAATGTGCCAACAGTAATTGCTGTATCTTCACTCAGATTCAAAGGCCATTGTGTAGTAATGAGCTTTAGGTTCTTTTCACACTTAATGAGTGGATGAAGACAATTCATGGGCAGATTCCATCTGCTTGCAGCTGCGGTCAGACATTGTCAGAAACAAAGACGTAATGTTCTCGCTGCAGATCTGTTCTGCTTGACTGACCCGTCGAGCCACAGAGGCACTGTCTGGATATGAATTTGGGCGTGTCTGTCCGAGCAATGGTTGATGATAAACTGGTTTATTTGCAATAGAGCGAAACAGTGCCCGGCCATTTTGTCATCATTTCTCCCATATTTTTTTTCATCGAGATTTCATACAATTTAGCATCAACAGTTTTGAACCAAACTAACCATCTCCGACAACTGTTGGTTTAAAGTGGTTGTTTATAAGTATAGAAACAAGTTATTTTAAGAGAGAATATTCAGATATATACAGTGCAAATATGTAAGTAGTTTCAGAGTATTGGGAGATCGACTTGATTGCGCCATTCAAAGTGGGTCATTGAGGTCGCTGCAGAGCTCTTTTGGTGCACTTTGTTCGCCACGACTCCCTGATTGGTGGATTTCCTTCTCGGGAACATGGGTAGTGTAGTTATTCATCAAAAAACTATCTTTTAACAATAACATTAAAATAATGCAGACTGATGGTTTCAACAGAAACACATACCTGATAGGTAACGTACAATCAGCCGGTTGTATCACAAAATAAATCCAGATGTGGAAGGGTCTTGTATCACCTTGAAGGGGTTTACTTTGCGACAACAACTGGCTGACTGGACATATTCCGGCTTATTACATGGCTACTAACCAAATAAATAAATATATATACATGATGATATAATATTGATTTGCGCTGAAATTATGTAATTATGTGAGAAGCAATCGCTGAAGAGCTGAATTCTACCCCCCGTTTGCGTCAGAGTTCTGTTGGTTTATTTTGCGAAATTGACCATCTGACTGCTCATTATTCAGCTTATTTCAAGACTACTTGCACAATAAATGGAAACTAAATATTGATTTGCGGTGAAATTATGTAATTATGTGAGAAGAAACAATCGCTGAATTCCAACCCCCGTTTGCATTAGAGTTCTGTTGATGTTTATTTTGCAAAATTAACAATCTGACTACTCCTTATTCAGCTTATTACAAGACTACTTGCACAATCAATGAAAACTAAATATTGATTTGCATTGAAATTATGTAATTATGTGAGAAGAAACAATCGCTGAATTCCAACCCCCGTTTGCATTAGAGTTCTGTTGATGTTTATTTTGCAAAATTACAATCTGACTGCTCCTTATTCAGCTTATTCCAAGACTACTTGCCAAATAAATAGGAACTAAATATTGATTTGCATTGAAATTATGTAATTATCTGAGAATAAATCGATCGCTGAAGAGCTGAATTCCACCCCCCGTTTGCGTCAGAGTTCTGTTGGTTTATTTTGCGAAATTGACAATCTGACTGCTCCTTATTCAGCTTATTACAAGACTACTTGCACAATCAATGGAAACTAAATATTGATTTGCGTTGAAATTATGTAATTATGTGAGAAGAAAGCAATCGCTGATTTCTAACCCCCGTTTGCGTCAGAGATCTGTTGATGTTTATTTTGCGAAAATTACAAACTGACTGCTCCTTATTCATCTTATTACAAGACTACTTGCACAATCAATGGAAACTAGATATTGGTTTGTGTTGAAATTATGTAATTATGTGAGAAGAAAGCAATCGCTGAAGAGCTGAATTCCACCCCCCCTTTTGTGTCAGAGTTATGTAGGTTTATTTTGTGAAAATTACAATCTGCCTGCTTATTATTCAGCTTATTACAAGACTACTTGCCAAATAAATAGGCACTAAATATTGATTTGCCCGGATGACCAGTCTGATGTGACTTAATCCTGGGATGTGCAGTTGTTACTCAGAAATATCTGACCACTAGATGGCGCCACTGACCAATCAGAGTCGTGCAATCCAGAGACCTGTGCAATAACATCGATTAGCGACCTCAGAGCTCACTGTATGTCTGTCTTTGAAGGTTTTTACTTCCAGAACCAGACAGTTGCATGTTATTCTATTTGGAGCCATTAGTGGTGTAAAATTTAGATGGTAAGCCCAAAAATGCAACTTCTGTTTGTTCAAACCTGTATGACTTTCTGTCTTCCATGAATGAAAACTTCTGTAGCTTCATGAGATATCGTAAGATACAGTTTTCTTTCACTTTTTAGATGCACAATTTAAGGCAACAAACTTTAGACCGATTTTTCCCAGTTTTACTCTCATGTAAGATGCTTCAGTTTGTCTCTTTGTTTTGTCCCACTGATGATTTTATTTGTCTTTAGACGGCTAAACAGCTTCCCTGGGTTTCGCTGACGTCTGCATCGCTTCACTGAAGATGGACACACTGGAGTCAGAGTTGACTTGCCCAATCTGTCTGGAGCTTTTTGATGACCCTTTACTGCTGCCTTGTGCCCACAGTCTGTGCTTCAACTGTGCTCACCGTATCCTAGAGTCCCACTCCGGTGCATTCGACGAGTCTACTCAAACATTCACTGCATTCCAGTGTCCCACCTGCCGTTATGTCGTCACACTCGACTTGCAGGGCCTAGACGGACTCAAACGCAACGTCACTTTGCAGAACATCATTGACCGCATCCAGAAGGCCTCTTTGAGTGGACCCAACTCTCCGGACGAAACTCGCCGCTGCGATCAATTCCCCTCGGGCATGGACGATTGCACGGTCATGACTACATCATGCGAGCCGGTCCGGTGCCAGTTCTGCGAACAGGACCCTCCGCAGGATGCGGTAAAGACTTGCATTACCTGCGAGGTGTCGTACTGCCAGGAATGCCTTCGGGCGACTCACCCAAACAAGAAGCCCTTCACGGGTCACCGTCTAACAGAACCGCTACCGGACTCGCGTCTCAGAGGACTGGCCTGTTCGGAGCATGGAGAGGAGAAGGTGAACATGTACTGCATGACGGATGAACAGCTGATCTGCTCATTGTGTAAACTGGTGGGGCATCATCGCGAGCATCAGGTGTCGTCGCTAGGAGAACGATACGACAAGCTCAAGGTAAGACACATTGTCTTATTTTAAAACATATTGTTCTGACTCTAAATTCTGATTAGATGAGCCGCGTTCAAATCCAATGTGATGCAGATAAACACGTGTTATTATTGAGTCACTTCGCACAAGTAGGGCTCGAGCAATATAACCGTTTTACTGATTAATCAGTGCAGATAGATGCATTTGGAACTATCGGTTATTGGCAAAAACCAACACTGATAGTTTGCCGATAGTCCTTATTTGTGTATGTGTGCGTCAGCACATACATCATGTAGGTATGTCCCGATACTGGTATTGGAATCGGGTCCAATACCACGCCCATGTACAGTACTTGTGCTCGTAAAAATGCTCCGATACCAAAAACTGATCCCATCTGAAGTACGAATGACATTACGTAAACAATCAGTCCACAAATTAAAATCACTTTATGTCATGAGATTATTTAACTTCAAAAGTTGTGATTTAATGAGATAAAAATATAGTCTGCATGTGCTGCGTGCTTCAAATGTTTAGTGTTTCCACGTAGCGACTGCTTTTCTGGATTGAGACGCTACCGCAATAGCAGCACAGCAACACTTCAAAATAAAAGCTCAATTGAAATGGAAAAAATACCTTCAAAAACTGGCACGCATGGACCTCTTAGACATTGGTGTGACATCCAAGAAAGCTGCACGATTGATTACATTGAAACTGAAATCGAGGTGTGATGTTGTACGAGTTTAATCAGAATGATTGCGCTCCCTTTCTCCATTGCGATTGGAGACCCGCTTGTGGTATAGACAAACAGTTTTGCGAAACACGCGGAAATACACGCCTGGTTTTGACTTCATAATGTGTATGTTATAAAACATAGAAAATAGCAGGAAAATGCAAGTTATGGGCTGGAGCGAAACGACCCTTAAGCGCATCAAACAGCACAAGCTCTCTTTCAGCGTAACTGATGCAGCAACAGCTCCACTATAAACTGTGTGCTTATTATGATCTTCTATGAAGTGTATATAATGTGCTGTCATGCGATGGACATCTTGCTTCCTGTTTTTTCCACTTCAAGTTTTATCATGCAACTCATGTTTCACTGGGCTGTTAGGAGATGTCACTGATGGAGCTTCTCCATGCTCGCCACACATAACTAATCGATAATGACATTTATTGTTGATTATTTTCATTATCGATTTTATGGATTGGTTATTGCAGCCCTAATATGAAGCATGGACATTACTGAACATTTGTTTATAACCTTTATAGACTTTTTTTAGGGAGCCTAAAGTGGTTATTAAAGATTCATAAACACACTTCTGAAGACACGCAAACATATATGTACAGTGGCAAGAAAAGAGTATTTGGTCCCATTTCCATTAATTGCTCAAAAAATTTTATCTCATCTTCATCAAAGTCACTAGCAACACACAAACAATTATAATCTTTCATGGCTTTATTGAACACATCCCATTAATCATTCACAGTGCTGTGATGTGTAAAATGTAAGTGAACCTTTGGATTTAATAACTGGTCAATCCTCCTTTGGTTGCAATAACCTCAAACAAGCATTTCCAGTAGCTGCGGATTAGACCTTGGGGCAGGGAGGATGCACACCTGGCCCCTAATCAGGCTAATCAAGCACTCGAGAGGGATAAGGGCGAACGGAGGCGGCAGTTCCAGAGAGAGAGAGTGAGTTATGGGCAGCTGCGTGGCATTTTTATTATTAAAATATTAGTTAAATTGTTAAGCCGATGCCATAGCTTGATCCTTGGCCACTCCTCCATCCTCTAGTGGATGACAGCTGTGCCTCCCCGGGTGGATTGGAGGCAGTCCTCCAGCCCCTGGCGGACGGAATGCCCCACCGCATTTTCGGTGGACGGAAGGGCTCTCCCCCACCTCTGGCAGTGGTTCTCCCACTCCAGTCGTTCAGCCAGGAGCCCCTCCACGCTCGTGGTCGGCGGTCCTCTCGACCCCGCCACGTTCTAGCAGCTGTAGGGGTCTCCTCCAACCCTGGCAGTGGCCCTGACTGCTCCAGGCAGTTAGCTAGGAGCCCCTCCTCCCATCGTGGTCGGCGGCCGTTCCTCCGATCTCAGGCGGCCGGGTTCTTCCGTCCCCCAGGCGATGGCCATGGCTGCTCCATTGAGGAGGATGGTAGTGGCAAGGATTCTACTACAATGTGTCCCGGTTTGCGGCACCAGTGTAACACACTTAGATGGAAAGGAGGATGCGAGAACCAGCTTAACAATATACTGTAAATAATATTTTAATAATAAACTTAAACAAAAAAACAAACACATGCTGGGCAGCTGCCCGTAACCCTCTCTCTCTGGAACTGCCGCCTCCGGTCACCCTTATCCCTCTTGAGGGCTTGCCAGCCACAGACCTGCAAAGCGTTCAGAAGGAATTTTGGATCATTCTTCCTTCCAGAACTGCTTCAGCTCATCTCTACTCTTAGGATGTCTGGTGTCTCTCTTGAGGTCATTCTACAGCATCTCTATTGGGTTAAGGTCTGGGCTCTGACTGGGACACTCCAAAAGGTGAATTTTCTTTTTTTGATGACATTCTGTAGCCACCCTGACATTATCTTGTAGGATATCTTGATAAACTTGGAAATTCATATTTCCCTCTATGATGGCAAGTGTTCCAGGCCCCAAATCATGATACTCCCCCCAATGTATGTAGTGCTGCATGTTCTTCCCAAACAGTTCAACCTTCATTTCAACAGTCCACAAAACATTTTCCCTGTAGCGTTGTGGAGTGCCAAGGAGCGTGTAGTCTGTTTTTGTTGGAAAGCAGCTTCCTTAGTTACGTCCTGCCATGAACACCATTCCTGTTTAATGTTTTCCATATAATAGACTCATGAACAGAGATGTTAACCAGTTCCAATGATTCCTTCAAGTCTTTATCTGTCACACTAGGGCTCTTTTTTTACCTCATGGGGCATTCTGCGGTGTTCCTTTTGAGTCATCTTGGCTGGACGGCCACTTCTAGTGAGAGTACCTATAGTACTAAATCATCTCCATTTATAGACAGTTTGTCTAACTGTGGACAGATGAATATCTAACGGCCACTTCTAGTGAGAGTACCTATAGTACTAAATCACCTCCATTTATAGACAGTTTGTCTAACTGTGGACAGATGAATATCTAACGGCCACTTCTAGAGAGAGTACCTATAGTACTAAATCATCTCCATTTATAGACAGTTTGTCTAACTGTGGACAGATGAATATCTAACGACCACTTCTAGTGAGAGTACCTATAGTACTAAATCATCTCCATTTATAGTCAGTTTGTCTAACTGTGGACAGATGAATATCTAACGACCACTTCTAGTGAGAGTATCTATAGTACTAAATCATCTCCATTTATAGACAGTTTGTCTAACTGTGAACAGATGAATATCTAACAGCCACTTCTAGTGAGAGTACCTATAGTACTAAATCATCTCCATTTATAGACAGTTTATCTAACTGTGGACAGATGAATATCTAACGGCCACTTCTAGTGAGAGTACCTATAGTACTAAATCATCTCCATTTATAGACAGTTTATCTAACTGTGGACAGATGAATATCTAACGGCCACTTCTAGTGAGAGTACCTATAGTACTAAATCATCTCCATTTATAGACAGTTTGTCTAACTGTGGACAGATGAATATCTAACGGCCACTTCTAGTGAGAGTACCTATAGTACTAAATCACCTCCATTTATAGACAGTTTGTCTAACTGTGGACAGATGAATATCTAACGGCCACTTCTAGAGAGAGTACCTATAGTACTAAATCATCTCCATTTATAGACAGTTTGTCTAACTGTGGACAGATGAATATCTAACGACCACTTCTAGTGAGAGTACCTATAGTACTAAATCATCTCCATTTATAGTCAGTTTGTCTAACTGTGGACAGATGAATATCTAACGACCACTTCTAGTGAGAGTATCTATAGTACTAAATCATCTCCATTTATAGACAGTTTGTCTAACTGTGAACAGATGAATATCTAACGGCCACTTCTAGTGAGAGTACCTATAGTACTAAATCATCTCCATTTATAGACAGTTTGTCTAACTGTGAACAGATGAATATCTAACGGCCACTTCTAGTGAGAGTACCTATAGTACTAAATCATCTCCATTTATAGACAGTTTGTGTAACTGTGGACAGATGAATATCTAACGGCCACTTCTAGTGAGAGTACCTATAGTACTAAATCATCTCCATTTATAGACAGTTTGTCTAACTGTGGACAGATGAATATCTAACGGCCACTTCTAGAGAGAGTACCTATAGTACTAAATCATCTCCATTTATAGACAGTTTGTCTAACTGTGGACAGATGAATATCTAACGACCACTTCTAGTGAGAGTACCTATAGTACTAAATCATCTCCATTTATAGTCAGTTTGTCTAACTGTGGACAGATGAATATCTAACGACCACTTCTAGTGAGAGTATCTATAGTACTAAATCATCTCCATTTATAGACAGTTTGTCTAACTGTGAACAGATGAATATCTAACGGCCACTTCTAGTGAGAGTACCTATAGTACTAAATCATCTCCATTTATAGACAGTTTGTCTAACTGTGAACAGATGAATATCTATGGCCACTTCTAGTGAGAGTACCTATAGTACTAAATCATCTCCATTTATAGACAGTTTGTCTAACTGTGGACAGATGAATATCTAACGGCCACTTCTAGTGAGAGCACCTATAGTACTAAATCATCTCCATTTATAGACAGTTTGTGTAACTGTGGACAGATGAATATCTAACGGCCACTTCTAGTGAGAGTACCTATAGTACTAAATCATCTCCATTTATAGACAGTTTGTCTAACTGTGGACAGATGAATATCTAACGGCCACTTCTAGTGAGAGTACCTATAGTACTAAATCATCTCCATTTATAGACAGTTTGTCTAACTGTGGACAGATGAATATATTCAAGATAACATTGTATCCTCTTCCAGCTTCTAGTTTTTCTGAAATCTATTTTTTGCGAGGCACGTCAGCAGATGCTTCTTGTAAATAGCGAATCTCAGCTGCCTGCAAATCTGAGACCGTCAACCCGCACATCTTATCAAGTGGCTTGTTGATCGGGTTGCCACGGAGACATAGCGGATGTGGAAGCATCCACGCTCAACTCTTCACGCGCCCCACCAAGAAAGAACCACATTATAGTGACCACGAGGAGGTTACCCCATGTGACTCTACCCTCCCTAGCAAATGGGCCAATTTGGTTGCTATGGAGACCTGACTGGAGTCACATGCCCCTGGATTCGAACTAGCGAACTAGCCAGCCTCTTTACCACTGAGCAATCCAGGCCCCCTGCAATTGGATGCCAGGATTGCAAACTCCTGACTCCAGACAAAACTCTCTTTTTTATCCTTTGAAAGCGTAACATAGTGAATGGTAGACAATAAGTGGAAAGTCATGCAGAACGGATGAAAAGGGGAAGTCAGACAGTTTCCTCTTGTTGAAAAGTGTGTTCGCTTCTACACCTTTGGTTTTGAGAGACACGTTTCCTTCCTGAGAAAAAAAGAAGATTGTTGGGAATGAGTGGTGAAAGTGCTTGAACTCAGCGACTTTTTGAACAGCACTCCAACGCCACTGTAATTATTTCCACTCGGATTTGTCAGATGGTTGTACTTGGTCTGTGCTTCGAAAGCAGTTTTGGCCAAAATGAGCATTGCCGTATTTACTGCAGTAATATCAGACGAGATTAGCTTTTTTTTAACATGCCCATCTACAATAACATATTCCTTTATATTTTCAGAGAGCTTGAAAGATAGAATGAGTCCTGCATTTCATCTGCCCACTGGAAGTCCTCTGGGAGTCCCATTTTAAATATTAAACTCAGAATTTTAGCCATTTTATTTTTATAACAGTAACACAAAGATGCAAATGTCATTTTTTCCCTATTGAAGGCTTCACTTGATTGGTCAGTGTTTCACATGCTTGATCTAACCCATTTTGAGATTTTTCAGAAAATCGAATCCCACCTAACAATAGGTACTCTTTAGAAACACCTTCCTCAACTATTCTTTGGCTTTTAACACAGGAACATATCACGTATAAATGATTTAGTGGAGTGGGTTTGGATAAAAGCATCTATTTCTGTGCAGGCTGAGGCACTTTGAAATGCCACTGTGAAAATTCTGTGAACTTAATAAGGTGCTGTAAGCAACGTTTCTATAACTTCGGTCAGATTTAGTCTTTGTTCAGAATAGAATACCAGCTTACTGTTGACTGAATACTTTGCAGTATATGCTGTACTCTGCCTACTATTTAAATAGCATGTGAAACAAAGCAGTATGCAACATAAAACACTGCATATATGGGTGTATTTTCATCTTTGCACACTGTGATTTTCTAGAAGTTATAATTCAATAACCACACTCTCACTAGTTTATTTTTATTTGTCTGCTAACAATGTTCACTTGTGTATGTACATGCATCAAAGGCCATTTATGTCATTTTTGTGTCATTTACGGCACGTATTTTCACACTTTTTTGCATAATTTGGCCGAATTACAACTTGATTGGAAATGGCAGCCAATAATAGTAATATTTCTTTAAAATTGATAGAAATCATTTTCAGTTTATTTCACTCTTTGTATGGATTGTCATAGTTTTAAATAATTAGTATTTTTATAATGGATTTTCATAGCTTAATATTGAAAGTCTGGGTCTGGGATGGAGATGGTCTGATATTGGTTTTTAATTACCAATGCGATACTGATTATTTTTGTTTAAAAGTGTCCAATAACAGTATACATAACCAATCTTGTTTTATTTCTGCTTTTAGGCACATTGACAACTTAATCATGTATCAATAACGAATATTGTTCATATTTACTTATCGGTAACCGCGATATTTAAGATCCGATAACTGGTTAACCCGTTAAACCCCCGCCGGCGGGTCGGCGCTATATTGCGAGAAAAGCTTACGCTTACAATGTTAAAGTCTCCTTCTATATTAGTCTAACATATGAGGTTTCATTTGAAAGGTTAGAATGTGAACTTTTCAGAGATAACATCACTTCTGCATTTATGTTACTTAAAACAACAAAGTAAAGCCTCAAAACCTTTATGTTGATAATTAGCGCCCCCTAGAGGTAATGGGGTAGAAATATTTTTCTGAAAATAAAATTCCTTAACTTGGCACCTAAATATGCATAAGTCATATATCAAATTAAAGCACTCATTCTCAGGAATGTGACTGTATAGATAATTTTTTTTGCAGTAATATCACAGTTCAAAAGATTGTCAAAAGATTCACAAAGTGAAATATGATTTCTGTAAGTCATCAAATACAAACATCTCTTTTATGCTCCGTTAATTGCTGCTGTAAGTGCCACATACCTAAAAACTTTATATTGACCTTTACCTTAGGAAGTACTCTAAAAAATGAGCCTTTGATTACTTCTCTGTGAGCTTGATTGTGTGAATAATCCAATGTTATATCTTAGATGTCCAGAACAAAATATGCCATCCAGAAGGAAAAGCATGCAAAACAAGTAATCAGAAAATGTTTTCAAATGTTGATGTTAGAATGTTATACATCATCGCAAAGGAGCGGATCTCACCTTTCTAATGACACCTAGATTGAGCTTGTAGTCCACTCAGAGGCCGAGATATTCAATGAAATAATGAGGGTGTTGCTTGAACTGAACATTAGACTGAATGTCTATGGATGAGCACATCTGTGAGGGATTAAATATGTTAGAGCGCCACCTACAGTTCACATCTGTGTATTGTGATGGAATGTGTTAGAGCGCCACCTACAGTTCACATCTGTGTATTGTGATGGAATGTGTTAGAGCGCCACCTACAGTTCACATCTGTGTATTGTGATGGAATGAGATGGTGAACATTTACATTTATGCATTTGGCAGACTTTAATCCAAAGTGACTTACAGTGCACTTATTACAGGGGAAATACCCCCCCACCCCCCACCCCCCCCCCCCCCCCCCCCCCGGTGGGGACCAAACCAGCAACCTTCTGATTACCAGTTATGTGCTTTAGCCCACTATGCCACCACTGCCACCACCACCACAGAAAAAAATATTTATCTGGTGCTTTCTGCCATCTAGTGGAATAAAATGAGACTTTTCAAAGTGAGTTCGAGTGAACAGAACCAGAATCACATGTTTACAAATTTAGGACAACAACAACAACAACAACAAAAAATAATCAAAATATTATAAACGCTTACAACATTATTGTCTTTTTATTATAGACAATTGTGCAATTAATCCACAGTATGTGTGTGCGGTGAGCTTTTAAATTGGAGTGTGAGAGTGTAAGTGCAAATGGGTCATTGACAAATAAGGTTGTCTGAGGTGATCGTTAGAAATATGACTTTAAAACACGTGTCAAGCTTACAGATGTAATCTTTGAGTTCATGTTATTTTTACAATTTGTTTGAAAAACATTTACATAATTTTTTGTGTAAAGCTGCTTTGAAACGATGCATTGATAAAAATGACTAGCCTTGCTAGGTGGTTGTTGTATATTATTTGCTGTATATAGGCTAACAGGGATGGCTGGATACCAAATACTCATTCGTGTGCATATTTCACTGTAATTGTAATTCCGAGAATGTAATTTCTAATGAAATCTCGGTAGTGTACTTTTGACTGCACATGTTAACGAGGATCCAATCTGATGTGACATCGCAGCTCACCAGATGGGCTTGATCTACTTTCATTTGTTCCAAATCCATCAGTCGCTTGATTCCCTCCCCCGCTGATGAGTCTTATCGCTCTGGGCTCAGATGATGTTGGAAACGCTTAGTGACGGATTGAAGCATCAGTCTGTGCTTTGGTCCCACTCTAAACAACAGAGCAGCAGCGTACAACATCAACAGGCAAAATCATGGCTGTAGGATGCTTTTTGTTCGTTTTTCCTGATTTCCTTTTGATGCATTTAGGTGTTGAAGTGTCATTTACATTTTTGCTGATATTGCTATTTTGCTGTTATTTTTCCACAGCAAATGTTGGACTCAAACCTCAGCAATCTGATCAAGAGGAATAATGAGCTGGAAAACCTGATGGGGAAGTTAATTCAGACCTGTCAACATGTGGAGGTAAAGACAGACACCTGGATTTATGCATACAGTCCTTTTGAACGATGCATGTTTATATTAGTCCTGTAGTGATTGAGATTAGTGACGCCAAACAGTAAAAATGGTTTAAATGTCCCGTAATGCATAAACGTTAACAGTTAATCACTTCATTATATCACTTGATGTGTTATGGGGGAAGTTGTCCTTGTTGTTGTTTACATTTGTGTTTATTTTTGCCTGCCATCTTCATTTCCATCTTTTGTTTGTTCATTTGTTTGTTTTGCTTTCAGCACAATGCGGCTCATCAGGAGAGCAAACTGACAGAGGAGTGTGATGTCCTCATAAACATCGTCCAGCAGAGACGGCAAATCATCAGCACTAAGATAAGAGAAGGAAAGGTAGTATCATAAACTATGACTTATGTACACACACACACACACACACACGACCAGTTAAAACACAACGACTCACTGTTGATTATTATTACTATTTTCCACATTTTAGGATAATAATGAAGACATCAAAACTATGAAATCACACAATAGAAAATTCTGTTCATGTCGAGTTATTCTAAAGCGGGAGAGAAACAAAAGGCTTTGAGAATTTCACCCAGAGGAAACTCGGTTTCCTTCCTTACGGCTCGTCGATGTCAAAGGTCACGTCTATATAGCCAAGGACAGAAAGACAGATGAGCTTGTTCATTGAACACTATAATGGGTTCATTGCTCAAACGTGAACCCTTTTGTCCTGTTTTTAAATCTGTTATTATATATATTAGGGCTGTCAATCAATTGCATTTTTTATTTGAATGAATTTCATCATGAATAATAAACAAATCAATCGCATATATAAATCAGGGCTGTCGAGTTAACACAATTAATTATGTTTTTTATATAATGAATCGCTCTGAATTAACATGTTACATGTTAAAAAAGCATGTTTTTATGTTTGCATATACAGAAATGCTCTCATAGATTGGTGAGAAAAATAACAATTTGCGGACTGAAACTTTTTACTTGTTAGTTTAATGGTAAAATGAAAGTTCGTCAAGCTTTATATACGTCTGGATGTTTAAAGGTACAATATGGAGGATTACTGGTTTTATTTATTCATCATAAATGAACCGTATACTATTATTAAGCCAGCACATACAAATCTGTGTTCTTGCTTTAACCCAGTTGTCTATGAGTTCTCATCTGGTAGTTCTTTTTGTGTTAGCCTATATGCTAATCATTGCTAATAGTTGTCGTTCTCATAATGTGTGTTTGTTTGTAGGTGGTTCGGTTGAGGAAGCTCGCTCAACAGATAGCTAACTGTAAACAGTTCATGGAGAGATCTTCATCTGTCATCTCGCAAACTGACCAAGTCCTGAAAGAGACCGATCATGCACGTTTTCTACAGACCGCAAAGAGCATCTCAGATAGGTGAAGAAGAAACACCACATGCAAAAAGCAAAGTCGACCAGACATTATGCCGAATGTCAAAAGTCTTCATGAAAGGGGTCTAATTAACATTGAACATAAATGATAGATCAAATAGGCTTAAAACTGCACGTTTTGTTGATTATTTTGAGGTAATTGCATCAACCTGTTATATTAGCATGTTTTAACCTAGCCTCTGTTTTAAATGTGGTTGTAGAGTTTCTATGGCAACAGCATCCTCACAGGTCCTGATCCCAGAGATAAACCTGAACGACACGTTTGATGCATTCACTCTGGACTTTAGCAGAGAGAAGAAACTGCTGGAGAGTTTGGATTATCTCACAGGTTTGTTCACTGATGGCAGCGTAATATTTGTTTTTTCGCCGACACCTTCAACATCTTTGGGGATAAAATTTGATGAGGATTGGACAACATTTGTAAGTGGAAGAGCAAAAGTAATAATGTCTATATTCAGATCTGTCTGTCTATCTGTCTTTCTGTCTGTCTGTCTGTCTGTCACTTTCTTTTTCTATCTGTCTGTCTGTCTGTCTGTCTGACTGACTGTCTGTCACTTTCTTTTTCCATCCATCCATCATCACTTTCTATCTATCGATCTGTCTGTCTGTCTGACTGACTGTCTGTCACTTTCTTTTTCTATCTGTCTGTCTGTCTGACTGACTGTCTGTCACTTTCTTTTTCTATCTGTCTGTCTGTCTGACTGACTGTCTGTCACTTTCTTTTTCTATCTGTCTGTCTGTCTGACTGACTGACTGTCTGTCACTTTCTTTTTCTGTCTGTCTGTCTGTCTGTCTGACTGACTGTCTGTCTGTCACTTTTTTCCATCCATCCATCATCACTTTCTTTTTCTATCTGTCTGTCTGACTGACTGTCTGTCTGTCACTTTCTTTTTCCATCCATCCATCATCACTTTCTTTTTCTATCTGTCTGTCTGACTGACTGTCTGTCTGTCACTTTCTTTTCCATCCATCCATCATCACTTTCTTTTTCTGTCTGTCTGTCTGTCTGTCTGACTGACTGTCTGTCTGTCACTTTTTTCCATCCATCCATCATCACTTTCTTTTTCTATCTGTCTGTCTGACTGACTGTCTGTCTTTCATTTTTTTCCATCCATCATCGCTTTCTATCTATCGATCTGTCTGTCACTTTCTTTTTCTATCTGTCTGACTGACTGTCTGTCTGTCTGTCACTTTCTTTTTCCATCCATCCATCATCACTTTCTTTTTCTGTCTGTCTGTCTGACTGACTGTCTGTCTGTCACTTTCTTTTCCATCCATCATCACTTTCTTTTTCTATCTGTCTGACTAACTGTCTGTCTGTCACTTTCTTTTTCCATCCATCCATCATCACTGTCTGTCTGTCTGTCTGTCTGTCTGACTGACTGTCTGTCTGTCACTTTCTTTTTCCATCCATCATCACTTTCTTTTTCTGTCTGTCTGACTGTCTGTCTGACTAACTGTCTGTCTGTCACTTTCTTTTTCCATCCATCCATCATCACTTTCTTTTTCTATCTGTCTGTCTGACTGTCTGTCTGTCTGTCACTTTCTTTTTCCATCCATCCATCATCACTTTCTTTTTCTATCTGTCTGTCTGTCTGTCACTTTTTTCCATCCATCCATCATCACTTTCTTTTTCTATCTGTCTGACTGACTGTCTGTCTGTCACTTTTTTTCCATCCATCCATCATCACTTTCTATCTGTCGATCTGTCTGTCTGACTAACTGTCTGTCTGTCACTTTCTTTTTCCATCCATCATCACTTTCTTTTTCTATCTGTCTGTCTGTCACTTTCTTTTTCTTTTGTCTGTCTGTCCATCCATCTGTCCGTTGGTCGATAAATCAACAAAATGA
The DNA here is from genome assembly GCA_032164185.1 of Moxostoma hubbsi. Taxonomy (NCBI): domain Eukaryota; kingdom Metazoa; phylum Chordata; class Actinopteri; order Cypriniformes; family Catostomidae; genus Moxostoma; species Moxostoma hubbsi. The sequence goes on from JAVLUX010000065.1 coordinate 1,881,696, forward strand.
CCAATTATCTAAATAAGATAAATAGACAGGACCCAAATGGGAAAAACTGTGATCTGAGTTTCAAGGCTTTGGTTTGTTCTTTGTCAGCTACTCACAGATCCTGTGGTCAATATAACCTCTTCATGCCAGTGTCATCTTTAAGTGTTTGCCAACTGTTTGTTCTCTTACCACAGATCTAAACATCATATTCAGTTACATTAGTTCTCTGTGACTGACAAAACAAACTGTTTTGTTTTCTCCCCAGCTCCTAGTGTGCCCGCTTTACGCGAGGAGCTTTGCACAGCATCTTACGACACCATCACAGTGCACTGGACATCAGAGGATGAATTCAGTGTTGTTTCTTACGAGCTCCAGTACACCATCTCCACCGGACACACTAATGTTGTCAGTAAGTAAAGCGAGCTGAGCGAGAGGAAACAATATTAAAATTCAGTCCAGATGAACTCTTTAAAGTGCAGCCCAACCATATCCAATCCATAGGAATGTTGCAACGGTGACCTCATTATCTGAAAAGCGAGAAATTGAATGAATTCATGCTATGATTGTATGATAAACCAAGCGCATCATAAAAGCACTGCAGAGGACTCGCTGCTCTGACTCAGAAATCAACATTTTCATTCTGCAAGAATCCATGAAATTGTGTCATCCGATTGTGTATCCACTTGCCACATCTGTGGATAAGATGGAAATGGAGCAGATTATTTTGTAAAGCAGGGATTGGACGTGTAATACAATATGAATCATGATTACAAGGCCGGCAATACCTGAAGAGACACAAAAGCTTACTGAGAAAATAAGGTCACAGCATACTTGAATGATGGTTCACCTAAAAATGACAATTTTGACAATATTTTATTATTATTATTATTTTATTTATTCTTTTATCCCGTTTCTTCCAATTTGGAGTCTCAGTTGCCTCCGCTTCTGAGACCGCCAATCCGCGCATCTGATCACGTGACTCGTTGTGCATGACACCGCGGAGACTCACAGCATGTGGAGACTCATGCTACTCTCCACGATCCACACACAACTCACCACACGCCCCATTGAGAGAACCACTAATCACCACCACGAGGAGGTTACCCCATGTGACTCTACCCTCCCAAGCAACCGGGACAAATTGGTTACCCCATGTGACTCTACCCTCCCAAGCAACCGGGACAAATTGGTTACCCCATGTGACTCTACCCTCCCTAGCAACCGGGACAAATTGGTTACCCCATGTGACTCTACCCTCCCTAGCAACCGGGCCAATTTGGTTACCCCATGTGACTCTACCCTCCCTAGCAACCGGGCCAATTTGGTTACCCCATGTGACTCTACCCTCCCTAGCAACCGGGCCAATTTGGTTACCCCATGTGACTCTACCCTCCCTAGCAACCGGGCCAATTTGGTTACCCCATGTGACTCTACCCTCCCTAGCAATCGGGCCAATTTGGTTACCCCATGTGACTCTACCCTCCCTAGCAACCGGCCCAATTTGGTTACCCCATGTGACTCTACCCTCCCTAGCAACCGGCCCAATTTGGTTACCCCATGTGACTCTACCCTCCCTAGCAACCGGCCCAATTTGGTTACCCCATGTGACTCTACCCTCCCTAGCAACCGGGCCAATTTGGTTACCCCATGTGACTCTACCCTCCCTAGCAACCGGGCCAATTTGGTTACCCCATGTGACTCTACCCTCCCTAGCAATCGGGCCAATTTGGTTACCCCATGTGACTCTACCCTCCCTAGCAACCGGCCCAATTTGGTTACCCCATGTGACTCTACCCTCCCTAGCAACCGGCCCAATTTGGTTACCCCATGTGACTCTATCCTCCCTAGCAACCGGCCCAATTTGGTTACCCCATGTGACTCTACCCTCCCTAGCAACCGGGCCAATTTGGTTACCCCATGTGACTCTACCCTCCCTAGCAACCGGGACAATTTGGTTACCCCATGTGACTCTACCCTCCCTAGCAACCGGCCCAATTTGGTTACCCCATGTGACTCTACCTTCCCTAGCAACTGGGCCAATTTGTTTACCCCATGTGACTCTACCCTCCCTAGCAACCGGGACAATTTGTTTACCCCATGTGACTCTACCCTCCCTAGCAACTGGGCCAATTTGGTTGCTAAGGAGACCTGTCTGGAGTCACTCAGCACGCCCTGGATTCATACTCACGACTCCAGGGGTGATAGTCAGCGTCAATACTCGCTGAGATACACAGACCCCCAATTCTGCCATTATTTATCAAACATTTGGTTTATTACTGCATAAAGTACAATGGACTAATTGTATGTTGTTTTTTGGACCTTTTAGTAGCTTGAAAGTTATCAAAATATCACTTGCTCTGCTAAAAATCTTCTGTATGTGCAATTTCTGAAATGCATTAAAGATTGTTTTAAATTTGAAATGATTGTTTTTGGTGCTCCAGGTCTGTGTAACTCGATGGATAGCTGGATGATCGTTCCCAACATTAAACAGAATCATTACACTGTTCACGGACTGCAGAGTGGAACCAAATATATTTTCATTGTGAAAGCCATAAACCAGGCCGGGAGCCGCAGCAGTGCACCAGGCAAACTGAAGACAAACAGTGAGTCTGTTAACTTCTGTGACATCACAATATTAGAAATGAATGACTGTAATTCTGCAAGAAGACACATGAATCCTCTGTAGCACACAATAAAGAAAACTCATGAAAAATGTGATTCACTGTTACTGCATAACAAAGTGGACCTCTTAGTTCTGGTACTGAAAGCTAGACAGTTCTGGTACTGAAAGCTAGACAGTTCTGGTACTGAAATCTAGACAGTTCTGGTACTAAAAGCTAGACAGTTCTGGTACTAAAAGCTAGACAGTTCTGGTACTAAAAACTAGACAGTTCTGGTACTAAAAACTAGACAGTTCTAGTACTAAAAGCTAGACAGTTCTGGTACTAAAAGCTAGACAGTCCTGGTACTAAAAGCTAGACAGTTCTGGTACTAAAAGCTAGACAGTTCTGGTACTAAAAGCTAGACAGTTCTGGTACTAAAAGCTAGACAGTTCTGGTACTGAAAGCTAGACAGTCCTGGTACTGAAAGCTAGACAGTCCTGGTACTAAAAGCTAGACAGTTCTGGTACTAAAAGTAGCCCTCCAACAGCAAAAGAGGCTGGAGTTTCCACAGGCTTCTTTTCCATTCATATTTTATTTTAAATACACATTAATATGTTTTTATTGACCCCACCTTCCCATTCTTACACAAAATTACACCGAATAACTAAGAGAGCTTAAATGAGATTTAAACTGAAAATCAAACAATAGATATAATAAAACACACATAAAATAAAAATAAGATTTGCCCATTTAAACGTGCAAATAAACATTTGCATACTTTCCCTAATGGTCACATTTTTGATAAAAAAAAAAAGGAAATCAAAACTGCAAACACAAATGAAAAAAAATATATATAAAATGTTGCATAAAGCAATTAAAGTCCACATTACAGACAAGTTTTTGGTTTGAAATTGAGCAATTATTCAGACTACTAAAAACCAGTGCTGTAGTTGAGACCAGCTCATCTGAGACCGAGTCAAGGCTGAGACCAAAAGAGGCCGAGTCTGAGACCAGACTCGTATAGACAATCTTAAAGGGACAGTGCACCCAAAAATTACAATTCTCTCATCCTCATGCCATCCCAGGTGTGTATGACTTTCTTTCTTCTGCTGAACACAAATTAAGATTTTTAGATGAATAGTTCAGCTCTGTATGTCCATCAATGCAAGTGAATGGTGACCAGAACTTTTAAGCTCCAAAAAGCACATAAAGGTATCATAAAAATAATCCATACGCATCCCTGGTTTACTCCATGTCTTCAGAAGTGATCCAGTTGATTTTGGGTGCAAAACAAGTCAAAATGTAACTCCTTTTTCACTGTACATCTTGCCATTGCAGTCTCTAGGCACGACCAGAGCGCTCGTTGGCGCTATTGGACGTGTAATCGGGCTTGAAATCATGATCGCCAAGGAGAATGTTGTGAAGATCTACAGTGAAAAAAGGAGATATATTTTGGTCTATTCGCAGCCAAAACCAACTGGATTGCTTTTATGATGACATTATCTCCTTTTTGGTGTGAGTAAATGATGAGAGAATTTTAATTATTGGGTGAACTATTCCTTTAATGAACTGTTTCAGCCTCTCAAGGTTAATTAAGCATAATCTGCGATATTAATGAGCTAGCAAGCAGAAATGACATCTCGGTAAAGTGTTCAGGATAGGCTGTTTATGGTCGACAGAACAAATCACAAGCTTTTTCGAAGTCTTTTGTCAACACATCTCACCTGTCACGCTCTATTCAGAAGTTTGCTACTGACCAATCACCCTAGAGGTTAACCCTTGAATCTCTTGCATCAGAGGCTCCTCCACTCCCTAATCTGATCCCGGCTCCAGTGGTCTTGGAGGTCCCTTCGATGGAGACCACTCTCTTCCAAGCTCCGACCTCCTCGACTGAGATCCTTCCACTTCCCGCTCCTTCTCCTATGGCTCCACCCCCGAGTGTTTCGTGGTTCCGCCCCCAAGTCCTCTGTGGCTCCGCCCCAAGAGTATCCCATGGCTCCTCCTATAACTCCTCCAGTGGCTCCGCCCACTCCTCCTCCTTAGACTCTTCCTCCTGCAGCTCCGCCTGCTCCTCGTGCGGCTCGAGTCTTCCACAGCTCCGCCCTCCGAATATTCCACGGCTCCGCCCACTCCTCCTCCTTAGACTCCACCTCCTGCAGCTCTGCCTGCTCCTCGTGCAGCTCGAGTCTTCCACAGCTCCGCCCTCCGAATCTTCCACAGCTCCGCCCACTCCACCTCCTGCAGCTCCGCCTGCTCCTCGTGCGGCTCGAGTCTTCCACAGCTCCGCCCTCTGAATCTTCCACAGCTCCGCCCACTCCACCTCCTGCAGCTCCGCCTGCTCCTCGTGCAGCTCGAGTCTTCCACAGCTCCGCCCTCCGAATCTTCCACGGCTCCGCCCACTCCTCCTCCTTAGACTCCACCTCCTGCGGCTCCGCCCGCTCCACCTCCTGAACCCTAGCGGCTTCACCTTCTGAGCAGCATACTGCTCCGCCCCCTAACGTCCCACAAAGTAGATCTGACAGCAGATGAGCATGTTCATGACAGTCAACTGTTGATGTTGTTTCACAATGTGACAAAATAATAGGAATGTGTGTATTTGACACCTATCCCCAGACCCAATCGCCCCATAAGATTGATTCAATTCTGATTCTACACAGCCGCCAAAAATACGGGAATACTTCCGAGTCCATGACGAGACCAAGACTATAAAACTATGGTCTCAAGACTACAACACTGCTAAAAACATTTAAAAAAGAGGGGAAAAAATACTATTAATTTGACCAAACTAAACATTAAATCAAGACTTTGACGTCCAGAGAATCGAATGAAATTTTCTCCTAGCTTCAATTTTATTTAAATGTTTAGCAATGGATGAAGCTCTTTTTGATTGTTGTCTGTTGCTGATATTGATTGACAGGTCAGCCGTTTAAGCTCGACCCGAAGTCTGCCCACAGGAAATTAAAGGTGTCACATGACAATCTGACTGTGGAGCGTGACGAGGCATCGTCCATGAAAAGCCACGCTCAGGACCGCTTCAGCAGCACTGGGAACTACGGTGTCACTGGGAACGTGTACATTGACAGCGGACGACATTACTGGGAAGTTCTGATCGGAGGGAGCACATGGTAAAACACTGACTGTTTTAACTTGGCAAAATAGAACGATTTCCTAAAACTTAATTGCATAGAATTGAATATGATTGCATTTTAACCCTTGTGTTGTGTTTGTTTGTGCTAACACCTTTTGTGTTCCCAGTTAAAAATGACTGGTCCGCTAAGATTGTTAATAAACGTCTCACATTACATATATTATCCCAAGATATCACATTAGATCTTATTCAGTAATTAATACATTAATAACCTCTTGCTTGATCAAGGTGTCATTTTAAAGCTTAGAATTTGGACTTTACAATGCATACATCTGATCCTACCAATTATTACATTTTTATTTTTATTTGCTAACAAATTAGATCCGTTTTGTTCTCATAATTTGAAAATGATTATCTCAATAATATTATTCGGAGTTGGTAAAAGCATATATAGATGAGAGAGTCGTGTGTTTGATATCGCTGGAAAAGTCTCAATTAGAGAAATATAATGAGTAAATTAGTGTCACTCAGAGATCAAACTGCAGTGAGTACAGACACACATAAATATAATAAACAGGAGTGTCTTTTTTGTCACATATGTCCTCATTACTTCCTAAAACACTCCTATAACATCTCGTAACTTACATCAGAATATCCCGATTCAAACAAGCCCAAACACGACATAATATGATGATTATGTGTGAGTGTGTGTGTGTGTGTGTGTGTGTGTGTGTGACTGTGTGTGTGTGTGTGACTGTGTGTGTGTGTGTGTGTGTGTGACTGTGTGTGTGTGTGTGAGTGACTGTGTGTGTGTGTGAGTGACTGTGTGTGTGTGTGAGTGACTGTGTGTGTGTGTGAGTGACAGTGTGTGTGTGTGAGTGACAGTGTGTGTGAGTGTGTGTGTGTGAGTGAGTGAGTGAGTGTGAGTGTGTGTGAGTACGTGTGTGTGTGTGAGTGAGTGTGAGTGAGTGAGTGTGAGTGAGTGAGTACGTGAGTGAGTGAGTGAGTGAGTGAGTGTGTGTGTGTGTGTGTGTGTGTGTGAGTGAGTGAGTGTGTGAGTGAGTGTGTGAGTGAGTGTGTGTGTGTGTGTGTGCGCGTGTGTGTGTGTGCATATGTCCAAGGTCAAAATGACCGGAACACAACATAAGGGTTAATAAGTTGACATTTTTAAACAAACTTGAACGCACATGTAAAAGGAGTCTTTCATTATTTACTCACCCTCATGTCATTTTAAAGCTGTATGTTGTGATTTTTTTTTTCCCGTTCTGTCTTTTGGAACATAAGGATTATATTTGCAGAATCGTTACAGTGATGCAATGATAGTTTTTAGTAATATTGTCTGTCAAAAAAAATAAAAATGCATCATTCAGTGATAATCTTCCTCTCAAATTTCCTTCTTTATTCCAAATATCAGGAATTAACGACTTCAGTTTCAGTCTGTTCCTCACATAAAGCTATCATACGACAGAAATCTTTGAATAAAGTGTACGAGTGGAATGGACTACTTTTATTATGATACTTTAATGGTTCTTTTGTGTCCTGTTTGGAGCTTGACAAACGCAGTCAGCATGAACCTCATGCAGATTATTTCTAATTTCTCCTTTTGCGTTTCATAGAAGAAATACAGCAGACTGGTTTGGATCAACATGAGGTTGAATAAATAATGACAGAATTGTAATTTTTGGGATGAACTGTTAATTCATGTAATTGTTTCTGTAATTGCTTCAAGGTTCGCCATTGGTATTGCTTACAAATCAGCTCCCAAGCACACATGGGTCGGTAAGGATTCGGCGTCATGGGTGCTGTGCCGCTGCAACACGTCATGGGCGGTGCGTCATAACGGTAAAGAGTTTCCAATCGAACCCTCTCCTCACATGCGCCGCCTGGGCATTCTGCTCGACTACGACTCGGGATCGTTAGCGTTTTACGATGCAGCTGGAACACAGCACCTGTACACTTTTGACATCGCCTTCTCGCAGCCCATCTGTCCCGTCTTCAGCATCTGGAACAAATGCTTGACCGTCCTCACAGGGCTGCCCATACCAGACCACCTAGAGATCAGTGACCCCCACGACTAAACGAACACCCGGAAAGGACATTTCTGCCATCATTTACTCACCCTCATGTTGTTCCAAACCCGTATGACTTCCCCCCTTCGGTGGAACCGTAAAAGTGTTACAGTACATACCACAATGGAGTCACGTTGAAATGTTTGAAGTATTGGAGACAATGAGACGGAGCAAGTAACTAGGGGTGGGTGATATAAGCATTGTGATATTCTGGACATTTTTGGCCGACTGATGTCAGTATGAAAGCTTGACGGCGTCAGCAACAGATAATCAGTATAATTGTGAGGGCTGAACGACTAATTATAATAAACAAAATCACGATATGACCTAGTGTGATTAACAAACACAGAAGGCTGTGATTTAATTAACTGTATTAAAAATGCACACGTTATGCACATACGTGTGCAGAATTACACGCATGTTTGGCAGCTACGTTACTATACAAATCTAAAATAACTTAAAGTATTACTGAATTACATTACAATTGTATATTAATAATTATTATTATTTTACAATAATATATTTCTGTAATACCTTAACTAAATAATATGTGTGTGTGTGTATATATATATATATATATATATATATATATATATATATATATATATATATATATATATATATATATTAGGGCTGTCTTAGTTGTAACTATCATTATTAGTTGCTAATAGAATTAATTATTTAGTGTACCGATTAATTAATCGCAATTAATCATATATAAATATTTGTTGAAGCCCCTCAGATAACAATAATTCAATATATAATGTGGAAATTATTATAAAAAGTGATCTTTAAATAATTACAAATAATATATACATTTACTGTATATATTAATTAATTTTTTTAATAAAATTAATTATTTAGTGTACCAATTAATTAATCACAATTAATCGTATATATAAATATTTGTTGAAGCCCCTCAAATAACAATAATTCAATATATGAGGAAATTATTAGAATTAGTTTAATTAGTATAATTAATAATTACATTAATAATTTATACACACACACTCATATATATATATATATATATGCACGCACAATATATTATAAAAAATTATAATTATTCAGATAATTAAAATGCATTACGGTATTGTGGCAGAGCAGTTCAGCGTTGATAAGACGATACAAAAAGTGGCTTTAGAAGTCGATGTATTGTTTAGTTGCATATTATTGAACATCAGCCAATCATTGGCCTACAGTTCATAGCTAAATATTTTGCAATTGAATTCATCAATCAGTCCGAGATATATTTATCATGAGGACCTGTCAGTGTACACCTGCGTCAGACGGACGCTTGTCTCACTTTGGTTGTGTCGCGTCATAAACGTGCCATTTTAAAGTCGCTGTGTCAAGTTAAATGTAGTTTAATACTTGTTTGGAGATCCAGAAGTTCTGATTTGCGCCCCATCAAGCTGTGTTTGAATGCAAGAACGTGTCCTCATGTTGTCCTGTCAGCTGAACGGTTGGTTTGCTCTCTGGATAAGCTGCACGTTGCCTATACAGCGAGTTGCGCTTAACTGCGCTTACTGCCCCCTGATGAAAACAGCTGGTACTCAGAGCTTGAATTAATCAGGAATCTTTTTTATTACGGTCCTGGGGCATGATTGACTCATAACATGTTATTTTTATGTAATATTTCGCATTAAATTAGCGTGTTAAATTGACAGCCCTAATATATATATATATATATATATATTATTGTATAATAATAATAATTAATTTAAAATGATACATTTAATATTTCTCTCATACGTTCTTAATAATAATATTTATGTATTTATATTGTAGTGTAAAATAATAATAATAATTAATAATGCATTTAAAATAATAAATGTAATATAAAAACAGTTATTATTGTCATTATTTAGTATTATATTACAGCCAAATAATGTTCAAGTTGACTGGGTTCCCAAAACATTTATATAAAATGATGGAAAGTGGTCCGAGACCCTTCGCAGTCTTTTTTGTCCGAATCGTTCAGCCCTAATAATTCTTATAATTTAATGAGTATTTGCAGCGCAACCTCTGATTGGAATGGGCATTCCCTGCCATGCGGCGGCATCTTGCATAACCACGCCACTCTCATCAGTTGACGCCTTATATATTTTAACCGGTATATCCCCCACCCCAGCAACAACATACAGTACAACAACACCAGATAAATGCATCAAGAAAGTAAATGGGGTCAAATATTAATGTATATTGACTTTTTAAGAAAATGTGTCACTTCATTTACATTCCATAATCAAGCACCTTCAATCATACAGTTTGTGTTTGTCCGAACAGAACCTCTTTGTTATTCTCGCGCACCTTCGGTTGCATTATTTACAATGTTATTTTTACATATAAGCTTGTGTCCATATACGACTCTTGACCTTTGACTTCTGCGCTTTTGTGTGTGTGTCCTTAATCGTACAATCCAACAATCTGCTCCACTATTACAATGATGCTCTTCTTTGCATCTGGAACTTTCTGGCTGTGTTCGGAAATGAAAACTAGCATTATTCCATACATTGCAGACACATGATCTCATTACGTTACATGTGAGCGGTGTCCAGTCATCATCTAGACTATTTTGGGAATATTGATTCCAAGTTTGTGTAGAAATGTCTTCACTTTTGGTTTTGGCAGTCGGGTCGAATAATGAGTCACACATGTATTCATTTCTATGAACAGAAGATGTTGCATAGTGTGCACGCTGTCAGGGCTGGACTGGTAATCTGGCATATCGGGCATTTTACCGGTGGGCCGATGCAATTTGGGGCCGATCAGGGGTGGACTGGCCATCGGGAACACTGAGCGGGCCGGTGGGACGGCCGTGGAATGGGCCACGATAAGCTGAAATGAGCCGCTGCGTTATGCAGAACGGACAACAGAACGGCGCCACGATATGCAGAAAAAGACAGCGAACACCCCCCAAATTTTGAGCCAGTTGCTATGTATTATCCCAGGCCGATTTCTCTTCCCAGTCCAGCCCTGCACACTATGCATACTACACACTACGGGAATATTAAGAGTAGTATACTAGTATGCTCCTCCGAACATAGCCATTAATTGTACTTGCACTTTTTGTAACTATCTGTCCTTCTCCATGTCATTCTACAAAAAACCCGGAATATCACCATGTGGAAATATCCTTAAACGAATTTATACTTGAGCATTAATCTAACTTCTAATGAAAACTGTCTTCCTTCTTTCCTCAGGATGTTTTTCCGAGACTTGCATTGAATAGACCAACCTAAAGCACAAAGGCTATGTTCACTAAACAAACGTTTCAGGATCAGATGAATAAGGCAATAATGTCTTTTTGTTAATAATGAGTATTGCAGATTAAATAGCACCAGCTGCACTTTATGCATGAGTTCTTTGATTTTTATTCCCTTAAAATACTCCTAAAATTAGTTTAAATGAACAGTGTTACACCGTGACCTAAACAGACATAGCAGCACGTGACGAAAGCTCTTCGACAGATCTTTCTGTCCATCTTTTTTGTATTTTTTGTGGTGTCACGCCGGTCCAAAATCCTGCTCCTCATAACCGTACACTATAGACCGTACACGTTCTGACTGGCTGTGATTGTGCCGTGTCTCCAAATATTTTTAGCTGAGTGTAAAACGTTGTGAATAATGTCCTGACATTGAATAAAAAAAATGTTGTCCCAATTTCAGTGTGAATTCTTGCCTTTAAATATGCAGACATACAAATGCCTTATCTTGAAACATGAAATGTCTGACATCATTTACTCACCCTGATGTCGTTCCAAGTCTGTATTCCTTACTTTCTGGTGTGGAACGCATCTCACTCAAACCAGGTACGGAGACTTAATGACAGAGGAGCAAAAACATTTAATCAACTGTTATTATTTACAGTTCAAATATAAAAGGAAACATGAATTATATCAAGTTTGCAAGATATGTTTACAATGAGAATGCAGATATTGTTGTCATGGAAGGTTGAAAAGTCACTGAAGTGTTGGATTTGAAATCACACCTGGTTTGTCTTTATTGATAACCGTCACAAATTATTTTGGGTTACTAATTTTAAATCTTGACTTGTACTACACACAAATAACTAATATTGGCATTATATTCATGATGTTAGTCAGAGGGGTACTGACCCTCACAGTGAGCCTGGATTCTCTGATTTCTGATTTTTCTCCATTAATCAACATTTTATGGAGTTTTGTGTTGCTTGCACACTGTGGCAATAATACAATTCTTATTTAATTAGTTAATTTTATACACAATGTACAATCATATATTTAATCACAATGATCATTCTAAGACTATATATATATATATATTACAGTTCCATTATTATTATTATTATTTTTTAATGCATGATTTTCTGTAAAGCTGCTTTGAAACGATGTGTTGTGAAAAGCGCTATACAGATAAAAATGACTCGCCTTGACTCTACTTGACGCTGATTGGTTACCTCCGTCTTGACTCCGCCCAACCAGGAAGAAGCGTCCGTTCTGATGACGTCGACTGTTGTTGGTCATGATGGCGTCTCTCACGGATCTGTCTCACTCAGATCACCCTGAGAAAGAAACTAGAGAGAAACTGTCTCACTGGGACCAGCGAGCTGATCCAATGGCGCCATTAACCGACAGACAGACGGACTCGATTCTTGAGATCCGCGGCGCCGCTGAAGTGACTCCGATTCCAGCTGAAGTAAGTGAAGCTGTAGTCAGGTGACGTCAGCGGGCAACGCCACGTAGTTGTCAAATATGCAAATAAGTAGTTCACTCAAAAGTTACAGTTCTGTTATTATTTACTCTTTCCAAACTATTACGCCTTTCTTTCTCCCGTGGAACACAACAGGAGATGTTTAGCAGAATGCTACGGGTCTGACAGCTTCAGTCACCATTCACTTATAACATCTCCTTAAACAGCCATCAGAAACAGAACAGGACATTTCTACTATTTAATGCATAATTGTATGTCCCCATCATATATGTCTTAACCCTTGTGCGACCTTCGGGACATTTTTGTCTTTGTCATTGTAGTTTTTTGATCATTATGGTTGTGTTAATGGCAACGGCATACATTTCTCCAAAGGTGTGCATTTTTGGGGGAATTTTGATATTTCAACCTCAGTTCCTATAATACATCGAGAAATGGTTTCTCAATACACGCATACAACACACACACACACACACTTGTATCTGCATCATGTATTCAGTTGTCCTGCTGGTCTCTATAATACAGGAAACAGAGAAATGGGGAAAAGCTTGTATTTGATCCATATGCTGATAAAGACATGAGAAAAATTGCGCCATCTGGTGGAAAATATACAAAATGTTCAAGTCAGGGCTCCAGAATGAAAGCATAACATCACAGAATTCATGATTTTATGCTTTAATGGCACTGGGATCAAATATTGTAGTTTTAATGGGTTTCAATGGGACATTTTTGTGCTGAAGGTCCCGAGTGAGACTATTTTGTGTCCACAGTGTGTTATAGATGTATTATAGATGTATTATAGGAACTAAGGTTGAAATATAAAAACCAAAATACAAAAATACACAGCTTTAGCTAAATTTATGCCATTGGCATTAACACAGCCAACATGATCGAAAAACAAAAATAAAAAGACAGGGGGTCCGGGTATCTCAGCGAGTATTGACGCTGACTATCACCCCTAGAGTCACGAGTTTGAATCCAGGGGTGCTGAGTGACTCCAGTCAGGTCTCCTTAGCAACCAAATTGTCCCGGTTGCTAGGGAGGGTAGAGTCACATGGGGTAACCAAATTGTCCCAGTTGCTAGGGAGGGTAGAGTCACATGGGGTAACCAAATTGTCCCGGTTGCTAGGGAGGGTAGAGTCACATGGGGTAACCAAATTGTCCCGGTTGCTAGGGAGGGTAGAGTCACATGGGGTAACCAAATTGTCCCGGTTGCTAGGGAGGGTAGAGTCACATGGGGTAACCAAATTGTCCTGGTTGCTAGGGAGGGTAGAGTCACATGGGGTAACCAAATTGGCCCGGTTGCTAGGGAGGGTAGAGTCACATGGGGTAACCAAATTGTCCCGGTTGCTAGGGAGGGTAGAGTCACATGGGGTAACCTCCTCGTGGTGGTGATTAGTGGTTCTCTCAATGGGGCGTGTGGTGAGTTGTGTGTGGATCGTGGAGAGTAGCATGAGTCTCCACATGCTGTGAGTCTCCGCGGTGTCATGCACAACGAGTCACGTGATCAGATGCACAGATTGGCGGTCTCAGAAGCGGAGGCAACTGAGACTCGTCCTCCACCACCCGGATTGAGGCGAGTAACCGCACCACCACGAGGACCTGCTAGGTAGTGGGAATTGGGCGTTCCAAATTGAGAGAAAAGGGGATAAAAATATTTAAATATAGAGTATTGTAAGGAAGCCAAGTGTTGGACATTTCAAAATAAAAGTCCCTTGTGTGTTTTGGGCTTGTTTACAGTTCAAATCATTTTTTATAATCTTTAATTGAATTTAAAAACTATCAGCTGATTTATTGGTAATCGGCCACTTCCACAAACCCACTATCGGTCGACCTCGAGTCACAATGCAAAAACAAATGAACTGTCCTAAATGTAGGTGTAGCTCAGAGGAGGGCGGGGCTGGGCTGGAACAAAACACGCCTGGTCCCAGATCAGCCTGATGGCGGCGTGCAAGGGATAAAGGGAGAGAGAGAGAGAGAGACTGACAGGCAGCTGCTCTGTGTGTTTATGTTTGTGTGTTTTTCGTTTATTTCTTCATTAAACTATTATTTATATTGTCAAGCCGGTTCTCGCCCCTTGTTCCCTTTACACTGGTGTCGAAACTCGGGAGGGAGGGGTGATGCCCATCACGGAGTCCTCGACACTGCCGTCCACCCAGGGGAGTGCCGCTGCCATCCGCCGGGGGACGGGGTAGCCCAACCGCCCGGGCGCGGAGAACGGCCGCCGCTCGCGAGGCGAGTGGGGACTGGACTCCCCGACCGCGTGGAGCGAAGGATCCGCTACCAGGGGCGGAGGAGTATCCTGCCGTCCCCCAGAAACGCGGAGGGGTCGAGAAGACCGCCGTCCACGACGGTAGGAGGGTAGCGACTCCCTGACCTCCTAGAGCGGTATGGCCATTGCCAGGGGCGGAGGAGTGTCCCCACGGGTCGCTGAGAACGCGGAGGGGCGTTCTGTCCACCGGGGGTTGGTCTGACTCTGGTCCGCCAGGGGAGGAGCGGCTGCCGTCTGCCTGAGGGGGTGGAGGAGTGATCGGGGACCACGTGACGGCACATCAGAGAACCGGTGAGTGAGTTTTTCTCTCTCTCTCTCTGTCACTCTGTGTTGACCTTCCCCTCGCCTGTTTTGTTTTTGTTGTTGTTTTTGCCCATCTGTCTCCTCCCAGGTCGAGCAAGTCTAGGATGTCCCGCCGGCAGACGGGGCGCACTTACTCACCCTCATGTTGCTCTAAACCTGTACGCTGTTACTTTTTCCACGGAAGACAAACTGAGCTGTTTGGTGCCTTTTATGATGTTTTTCGGTCCATTTTGTAGCTAAACCTGCCGTTTGTCCTGTTGTGTTCCACCGTATCCTTCTCTTTAAATGTGTCTTCAGCTCCCTATCGAAGACATCTGCAGTCTGACGTCTCGTTCCCTGCGCTCCTCTTTCACTGCCACCCTGCCAGCGTCCACGGAGGGGGTTCTTCTGCAGGGGTTTCAAATGCTGGATTTGGAGAATGAAAGAATAGAGACAGCTCAACAGGTGTGACATCACAGATTGAAAGGGAAACAGTCTGGTTGAGCTCATTGACAGCTGGACTCTGTTTGAATCATTTATTTGGAAGGAAAACTTTCTCAGAGTCTCTAGTAAGTTTCTTGTTGTTGTTTCAATGGAGCGTCATGTGACTAATGACATCATCATCTGTGTGGCAGTTCTTTTCCTGGTTCTCAAAGCTCCAGACTCGGATGGATCAAGATGAAGTTGCGAAATACAGGTGTGTGTTGATCTCTGTGTGGATTCGCTATTTGTGGAGGTTTTTCTAGAATTAATTATTATTCATCATTTATTCAGTTGACCCGCAAGTGCTCTATAATACAGAAAATAGGAGAAAAGTTTGTATTTGCTCCAGAGGCTAAACATTTGACTCGTGCAAATATCCATTCCAGATATCATCAATGTAATGACAACTAGTCCAAATTAAAAATTCAAATTTATTTCTAATTCTAATCATTTCTATGTTAATTCCAGATATCTATAATGTGATTGTAGCTAGTAAGAACTTCCACATATCTGATATATCAAAACTAACATTTTGAAATGCATTTCATATAAAACATTTGCATTTTTACTGGTTATAATTCCGTTTTTGATATCACGACTGGATATTTGTACTTGTAACAATGTAATTATTTAAACTATATATAAAAACATTTTTTACTAGTTCAAAGGTCATATGCGTATATGGAATTTGAATGAGGAAGTAGTTCATTATAGATGTTCAAATTCCATTTTTGGTATCAAGTATTCAAGTTTTTACTAGTGCGAATGTAATTACTGAAAGCATCTTGTGTTTTGTGCCACAGGAAGTCGCGAGATGTGCTGAAGCGCTATCAGGAGCAGTGTGACGCCATTCTGACTGATGTCAACACAGCTCTTCAGCACTTGGACTCTCTACAGAAACAATATCTCTTTGTGTCCACGAAAACAGGAACGCTCCACGAAGCCTGCGAACAGCTGCTGAAGGAGCAGGTCTGTGTGTGACCTTTGACCTCACTCGCACAGCTCGTTTTACGTTTTTCAACCCCTACGAACACATTGTTGAGCTTAAAAAACAAAGTTAGCACAACAAATAGAATGGTCAAGATCGTTTGTTTGGCGAATGTTTACATTTGAAAAAACATCGCAGAAAGACGTCATGCGTTCAGTGTGAAGGGCCGCTTATAATTACGACAATTGCTGTAATGAACGATAACGACCACATCATTTAATGTTTCATGGGATGAGTGTTTTCATCTCGAAGCTGGTTGGTTCATAGCTTCAAAATTTTTAATAAAGATTATATTTAAATGCTGTAAATCAGGGCGCTGTATCGCGAAAAAGTTTTACGCTTAAAACATTAATGTTTCCATATACATCAGTCGGGCATACGAGGTCTCATTTGAAAGCTTAGAATCTGAGCTTTTCAGAGATGACATCACTTCTGCATTTATGTTACTTAAAATAACAAAATAAGGCCTCAAAATATTCACTTTGAAAATGAGCGCCCCCTAGTGTAGGGTAGATGGAGTAGAAATACGTATATAAAATAAAAGTCCTTCATATAGCACATATATGGAAGTCATATATCAAATAAAAGCTCTCATTCTCAGGAAATTGACTGTATAGTTTATTTTGTTGCCCTAATAACACAGTTCTAAAGATCTAATACAAACCTCTCTTTTATGCTCTGATAACTGCTGCTGTAAGCACGAAATAGCTAAAAATGTTAAATACTTGTAGTCCACTCAGAGGCCGAGATATTCAATGAAATAATGAGGGTGATGCTTGAACTGAACATTAGACTGAATGTCTATGGACGAGCACATCTGTGAGGGGTGAAATGCGTTAGAGCGCCACCTACAGTTCACATCTGTGTATTGTGATGGAATGAGATGGTGAACATTTACATTTATGCATTTGGCAGACTTTAATCCAAAGTGACTTACAGTGCACTTATTACAGGGGAAATTCCCCCCCACCCCCCCCCCCCCCCCCAAAAGTGGGGATCAAACCAGCAACCTTCTGATTACCAGTTATGTGCTTTAGCCCACTATGCCACAACCAAAGAAAAAAATATTTTTCTGGTGCTTTCTGCCATCTAGTGGAATAAAATGAGACTTTTCAAAGTGAGTTCGAGTGAACAGAACAAGAATCACATGTTTACAAATTTATGACAACAACAACAACAACAAAAATGTTAATATTAAAAAAAAAAAAAAAAATGTTTGTCATAAGATTATAAACGCTTACAATATGAATAATTGGAGTCTTTTTTTATTTATTTGGGGGTTCTCTAGAAAATTAGATTAATTTTTTTGCAGTTAGTCCTCTGTATGTGTGAAACTGCATGCGGCAGCCCAGAAATGCCCCAGAGTTTAAGGGCCTTCAGAGTCGTTTCAGTTTGAAGAAATGATTCAAATGAACAGCATTTACATTGAATTTCTGTCTGTCTCTGTCAACAGTCGGAGCTGGTGGATCTAGCTGAGAGCATTCAAGAGAAACTTTCATATTTTAACGAACTAGAAAACATAAATACGGTAATTTTGTGCTACGGTTTCCAAGATGTGTTTTCCATGAGTGATGTAATCTGTTCAATAATCAACGATCTATCCGTTTGATCCCTTTTTGCAGAAACTGAACTCGCCAACGTTATCAGTGAACAGCGAGGGATTTATACCAGTGCTCTCCAGACTAGATGAGTGCGTAGAATACGTTTCATCACATGTAAGCAAAACTCATATTCTCATATATTGATCTGGATATTTTTCAATCAGATGGACCATTATTAACCAAAACAAAAACCCAAGTAGATTTAAATGGTTAAATGCAATAAACCTCTCACGGTTACAAAATAAAAGT
>JAVLUX010000065.1:1902500-1922500 GCA_032164185.1 Moxostoma hubbsi
TTTTATTTATCCCCATTTCACCTAATTTGGAACGCCCAATTCCCACTACTTAGTAGGTCCTCGTGGTGGTGCGGTTACTCACCTCAGTCTGGATGGCGGGAGCACAAGTCTTAGTTGCCTCCGCTTCTGAGATCGTCAATCGGCGCATCTGATCACGTGACTCGTTGTGCATGACACCGCGGAGACTCACAGCATGTGGAGACTCATGCTACTCTCCATGATCCACACACAACTCACCACACGCCCCATTGAGAGAACCACTAATCACCACCACGAGGAGGTTACCCCATGTGACTCTACCCTCCCTAGCAACCAGGACAATTTGGTTACCCCATGTGACTCAACCCTCCCTAGCAACTGGGCCAATTTGGTTACCCCATGTGACTCTACCCTCCCTAGCAACTGGGCCAATTTGGTTACCCCATGTGACTCAACCCTCCCTAGCAACCGGGACAATTTGGTTACCCCATGTGACTCTACCCTCCCTAGCAACCGGGCCAATTTGGTTACCCCATGTGACTCTACCCTCCCTAGCAACCGGGACAATTTGGTTACCCCATGTGACTCTACCCTCCCTAGCAACCGGGCCAATTTGGTTACCCCATGTGACTCTACCCTCCCTAGCAACCGGGCCAATTTGGTTACCCCATGTGACTCAACCCTCCCTAGCAACCGGGACAATTTGGTTACCCCATGTGACTCTACCCTCCCTAGCAACCGGGCCAATTTGGTTACCCCATGTGACTCTACCCTCCCTAGCAACCGGGACAATTTGGTTACCCCATGTGACTCTACCCTCCCTAGCAACTGTGCCAATTTGGTTACCCCATGTGACTCAACCCTCCCTAGCAACCGGGACAATTTGGTTACCCCATGTGACTCTACCCTCCCTAGCAACCGGGCCAATTTGGTTACCCCATGTGACTCTACCCTCCCTAGCAACCGGGACAATTTGGTTACCCCATGTGACTCTACCCTCCCTAGCAACCGGGACAATTTGGTTACCCCATGTGACTCTACCCTCCCTAGCAACCGGCCCAATTTGGTTACCCCATTTGACTCTACCCTCCCTAGCAACCGGCCCAATTTGGTTACCCCATGTGACTCTTCCCTCCCTAGCAACCGGGCATATTTGGTTACCCCATGTGACTCTACCCTCCCTAGCAACCGGCCCAATTTGGTTACCCCATGTGACTCTACCCTCCCTAGCAACCGGCCCAATTTGGTTACCCCATGTGACTCTACCCTCCCTAGCAACCGGGACAATTTGGTTACCCCATGTGACTCTACCCTCCCTAGCAACCGGCCCAATTTGGTTACCCCATGTGACTCTACCCTCTCTAGCAACCGGGACAATTTGGTTACCCCATGTGACTCTACCCTCCCTAGCAACCGGGTCAATTTGGTTGCTAAGGAGACCTGTCAGGTGTGAAAGTCAGTGTCAATACTCGCTGAGCTAACCAGGCCCCCTTTTTACTACATTTTTAAAGGAATAGTTCACCCCCCAAAAATAAATGTCTCATCATTTACTCCTTTTTATGCCATCTCAAACTCGCCTGATTTTTGCCTGATTTTTCCGATTTTCATGGAGATCTGATTTGAATATATCCACACAATGCAAGTCAATGGGGTCCGACACTTTCAGGCTCCAAAAAGGATATAAAGGCAGCATAAAGGTAATCCATATTAGGGGTCGACGGATAGTGGATTTTACAGATACCCATAACTAAGGTGGTGGAAAAGGCTGATAACTGATTAATCGGCCGATTAGTTTTTAGATTTATAGAATCTTAAAAAATTTTTTTGTCTTCCCTTACTATGTCAGGAAAAGACATAAGAAGAGTCACACCTGGAGTTGAGCTGAGTGACTCCAGTCGGGTCTCCTTAGCAACCAAATTGGTCCGGTTGCTAGGGAGGGTAGAGTCACATGCGGTAACCAAATTGGTCCGGTTGCTAGGGAGGGTAGAGTCACATGCGGTAACCAAATTAGTCCGGTTGCTAGGGAGGGTAGAGTCACATGGGGTAACCAAATTGGTCCGGTTGCTAGGGAGGGTAGAGTCACATGGGGTAACCAAATTGTCCCAGTTGCTAGGGAGGGTAGAGTCACATGGGGTAACCAAATTGTCCCGGTTGCTAGGGAGGGTAGAGTCACATGGGTAACCAAATTGGTCCGGTTGCTAGGGAGGGTAGAGTCACATGGGGTAACCAAATTGGCCCGGTTGCTAGGGAGGGTAGAGTCACATGGGTAACCAAATTGGTCCGGTTGCTAGGGAGGGTAGAGTCACATGCGGTAACCAAATTAGTCCGGTTGCTAGGGAGGGTAGAGTCACATGGGGTAACCAAATTGGTCCGGTTGCTAGGGAGGGTAGAGTCACATGGGGTAACCAAATTGTCCCAGTTGCTAGGGAGGGTAGAGTCACATGGGTAACCAAATTGGTCCGGTTGCTAGGGAGGGTAAAGTCACATGGGTAACCAAATTGGTCCGGTTGCTAGGGAGGGTAGAGTCACATGCGGTAACCAAATTAGTCCGGTTGCTAGGGAGGGTAGAGTCACATGGGGTAACCAAATTGGTCCGGTTGCTAGGGAGGGTAGAGTCACATGGGGTAACCAAATTGTCCCAGTTGCTAGGGAGGGTAGAGTCACATGGGGTAACCAAATTGTCCCGGTTGCTAGGGAGGGTAGAGTCACATGGGTAACCAAATTGGTCCGGTTGCTAGGGAGGGTAGAGTCACATGGGGTAACCAAATTGTCCCGGTTGCTAGGGAGGGTAGAGTCACATGGGTAACCAAATTGGTCCGGTTGCTAGGGAGGGTAGAGTCACATGGGGTAACCAAATTGGCCCGGTTGCTAGGGAGGGTAGAGTCACATGGGGTAACCTCCTCGTGGTCGCTATAATGTGGTTCTCGCTCTCGGTGGGGCGTGTGGTGAGTTGTGTGTGGATGCCGCTGAAAATAGCGTGAAGCCTCGACACAGATCGTATCCCTTCAGAAGACATGGATGAAACCACTCGAGTCATACGGATACCTTTATGCTCACTTTATTTGCGTTTTGAAGCTTGAATGCATCGGACCCCATTGACTTGCATTGTGTGAATATAAACGCATCATATCTCCATCAAAATATCTTTGTTTGTGTTCTGCATAAGAAAGCAAGTCATGGGTTTGGAACAACATGGGGGTCAGTAAATGATTTTTGAGTGAACTCTCCCTTTCATGCATCTCTTGTAGGTATCAGCAGTTGTTGGATGAGATTCACCAGTGTTATCTGGACCAGAGAGAAGTTCTGCTCAGTCCCAGTATAAACTCCACCATCACAGATCTCACCAGCCAGAACAACAAGGATCACTGCGCACTGGTGAGCCGATCTCGCTCTTCCATCCATGATCGTTTCCGTCTGATCTGAACAGTTTGAGCTGCGCAGATAGTTTATGAATCTGTCACAATGTAATGCAGCTCTAGCCCAGTTATAAACGATATACTTGACTGCAAACCCGCAGCTCGTGAAGAGCTGTTATTCACATGCAACGAGGGCATTAACATGTAAGTCTTAAAGGTACAGTAGCAAAAAAATGGCCTGTCTTCTAATGTTCATAGAGAGGGTCATAAAAGCTTAATTATGACTGTCACAACCCTTTTAAAAACTGCATTTACAGTCTTGTTATCAGTGTATTTACTCATACTTAATGTGCGTTATTATAATGTTCAGCTAAAGTTTAAAGTTCTTGTAACAGGTGCGCAGTGGCTGTTCGTTCATGGTCCATGTTTGTCAAGATGAGCATCAGCTGTTCAGTGAGTTCTTCTCCAAACCCACCTCGAAACTGGAGTGAGTACCACAAACACGTCTCCATACGCTGATGCAATCACACTGAATCTGTTTGCTTTTCATGTAAATATTTAATAGAGTTATAGTGCTTATAGAGACTTGCTGTCTCTGTTGCAGTGAGCTCCTGGAGAAACTGTGTTTGTCACTGTATGACGTTCTGAGACCACTGATCATCCATGTCGTTCATCTGGAGACGCTCTCTGAACTCTGTGGAATCCTGAAGAACGAGATGCTGGAAGATCATGTTCAAAACAACGGTACCGAACCCTCTTAAGACCGGAATGATCCACCCTTAACCTCCCGAGCGCGACTGCTGTGTGCATTTTCCGTTTCCCTTTTTGATTTGTAACTAGTAGCACCTAATAAACAAGCCGTTTTTTTCTGGAGCAAATAGTGTTCCTAAAAATGTATATCCACATATGTGGACAGTGAGACTATAGAAAGTCATTGCCATCGTCCCATGTGTGTCAAACATGTTGAGTGATCCAAACATCATCTGCAGCCTGAAACTGAACTTTTCATCAGATTTTAGGAGTGAACGCACTTAACTGCATAGAGAGATATAGGATGCTCCCTTGCTCTCTATTTAGTGCATGACTTAACCTCCAGTGTGCTGTCTGTCTGTACTGGTCTCAGAACAGTTATAGGAGAGATATAGGATGCTCCCTTGCTCCCTATTTAGTGCATTACTTAACCTCCAGTGTGCTGTCTGTCTGCACTGGTCTCAGAACAGTTATAGGAGAGCTATAGGATGCTCCCTTGCTCCCTATTTAGTGCATTACTTAACCTCCAGTGTGCTGTCTGTCTGCACTGGTCTCAGAACAGTTATAGGAGAGCTATAGGATGCTCCCTTGCTCCCTGTTTAGTGGATGACTTAACCTCCAGTGTGCTGTCTGTCTGCACTGGTCTCAGAACAGTTATAGGAGAGATATAGGATGCTCCCTTGCTCCCTATTTAGTGCATAACTTAACCTCCAGTGTGCTGTCTGTCTGCACTGGTCTCAGAACAGTTATAGGAGAGATATAGGATGCTCCCTTGCTCCCTATTTAGTGCATTACTTAACCTCCAGTGTGCTGTCTGTCTGCACTGGTCTCAGAACAGTTATAGGAGAGCTATAGGATGCTCCCTTGCTCCCTGTTTAGTGGATGACTTAACCTCCAGTGTGCTGTCTGTCTGCACTGGTCTCAGAACAGTTATAGGAGAGATATAGGATGCTCCCTTGCTCTCTATTTAGTGCATGACTTAACCTCCAGTGTGCTGTCTGTCTGCACTGGTCTCAGAACAGTTATAGGAGAGATATAGGATGCTCCCTTGCTCTCTATTTAGTGCATGACTTAACCTCCAGTGTGCTGTCTGTCTGCACTGGTCTCAGAACAGTTATAGGAGAGATATAGGATGCTCCCTTGCTCTCTATTTAGTGCATGACTTAACCTCCAGTGTGCTGTCTGTCTGCACTGGTCTCAGAACAGTTATAGGAGAGATATAGGATGCTCCCTTGCTCTCTATTTAGTGCATGACTTAACCTCCAGTGTGCTGTCTGTCTGCACTGGTCTCAGAACAGTTATAGGAGAGATATAGGATGCTCCCTTGCTCCCTATTTAGTGCGTTACTTAACCTCCAGTGTGCTGTCTGTCTGCACTGGTCTCAGAACAGTTATAGGAGAGCTATAGGATGCTCCCTTGCTCCCTGTTTAGTGGATGACTTAACCTCCAGTGTGCTGTCTGTCTGCACTGGTCTCAGAACAGTTATAGGAGAGATATAGGATGCTCCCTTGCTCTCTATTTAGTGCATGACTTAACCTCCAGTGTGCTGTCTGTCTGCACTGGTCTCAGAACAGTTATAGGAGAGATATAGGATGCTCCCTTGCTCCCTATTTAGTGCATTACTTAACCTCCAGTGTGCTGTCTGTCTGCACTGGTCTCAGAACAGTTATAGGAGAGCTATAGGTTGCTCCCTTGCTCCCTGTTTAGTGGATGACTTAACCTCCAGTGTGCTGTCTGTCTGCACTGGTCTCAGAACAGTTATAGGAGAGCTATAGGATGCTCCCTTGCTCCCTATTTAGTGCATTACTTAACCTCCAGTGTGCTGTCTGTCTGCACTGGTCTCAGAACAGTTATAGGAGAGCTATAGGATGCTCCCTTGCTCCCTATTTAGTGGATGACTTAACCTCCAGTGTGCTGTCTGTCTGCACTGGTCTCAGAACAGTTATAGGAGAGCTATAGGATGCTCCCTTGCTCCCTATTTAGTGCATTACTTAACCTCCAGTGTGCTGTCTGTCTGCACTGGTCTCAGAACAGTTATAGGAGAGCTATAGGATGCTCCCTTGCTCCCTATTTAGTGGATGACTTAACCTCCAGTGTGCTGTCTGTCTGCACTGGTCTCAGAACAGTTTTAAATGCACCTTATTTTTTATCATAACTCATATAAAGCCTCTGAAAGACACATTTTCCATCTTTTGGATGCATGCATTGATTCTCAATGTGATAATGTACAGTGAATATAGGATTGCATTTATTAATGTTAATGAATAGAACCCGTATTGCACAATATAAAATAGAATGTAACAAAATGTATATTAAAATGATGTGAAATGACCCACAGATGTGTCCATGATGAAAGTTATTTAAAATAACTCGCATTAACAAAAAAATCGACTTTTGAGGGAATAATGTCCCCAAATCCTCATATGTGGACGTCATGTTTATCAGCGCGCTGACGCATGAAAAATTGACATATTTTTTTAAGCATCATATCAAATGAAACTAGAGACTCTCCTCTTTACACCCGAACAGATTTCAATGAACAAACTTTAAGAGATTTCTTACCAGAGGCACATTTATTGGCGCTGCGTCTTTCGGACCGCTTCAGTGAAATCGACGGCATGTTGTTGTGTCACGTGACTCGATGTGGCAGAAGTTTGACACGTAAATGACCGTCTAGAGTCTTGTGAACAGTGTTCAGATGGTTTTTATTCATTTAAATTATGCACTACATATAGCAAAGCCAACATACAATGTCCACGCATGTGTACGCAGGATTGCACGAAGTTATAAAGAACAAACATCTTGAAGATGCAGCGAGGAACACAGAAAGACTAGCTATTCAGGATTTTAATACGTATATTTGTTTCCTGTTGCAGCGCTGCAGCTGGCGGCGTTTGATGCAGTCGTGAAGCAGATGTTGGAGGATGTTCAGGAGCGATTGGTGTACCGAACACACATATACATCCAGACTGACATCACTGGATACAACCCTGCACCGGGAGACCTTGCCTACCCCGACAAACTGGTGATGATGGAGGTGAGGAAATATTCATTAACCCCTTCAACTCTGCAGACCCCATAACGGGTGTGTGGGCGGGGCCAGGAGCGTTTAATAAGTTTATGATTAAAAAAATAAATAAAAGTCCCTGGTTACACCTAAGGAAGGAAACCGATGGAGTGCGTACTCCGGGTGGGGAAGGAGGTATTGCCCCAAGTGAAGGAGTTCGAGTACCTCGGGGTCTTGTTCACGAGTGAGGGGACAATGGAGCGGGAGGTTGGCCGGAGAATCGGGGCAGCGGGGGCGGTATTGCACTCGCTCTATCGCACCGTTGTCATGAAAAGAGAGCTGAGCCGGAAGGCAAAGCTCTCGATCTACCGGACAATTTTTGTTCCTACCCTCACCTATGGTCATGAAGGCTGGGACATGACCGAAAGAACTAGGTCACGAGTACAAGCGGCCGAAATGGGTTTCCTCAGAAAGGTGGCGGGCTTCTCCCTTAGAGATAGGGTGAGGAGCTCAGTCATCCGTGAGGAGCTCGGAGTAGAGGCGCTGCTCCTTTGCGTGGAAAGGAGTCAGTTGAGGTGGTTTGGGCATCTGGTAAGGATGCCCCCTGGGTGCCTCCCTAGGGAGGTGTTTCAGGCACGTCCAGCAGGGAGGAGGCCTCGGGAAGACCCAGGACTAGGTGGAGAGATTACATCTCCACACTGGCCTGGGAACGCCTCGGGGTCCCCCAGTCAGAGCTGGTTAATGTGGCTCGGGATAGGGAAGTTTGGGGCCCCCTGCTGGAGCTGCTGCCCCCGCGACCCGACTTCGGATAAGCGGTTGAAGATGGATGGATGGATGGATGGTTACACCTAAGTCTCTAAGTCAGTCATGTGTGGCACAATTTGAAAGCGTAGAATCTGAACTTTCTTCACCATCATTTTTGCATTTATGTTACTTTAAAATAACAAGAATACACATGAAAGCCTTTGTGTCGCAGATATGATCTCTGTGAAACAATAAAGACAAACGTCTCATATCTGCTCTTATCACTGCTTCTGTAAGCCCCAAACAGCCCCAAACTCTAGATCAACTCTTACCTGACGTTGTTTACTTTAAAATGAGCCATTGTTTACTTGTGTGTGAGCTTGTTTGGATAAATAATGCATTGTTATGTCTCAAAATATGCAGTCCGGTAGAAAAAGAATAATAAACTAATTATGGGTACAATATGTTCTCAGCTATTGAGAATAAAATGTATACGGCATCACAAACTGAGGATCTCAGCTGTCCAACGTCACATAGAATGAGCTTTTATGCAACTCCGAAGGTAAGATATTCGACGAAACAGTGAGGAAGGTCTATGGACGAGCGCATGTGTGAGTGCTCCGCTGCTATAGAGCGGCACCTACATTTCAGAGCTGTATATTGTGATGGAAGGTGATAGAGGAACAATATTTTTCCCAGTGCTTGCTTCCATCTAGTGGAAAGAAATAAGACTTTTTGCTGGGAAATAGAGCAAACAGAACAGGAATTACATTCTCATAAACACAGAAAAACAAACATAAAAATCTTATTATTATTATTATTATTATTATTATTATTATTATTATTATTTAAAAAAGTTATGTCCATCATAAGATTGAAAACATGCTACGCAATATTATTTAGGAATTATTAGAATTTTTTCTTGGGGTTTTCTGTGAAATGAGACCCATTTTTTGCAGTTCGTCCTCTGTATGTGTGTACGGTGAGCTTTTCTATTTGGGTGTGAAACTGTAGGCAGCAGCCCAAAAATGCACCGGAGTTGAAGAGGAGTTTTTAAACATGTTAAAAAAGGTGTTTAGGACAATTTGATTAAAGATTTCAAGCTTGCAACTTTATTAGAAAAGTGTGTCAGTGTTTTGATGTTCAGATGATTTCTTCTATAACAGCTTTGCATGCAGAAGTGATTATAAATAAGCTATTTGTAGGTTAATTTGACCGAAAAGTGAACACTGTGGCGTTTGTTTTGAGCGACATGTTATTTTTTAGCGTTCGTGAAACAGGATTGTTTTAAGTATGTATGTTATTAATTGTAACATGTTTAATATGTTTGAATAGTCTCATCTGACTGAAGCCGTTTGATTTGTTGTAGAAAATCGCTCAGAGTCTGAAAGAGGAGCAGATGAAGCTGACGTCCAGCAGCTCTTTCTCTGACGTGCAGCTGGAAGAATCGGACAATAAAAAAATCAGCCCAGGTGTTTGTGATTACCTGCACTCAATATATGCTCTGTTGTACTGAGCCGCAGCGTCACACATTGTCTGTGTGTTTATCCCTGTAGATCCTCGATTACAGAGCAGCGTTTCTCCAGCGGATCTGCACGGCATGTGGTACCCAACTGTCAGACGCACGCTAGTGTGCTTGTCCAAACTCTACCGCTGTATAGACGTGAGTGTTACAGCACATCGATATAAATGATTCGCCGCTGTTTCATGCATATTGCTTTCCAAATTATGAATGCAAAAAGACCCCCAGACTGTATATTTCCATTAGCATTGTATGTATAATATTCATTGTTAGTCTGAGCAATGTCTTTGTCCTGTAGAGGGCAGTGTTTCAGGGTCTGTCACAGGAAGCGCTCTCTGCCTGCATCCTGTCACTTCTCAAAGCCTCAGATGTCATTCAAAAGAACAAGGTAAAAGCCTTCTGTACACCCATACTGTATACAAGCACAAGTATAGTGACATTAACACTTATGAGAAGTCGATTCGGTCAAGTCGAAATTGACCAGGGCTGTAACAACGTGTGATGTGATCTGCTGTTTTTCTAGAACTAAACTGTTAAAGGAAACACCCAGAACGTGTGATTCTCTCATTATTTACTCACCCTTATGCCATCTCGGATGAATTTCTTGCTTCTGTGGAACACTAGCGAAGGTTTTATCACATACTATATACAGTTGAATTCTGAAGCTTACATACACTTTAGCCAAACACATTTTTCACAATTCCTGACATTTAATTGTAGAAAACATTCCCTGTTTTAGGTCAGTCAGGATCACTACTTTATTTTAAGAATGTGAAATGTCAGAGTAATACTAGAGATAATTATTCATTTCAGCTCTTATTACTGTCATCACATTCCCAGCGGGTCAGAAGTTTACAAACACTATGTTAGTATTTGTTAGCATTCATTCGATTGCCTATAAATTGTTTAACTTTGCTCAAATGTTTTGGGGATCCTTCCACAAGCTTCTCACAATCAGTTGCTGGAATTTTGTCCCATTCCTCCAGACAGAACTGGTGTAACTGAGTCGGATTTGTCGGCCTCATTGCTCACACACACTTGTTCAGTTCTGACCACTAATGTTGTATCAGATTGAGGTCAGGACTTTGTGATGCCGCTCTGATATCTTGACTTTGTTGTCCTGAAGCCATTTTGACACAGCTTTGGAGGTGTGCTTGGGGTCATTGTCCATTTGGAAGACCCATTTGTGACGAGCTTTAACTTCCTGTCTGATGTCTTGAGATGTTGCTTCAATATACCCACATAATGTTCCTTCCTCATGATGTCATCTATTTAGTGAAGTGCACCAGTCCCTGCAGCAAACACCCCCACAACATGATGCTCCACCCCCACAACATGATGCTCCACCCCCACAACATGATGCTGTCACCCCCACAACATGATGCTTCATGGTTGGGATGCTGTTCTTCACCCTTTTTCCTCCAAACATGACGATGGTCATTATGGCCAAACATTTATAGTTTCATCAGACCATCAGACATTTCCCCAAAAGTAAGATCTTTGTCCCCATGTGCACTTGCAAACTGTAGGCTGGCTTTTTTATGGTGGTTTTGGAGCAGCGGCTCCTTCCTTGCTGAGCAGCCTTTCAGGTGATGTCCATATAGGACTTGTTTTACTGTGGATCTAGATACTCGTCCACCTGTTTCCTCCAGCATCTTCACAAGGTCCTTTGCTGTTGTTCTGGGATTGATTTGCACTTTTCACACAAACTACGTTCATCTCTAGGAGACAGAATGCGTCTCCTTCCTGAGCGGTATGATGACTGTGTGGTCACATGATGGCGTCTCCTTCCTGAGCGGTGTGATGACTGTGTGGTCACATGATGGCGTCTCCTTCCTGAGCGGTGTGATGGCTGTGTGGTCACATGATGGCGTCTCCTTCCTGAGCGGTGTGATGGCTGTGTGGTCACATGATGGCGTCTCCTTCCTGAGCGGTATGATGGCTGTGTGGTCACATGATGGCGTCTCCTTCCTGAGCGGTGTGATGACTGTGTGGTCACATGATGGCGTCTCCTTCCTGAGCGGTATGATGGCTGTGTGGTCACATGATGGCGTCTCCTTCCTGAGCGGTGTGATGACTGTGTGGTCACATGATGGCGTCTCCTTCCTGAGCGGTGTGATGACTGTGTGGTCACATGATGGCGTCTCCTTCCTGAGCGGTGTGATGACTGTGTGGTCACATGATGGCATCTCCTTCCTGAGCGGTGTGATGACTGTGTGGTCACATGATGGCGTCTCCTTCCTGAGCGGTATGATGGCTGTGTGGTCACATGGTGTTTATACTTGTGTACTATTGTTTGTACAGATGTTCATGGCACCTTCAGGCGTTTGGAAATTGCTCCCAAGGATGATCCAGACTCGTGGAGGTTGACAATATTTTTTCTGAGGTCTTTGCTGATTTATTTAGATTTTCCCATGATGTCAAGCAAAGAAGGTCGGCCTTAAAATACATCCACAGGTACACCTCCTATCAGAAGCTAACTGGCTAAAGGCATTCTCTGGAATCTTCCAAGCTGCTTAAAGACACAGTAAACTTCTGACCCACTGGAATTGTGATATAGTCAATTAAAAGTGAAACAATCGGTCTGTAAACAGTAGATGTCCTAAACGACTCACCAAAACTACAGTTTGCTAATATGAAATCTGTGGAGTGGTTAAAAAATGAGTTTTAATGTCTTCAACCTAAGTGCATGTAAACTTCTGACTTCAACTTTATATACCAATCAGCCACAACATTAATTTAATTGATATAATTTCCCTAAGATTCATCTGAACACACTGGACATTTCCATAGATTTACATTAGAAAATAATAAAAGCTGCTCTGATGATATGGCGACAGCTGCTAAGGCCAAAGCTAATTGAGCCAAGGAGAGAAAACCTGTACAAAAACTCTCTTAATGTTTAAAACAGATGTTTGTGTTGTGTCTACAGACCCCGATCGATGCACAGCTCTTCCTCATCAAACATCTGCTCATCATGAGGGAACAGATCGCACCGTTTCACGCCGATTTTGCCATTAAAGAGATTTTTCTGGATTTGAAGAAGACCAGAGGTATTCATGCCTCTTTGTTGATGATCTGTGTGTAATGTCAGTGCAGAAACACCAGATGGCAGAACAACATTTCTTTTTTTGTTGCTCTCAGACGCTGCGATTAAAATGCTCAACCCGATGGCTGTGCCCAAATTCTTCCGGCTGAACAGTCACAATGCAATCCTGGAGTTTTTACTGGAGGTAACTGCTTCATCAATTCATCTGATTTAAGTGGGCCTTTCCTTCTCTTCAAAATCTCACCCATGTCTCCAACCCTGATTTATGATTTATATCTTGCATTTGAGTGATCCATAATGCTCTGATTCTCACACCAGGGCACACCTGAGATCAAAGAGCACTACATCGACTCAAAGAAGGACGTGGATCGGTATCTAAAGTCCAGCTGTGAGCAGTTCATACATCAGCAGACCAACATGTTTGTGGGCAACCTGGAAGAATTTCTCACCAAGGTGAAAATCACAGATGGGAACTTTGTGCATTGGCAAACAAGTCAGTCTGGATGGCGATGCAAGTGAAAATAGATTTGCTTCTGTATGTTCAGCTTAGTGGCACTAGTTCAAAGTTAGATGTCAGTGGAAGGTTTGGGTAATGGGACAAACTCTGAACTCGAGCAGTCATGGTCGGTATCTTTCTGTAATAACAGGTAGGAGCTCTAAAAACGATGGCTGTTCAAGGAGGACCAACATACAACCTCTCTCAGCAGCCGTGGGCACAGCCGGGTGAGTCAACAAGGACATGTTTCAACTTTTAATTATTTTGTAATTAACTCAAATTCTCTGTTTGATTGTATTAAATTATCCGGTTCAAATTTAGGACACTTTTATGATGCTTAAAAGAGAATGTCGCTGTTGTTAACAGCTTATTTCTCATTTACATATAACTTGATATTAACACACGTGAAGGGCAATGTTTGAGTGACCATGCCAATGGTACATTTCACCCCTAAATCATAAGAAACATGTATATTATTATGTTAGCATAATGAAAAGTAGGGATCATCTTCTGCTTTATTAATTATTTTAATTACAGTTCTTTCAAATTCTCATGAACTTCTCATTGATTATTATTATTTTAATAGTAGTATTTGTTTACTGGTGGATTTTGCCCATACCGATAACTAAGATGGTGGAAAGGCCCGATGACCAAATAACTGGCCGATAGTTTTTAACCCTTTAAGCTGGGATGGACTCTCGAGAAGAAAAAATCTTCAAAATATGAATAACGTCAGTCTTGAGCAACACATAAAAGGTGTCGTTTGAAAGTTTAGAAGCTGTACTTTCCATTGCATGTAGACATTATGACCAAAACTGAACAAGAGCTTTAAAATCTGCAGATAAAGCAGAAGTGTTACGTTTTGATCATTTATAAAAAACAAAATTGCACAGAATTTTGAAACTGATCAAATAATCATGTGTTATATGATGTTATATTACTCTTAAAGAGTAAAATACAACCAGCCTATTTGTTTTACTCTCGGACACAAATATAGCGAGTAACAGCTAAATATATGTCTTTGACAATTATGTTGGTGTTGCTTATATGCCGCGTTTTCACTTATAACTTCACTAAACATAAACGGAACATAATACATCACATATCATTATTTGTCTGTGATTATGTTTGAAACGAGTCCACACACAAGATAATCAGATGTATAGATCATTAGATAATCCACATGAAGCACAATGTTACATATGACCACCAGGAGATGGCGCCAAATACACGACACAGACTCAATGATGACTCAAATGACACAGAATGAAACTCATTCTGTGAAATCTCATGAGTAAAATCATGTCTGCATGCTATGCAAACCTTTAGTCATTGTTGTGTTTGCATGTGTAATTAGTTCTTATGTACAATTATTATCTTTTATTTGTTTGGAGATGTTTTTGGACACTATGATCAATTATATTTGTAATGTTGAAACTTTTGATTGCTTTGTCGTATCAACACAATTTTTGTCTCAGATACAGTTGACATGATTGGGAATAAATCAAAAGTAGTTTTTAGGAGCCGCGTTATTTACTCCCAGAGATAAATAATGTAAAATCAGAAAAATATAAAAAAACTAATCAAATTGGGGGCTTACGCTTTTGTGTGTTTGTTCATAAGTTTCTTAGAGTCTCAGAATGAATCAGAATCTATATCATTATTATTTTATTATGTATTTTTTTAGTTTTGTTGACAGTGATCCCAAACACGTAACCCTCCTTGTTTCATTAGTTTTTTGTTCTTGTCAAGTTATAAGCCTGTAATTTAGAGTAGGCCAATGAAACAGGAAATCTTTAAAAACACATTCAGAGCTTAAAGGGTTAAATCAGATTTATAGACTGCTAAAAAAATTCTTAATCTTTCCTTACACTGATGGGCACCAGCATAAGGGGCTACAAGAGTCCAAAATGAATAAAATCCCAGATGCAGTTTATTATTTAACCAAAATCCCAACAATAACCAGACAAAAATGGTGCAGAATGTGGGACTTTTAACAGTAAACAAACCCAGAACACACAAGGGACTTTTATTATGAAATTATGGAGACTTGGTTCTATCACAATGCTCTATAGGTAAATACTTACCAAATTATGCTTTTTATAGCCTACATATTAACCAGATGATGTATATTTCTCCAGATGTTAATTAGAATTAGCAGGAATTTGCTTAATTGTCATGAATATATTGTGACCGTGAAGAAAAATGCCCCGGCTGTTCCATTATGCAAATATAATAATATTTCTCATGATCTGAGAGTGAATTATGATTATGTTCTCGAGATTTAGCCAATTAGATCATATTGTTTACATAAGGCAGAAATGAATTTGCATAATAAAGATGCATGACCATGTGTGTTGTTTTTAAGTTTCTACACCCCTAGCTAACGGTGCATTCGCTGTTTCATTTGTTTTAGCCAAAATAAATGACCTCGTGATGGCTACATATCGAATAATGAAAAACAAGCTCCCCGGCACGTTACAGAGCATGTCTTTATATCTGGCCAATAAAGACACGGAGTTCATTCTGTTCAAGCCGGTCAGGGTGAGTATCAATCGAATCTGGGGTTTAATAGCACATAATACGACACGCGTGCGCTTCATGCCGCGGGATATGATGACAAAACCGCTGCAGTGAATCTGATCAGATGCATCTTGTTTCAGAACAATATTCAGCAGGTGTTCCAGCGACTGCACGCGTTACTGCAGGAAGAGTACAGCGGGGAGGATCTGCAGATCATCGCATGCCCATCCATGGAGCAGGTGCAGTTCATGCGTGTTAGCATGATTTTAATGTGACAATCACTTGCTTGCATTGTCTGTGTAAAGTTACAATCTTACAACTTTGTTGCCATGACGATTTAATGCCGCAAACCCTAAAACGATGATTTAAACAACTTCACAGCTCAAATAATACACAAGTTTGAACAGAAAATGAATGTAAGTGTCTTTATAACATTATAAGCGTCACATTTCTGACTTTAAACCCTCCAAAAATGAACCCCATTGACTTCCGTTGCAAGTGTCTCACTGGAACACACATTTATGTTTTTTTTCGGAAATCATTTTTGTTGTTGTTGTTGTGGTAATCAATATCATGTCACAAATAATTGAGCTTAACTTGTGCCGAACCCGTTTATAATGCATTTACTGATGTTAACATATAGAATTTTTTAAAAGTGGTGCGTTCACATACAACGTGAAGCGAGCGTTTCGAATGAAGCGAATGGCGCGACTCGAAAACGCGAAATCACTTCATGCGCGTATTAAAATCAGAAACATTCGCTTGATGCGTTGTCACGTAAGTCTATCAGCATTGAGATTGTCTGGATGTCACTGACGTACTGACGTAGTACCAGAAGAAATATGGATGAAAAAATCGTAGCGGTGTGTGCGCACCCGGAATTGTACGACACAACATCATACATGTACAGAGACCGGACGATAAAAGACATCGTTTGGAGGAAAGTGAGAGAGGAAGTTGGACGACCTGGTAAATTCTGGAAATATGCGCGTCTACTTGATTTAAGCTATTGGTTGAACTTTACTATGAACCAAGTCGTAGAAGCCCCGCCTCCTGTCCTTTTCCGGAAGAGAAGCGGGAATACTCGCCGGTTCACGTTACTCGCTTGAACGCCAGTTTAAACACACATTTATAATCCAGCGGTCAAACTCGTGCGAGCAATGCGAGGTGCAAACTTACTTCACGTTGTATGTGAACGCACCTTTATAAATGCTCCATTTGACCCGAACAAATGTGCACTTCTTAAAAATTCAAAATATATGATACAAAAAACCACTTCAGTCTTGAGGGTCTAAAGGGGGCTTCTCTGTTTCATGTTTTTTGTTGTTTTTTGTCACATGACTACAAAATAGCTACCAGTGCTGGGTAACTGATGTAATCTGGATTATGTAATCAGATTGCACAAATCAAGTCGATTTTAAAATATTTGTAATCTGCGTACAATTACTTTTTATGGATTACGTGATTAATCAGGCAAAGGTAGACAATTGTTCATCATTTATTTCACACATATAACTGGTCTGATGTTATCACACATGGAGGGTGTTTGAAATGCCACATTTGCTGTTAAAAATGTACACAAAAAATAATTTTGATCCCTAAAGCAAGTTTATTCTACTTAATTGCATGTGACATCAAAAAAGCAGGAATAAAATCAGAAGTAATGCAAATGTAATCGGTTTAGATTACCTTAAAAATGTTTTGTCAGGTGGTCTGCGTAGTTCAGAGTATTGACGCTGACTATCACACCCGGAGTCGTGAGTTTGATCCAGGGTGTGCTGAGTGACTCCAGTCAGCTCTCCTTAGCAACCAAATTGGCCCGGTTGCTAGGGAGGGTGGAGTCACATGGGGTAACCTCCTCGTGGTCACTATAATGTGGTTCTCGCTCTCGGTGGGGCGTGTGGTGAGTTGTGTGTGGATGCTGCGGAGAATAGTGTGAAGCCTCCACATGCGCTATGTCTCCATGGTAACGTGCTCAACAAGTCACGTGATAAGATGCACGGATTGATGGTCTCAGACGCGGAGGCAACTGAGATTCGTCCTCCGCCACCCGGATTGAGGCGAGTCACTACACCACCACGAGGACTCGGAGCGCATTGGGAATTGGCCGTTCCAGATTGTTGAGGAAAAAAAAGTATGTAATTTGTAATCTGTACCAGATTACATTTCAGAAGTAATATACCCAGCACTGATAGCTATCTGTATCTTGGTTACACCAACAGACTAAGTTTTTCAAATATTAATAACTTTACAACAACAGTTTCACTGCTAATTCTTTAAAGAAATAATCATTTAAGATGATTTAAAACCACTCGTGCCATTTTTATTTTTATGAATTTCAGATTTTTACTGTGCAGACGGTTACACCACGTGACATTTTTGACTTCTTTAAGCCCCAGAATACATCCAAACACCTTTTAACACTGAAATGTAAAACTCAATATAGTACAAGTGCATTCAAGACATCGCTTTTTGTGAATTGCATTTTTAACATATTTGCATATAATTAAATAGATATGGGCTAAGAACAAAAATGAGCGTCATTGACACGTATGTAGAAATGAACATTTACCCAGATTAATATGTGCTGGACAACTCTTGTGCATTGTTAGTCTTTATGTTAACTAATGTTAATGATATACAACCTTATTGTAAAGTGCTGCTAGTTACATTATAGGTGCATTCATTCTCTTCGGTAACACTAGTGACGCATACATGAAACACTGTAACTCTCATTATTTAGTTAAGCAACAAGGTACAAGAGTTCATGCTATATTGACCAATCAGCTTCCAGGACTTGTTTTATTAAAAATAATAGCATGAGCACTTCTGTGTCAGAGAGAACAGATCCAACGAAATGTGTTTTTGGTCTCTTGTCCAGATCAATCTGCTGCTCTCGATGAAGTGAAGTGCACCGGACACGCATCCTCTGACCACGGCAACCCTGAGAGAGGAGACCAGAACCCTTCGCGAGGGTCTCGTCCTGAACGCTCCAGAAGCTTTCGGAGATTAACAAGTCTTTGAGGTTTTTCGCCAGAGACCGTGTGCTCCCCATTCCAAGCCTGAACGCTTTAAAGACGGCTCTGTTGCTCTGGTCACTCTTTTATATTGCAGAGACGAATATTGTCCACTCGGTGGCGCTGTGGTTCAGAGAATAAATATAGACATGAATAGAGAGGAAGTGCCTTTAATGGTGAAGGAAACAAGATGTGCATAAAACATATTTATTACAAATAAGCATTACATTTTGTTATTATTGTCTCACCCTCAAGTTGTTCCAAACCCATATTCTGTTTTTCTTTCTGTGGAACCTTACAGGAGAATTGAGGAATCTTCAGGCAGCTCTTTTCCATACAACAAGTGTTCATAGTGACCACGACTGTCCATATGTGCTATTTTCCAAGTCTTCAGAATATTCATAAGATATACCTAAATTTAAGTGTTTATTCACTGAAAATCTGCCAAATCTTATTTGCGTCCACAGCAGATGCAAAAGTCACGGCAAACGCGATTGGTTCTTGTGTGTCACGTGACCGAGCACAACTTAAAGTGTTGAAATATTCACAATGAGATTTGAGAGCCGCGGGAGAATGGAAGATGTACATTCGATCTTCGACTTACATTTCAGTCTGTTGGTTTGGAATATAGTGCACGAGTCACACTGACTACTTTTATGGTTGGGTTTGGGTTTTGGTGTGAGTAATAAGTACTATTTCATATATAGTTCACTTCCTTTTTGACATGAATGGCATGTTTTGTACTGTTTGAGTGAGTGTGATTTAATTGTAATGTAAATCATGTGCTGATCTGAACTGAAGAGCTGAAGGTGTTTTTACTCCTTTAAGATTAAATAAGAGTCGGTGCAGTTAAACATTGATTAAAATCTTTCCACAAGCTTTTATAGAAATGAGCTCTTTTGGTTTCTATCTGGTTGTGTTTTTGAATGGTGCTTTTAGGGCCGATATAAATCGTCATTCTCTCCTGCGTTATTGGATTGGCATTTCCTCTATCTTCAACAGCAGCTCAGCTGTCTGACCTTCAGCCTCGGCGCTAAAGAGCGACTTCAAACATAACTTAAGAACGCTTTTCCCAATGCCTCGTGTTCTGCCGTTTCATCGCAATAAAATAGCCGATGATGACTTGTGTGAGTAATAACTCAAATGGCATATAAAACATGCAATATTATGTTTCACTCATTTCACCTGCATGTTTTTGTGCTCGTGTGAATTCACTCCAGAATATTTTCAATTAAATTGACATTCTTCTTCTCTTTTATAAGTGATGATTTCAAACTCAAGAATCAAGATTATTATTGTTCATATTATCTGTCTCTCTCTCTGTCTGTGTCTGTCAATCTATCTTTCTGTCTGTCAATCTATCTTTCTGTCTGTCTCTCTGTCTGTTTGTCTGTCTGTCAGTCTATCTTTCTGTCTGTCTCTCTCTGTTTATTTGTTGATCCGTCTATTTACCTGTCTGTCTGTCTATCATCACACTCAATCTGCATGTATGTCTGTGTGTCTGTCTGTCAATCTATCTTTCTGTCTCTCTCTCTCTGTTTATTTGTTGGTCCGTCT